>CAIGQQ010024821.1:490475-546600 GCA_903798035.1 Danio albolineatus
AATATAATATAATATAATATAATATAATATAATATAATATAATATAAATTTTTGCTAGATGCCAAGGCAATATGTAACTCTTTTTAAGTTAGTTTAACTTAATACTTTGTTAATACTTAATAAGTTTAATACTTAAATGTATTAAAATAAATCAAACAAAAATGGACTAAAATTAAATGCAATTTTTTTTTTAAACTCAATGATACTGAAATAACTGCAAATATTGCTTACACACGTACACACACTCACACACCACTTATCTCACAATCACAGACCAAGTTTATTGCCCAAGCTTCTGTATTGGATTTTGTTCATCCCTGGGCACCTGTGCTCCCCTTCTATTAAAACGCCATTGCACGTGCGCGTCAGTGTACATCGATGGTGTGCGAATCATGTCTTGTTCATAAGTTTTGCCAGCACTTGCTGAATGTGTAGGCGTGGTAGGTATAGCATAGAATGCCGGGGTCTGGGGTTGCCTGGCAACAGGGCATGTCTGCGATGGGCATGGCGGTGGGCGGGGCTGCTTTCAGCTGAGCGACTGCGCTGAATGGCCGCTCCCCCAAGGGCGGGGTCATGGGGAAAGGGCTCCGTGTCCATGGTAGAGGAGGAAAACACATACGACGCCAGTCTTCTCAAATGGGCGGGCCTCTGGAATGAGTGATGTGGGTGTGGCCTGTCCTCCTCCAACTGAAAAAGACCAATAAGAGCGGAGGAAAAGAGGAATCAGGCTTAGAAAAAACTAAATCGCGATGTATTGAAAAAAAGCGTGTTTTTTACTAAGATTGTGTGTGACGCACACACAAAAACACACCAATAAAAACAGGAGATAAACGATACAGTATATCAAATGGGTGGTGCAAACACATAGATGTGCTGTAACTGTTTTAGAGGACAAGACCAACCCACATCTGTCTGAGTGCTAAAGACAGGCTTTTTAAAGCTTACGTTTGGGTGAATGTATGATCTACATGTTGTGAAGGAGCCAACGTGTACACACAGAACCTTGTATGAGCAAAAAGCAAACTAAGCTTGGCTGTGAATTGTTGAGCTTGACACACACACGCACACACACACACACACACACAAACACACAAACATAGAATCCTAAAACATGCAATTCAGCAACAAATACACACAATTACTTAATGTACTGTACATCAATGGTGCATACAATCCCTCATATACAAAAAATAACCATTAATACAAGTTAACAGAAACTTAAGAGCATCCCTTGCACTGATGTACAAATATTCAGCATCATTGAGTAAATAATAGTAGTGTATCGTAATGCTTCTGACTTATGCACAACACAGATAATTCAAAACCTAAAACTGTAAGTAAATGAATGTGTAATATACAGTATGCACTACAATTCAAATCTGAGGTGAGATACTGTAGGTGTCTTAGTACTGTAAGTAAATGAATGTGTAATATATGCACTACAATTCAAATCTGAGGTGAGATACTGTAGGTGTCTTAGGGTCACAGAAGCTGCATTAGTGTCACATGCTTTTGTTATTTTCTACTAAGTCACCTTTATCATTTCAGTTTTCAGTGTCATTCATCATTCATAAATAATGCCCATATGCAGATTTCTTTTGTTCAAGAAATATTTCTTACTATTATCAATAAAAAAAAAAGTCTACTTATGTTTTTAGTTGAAATAGTAATAAATTGTTTCACAATTCTTCTTCATTCATTCATTCATTTTCTTTTCGGCTTAGTCCCTTTATTAATCCGGGGTCGCCACAGCGGAATCAACCGCCAACTTATCCAGCATTTGTTTTACGCAGCGGATGCCCTTCCAGCCACAACCCATCTCTGGGAAAAATTCTTCTTCAACAGATATTTAAAAATAACAAAAATCTTTTGTAACGATATCAATTCTTTTACTATATTTTTTTGACCAAATGAATGAGTATAGGGAAAAATCTTACACTGACCCCAAATATTTGATCAGTAGTGTATTAATATTAACCCTGATTAAAATATTTCACCCCTATTCTAATTACTAATGTTAACTAGAAAGAAAATGTCATCTATGTTTTTATTCACATAGATGGAACAAGCCAACAAAAACAATTATTCAGCCATTAACATATAACAACTGCACAACAATTCAATCTATGCCACTTACAGACATAGATCAGACAATGCTAGCACTTAAAGCTTTTAAAGTCAACATGATATCATAAATCCAAACGTAAATATTTTTTTCCAAAGAATCCTTCTGATTTTACAGTTTGGATATCCTTTAAGCAAACATGCCACATTAAAGAACTAGAATGAACTGAACTAAAACACACACTGACTTTAAGAAGCTACACAGACCATTGCCATGTGACACAAGTGGTACAATATAATTACATTTCAAACTAGACTTAAAGAGATAGTTTACCCAAATAAATTAAATTCTACCTATTTTATTTTCCCTCAAGTTTTTATAAAGCTTTAATAGTTTCTTTCTTCTGATGAAGAACAAAAAGAAGATATTTCAAAAAACCTGTAACCATTGACATCCATAGTAGGAAAAATAAATACTGTGGAAGTTAATGGTCGTGAGTTTCCAGTTTTCTTCAAAATATCTACTCTTGTGTTCCAGGGTTTTTGCATGTTTCACCAAGATAAATTGAAGACTTTTAAGACATTTTAAGACCATTATAAATGAAAATTTTAGACTTATACAGGGCTAAATGTTAAGGATTCTCTATCAAATATGCCAGTTGGAAAAGATTTTCACTTGCCATATCAAAAAATGATTATAATTTAATACATTTACAGATGTCACCATTGTTCTTAATAATAATAAATAATATAGGTCAGATCAGTATTTTCAGCAGTAAGTACCTAGAGAACTTAAACAAATGTTATTATAAGGAAAATAATTCAAACATTATGGTAAAGAGGTAACGATTAAATATTCAAATAAAAAGTTAAATGTTTTGCTGCAATGGATTGCTGGCCAGATTGAGTAGCTATACATGAACAAAGGAAAATTGAGAAAAAATTTTTTTTTAAAAGATGTAAGACCAACAACACATTATTTCAGTGGAGTTAAGACCTTTTAAGGCCTTAAATGTAGTTTTTGAATTTTGATATTTAAGATTTTAAGACCCTGCGGACACCGTGTTTCACAGAAGAAAAGCAGTTACTTTTTAGTGTGTGCTGTGATGCATTAAAAATAGTTTAAAATAAACAAAGCATTTGTCAACACAAACATTGGGTTGATTTTTATTTTAATTACTACTGAAGCATTTGAATAAAAATTTAATTTTAACAACTTCAGCGAATCAAAAATTAAACAATGCCTTAAGAAAATATAAGGATCAGATTGGGACTCAAATTCAGCACTAATTTTACATCTCTGTTACAATTTCATGTCTGTTAAGGGTTTTTTCTGTCAAAGATTAATCAAAAAGATTTGAATTGGAAGGTTTGGCATGAATAACAGTTTTTTATGGTTGAGTAAATGACTTAAGTGTAAAACTTTTTTTTTTGTAATAGTAGTAGTTTTGGGTAAACAATCTCATTAAGTGTTTACAGTGATGTTACCATGAAGCCAAAGATCCTCAAACATATAAAGAGATCAGGATGAGCCATACACACATACTAATGCACACACAAGCACACACATACACATTGAGTTTTGTCTTACCGGTCCCTCAGGTCCAAACGGCTCTGACTCTCTTCTTCTCGGGCAGGAACGAGGCAGCGTGTGACAGGATGAATGGCCAGGACTCGGCCCCGCTCCCTCCTCCTCTGCTACAATCATCATCCCTCGCTGCGTTTTGGGTCGAACTACAGCCTCAGCTCCTCCATGCACTCTCCTTCTCCTCTCCTCGTGGTCCTCGAGGGGCCGCAATTCCTCAGGTTCCTCATCTGTGGTGCCTGAGGTGGTTGGTTCTGCCCCGGGGAGAAAGTCCTTCAGCTCAGTTTCTTTATCGATCATTACCCACTCCCTGCTGTCAAAGTCCTCTTCCTCTGCCAGCGGGACTGAGCGGATGAAGGCATTGCTGTGGGCCTCCTGGTCACCGTCTGCAGAGACATCATGACGGCCGCCAGCCAGCCTTTCTCCCTGTCCAGCCTCTATGGAGAGCATCTGAGCAGGCTGAGAAGAGTAGACGTGCCTGGATGGAGAGCCCAGCATGTCCAGACGAGAGCTGATAAAACACACACAAAAAATATATATGATTATTTTTATATACAGTACTGCACACTACAGTCTTAAGAACTATACCAGCTTTATTGGCCTAAGACATTTGCACAATATTTAATCTATCCATCTCTTTATTTATTTATACAAAAAAATAGAGGAATTATGAAAAAAAAAGAAAAAGCAACAGTAAAACATTTCCTCTTTAAGCTAAAGTCTATGTTTAATGTGGCTTCCCTTGGAACTGTTTTGTTCTAATTGTCCTGATGTGTAATATCAGGCTTTCTTTAGCACTCTCTAGAGTTCTTTTTTAGGTTTAGAGTGTCTTATCTTTCTTTTTCTGTCCAGGTGATCTCATACAGCCTCTATAATATTCAGGTCTGGACCCTGTGGAGGCCATTTCATGACTGTCCTTTTTTCATCAGCTGTTTTTCTTCTCCAAATAGGCAATTAGCAGATCGTTATCATGCTGAAAATTAAATCTATTACCCTTGAAGTCCTTTCCAGAAGGAATGGCAAAATGGATTAAAACCTATTTGTACTTTTCTACATTCAAAACTTCATCAATTCAGACAACATTGCCAACAACACTGGTAGAAATGCAGCTCAAAACAAGGCCAAACAACCTCTTTCCAACATTGTCCTTCACATATCTTAAACAATTAAACAAAAATAGTTTAAATTCTAACCTAACCTAACTGCTATCCTAACAAACCATACATCAACAAAAAAATAATTGATTCACACTGTATAAATCACAATAAAAAAACTGACCAAAAATGTGCACTTATGACTGGTTTTGTAGTAAAGGGACACATATATCCATTATACCATTAGTAAAATAACAGACAGATAGAAATATATAGATTTCAAAATATATATTATTCATACTTTTTTTTCAGCAGTGACACATTACATTGTGTCAACTGTGAAGAGTTGAATTCAAAGTGACAGCAAAGTCATTTATTATCTTACAAAAGATTTCTACTTCAAATAACAAGGGTCCTACTCTAAGCTGTGTGCACAAATCCTTGACTTTTCCCTGACGTTCACTGACTAAAAAGCTACATTTCCATGTTCTATAATGAATAGAAAAACAGAGACCTGCTGTACTGTGCATAGTATTACAATTTTTCAAGCTTGAATAAATTATTTTTTTGTGTGAATTTAATAGCCATTATGAGCACAACAATGGATAATTTACCTCAGTTTTTAAAAAGAAATTAAAAGAAACAAGCACACAGTTTAACTCCCAGTCTTTGAAGTGGTCAATTTGTAGCCTAAGCTCTTTAAATTTACTATTTCCTGGCATGTTTGCCTTTGTTAACAAGTACAGCCTGGTGATTTCATTTGAGGTAAGCCACTGCCAGTTGATGACTGGGAAAGAAATAAAAAATAGCCTAACCAAGCTAACAGGCAAACTGTACAAAACAGTGTACTAAAATACGAGATGTTATTGACAATACATTTTGCTAAATGAGAATTTTGCTAAATGAAAAATTTTAAAAAGTGACAAAAAAAGTTCCTGATATTCTTTGATTTATGTTTTGAAAACTATTTAGAATTCCCTCACTTTTAAAATTCTATGATATTCCAGAAATGCCACAATCTGTGGGAGGCCTAAAATCAGTTTGTCTTTTAATTTGAACTTTCTACTTATTAAAAGTATCCTGAGGACAAAATAGAGGTTTGATGGTATCACAGTCTCCACAAAAAGCAGAACAAGCTGTTTTCAACAAACATCAACATTTCAATATGTTTCTTAGTGAAGTTTCACAAACTAATTTCGAGAGGAGCACGTGATATGATCGACTACAGCTGATCCCTATCGCTAATCATTAGCTAGCCTATCAGATCATCCTAAAGCTACTATATATATATCCTAAACTTCATCCCACATCTTCACTTCCCTCCCTATCCTTCACTTCTCTGATTGGGCAACACATCGCCTCAGTGGCTAGCACCACTGCCTCGCAGTAAGAGGCCCACAGATTTAAGTTCTAATTGAGCCAGCTGGCACTCCCTGCGCGGAGTTTGCATGTTCTCCCCGTGTTCGCGTGGGTTTTCCCTGGGTTCTCCGGTTTCCTCCCACAGGCTAAAAACATGCATATAAACAAATTGTAACAACAGTGACAAGCACTTAACACATTCATACTGAATCATCAGAACCACATTTTAGTCATAGTACAAATGGGGGCACTCGAAAAACACCTGATCTTGTATCCCTCCTAATGCTCATTGACCAGGCAGGAACCTTGGGCTCATCTATCTCCGAGCTCAGGGTTCTCTCCTGGGACAGCATGTCAAACCTGCTATCATAGTCCAGCATTATCTTAGTGTGAACTCTTGAAATGATTTTAAAGGATCGTGAAACTGAAATCTGCAGCAAAGACTGTGAAATATTGTCTCTGCCATCAAAATATACATTTTGCATATATTAAATACGAAAATCCTTCTATTTAACAATATTACAGTTTCACTGTATTTTTCAAAGAGGTACAGCACTGGAGAGCATAAAATCATATTAAAAATGTTACTGACGATTTTTCCAATGACAAGTTTGTCCACAAACTGCAGCTCAGTGTGCATTAATTACAATTATACTAAAATAACATTAGTATTATCATATTTGTGATTCAGTGACATTTCTGATTAAGTCAGATACAGTACTTTAATCTCAAATGTGTTCAAAAGTTTTTGCTTGGAACAATTAGCTGAAATGCAAAAGATTATAGATCAATCAAACAATTAGTTTAGAAACTGTTAAAAATAATTAATGTTTATTACATCTAAAATCCTAATATCTATTTCTAGTATCTGATTATTATTAATCATATATATGTCAGAACAGAAACTTTACATGCTTCAAAATCTCAAAAAGCCACTTTTGAGTCTTTTCCTCACTAACAAGACACATGCAGTCGAGTGACCTTTAAAAAAGCTAAATGTCAGCCAGAGGAACAGAGTGATCCATTTTAAAGCTCTTGCTCTCCTCACCGTTTATCTACACCATCTCCTCTATCCTCTGCACCAGACAGACGCTCTGATTCAGGGCTGTTGACTCTCTGGTACCTCGGAGGACGAGCCTGAGCATCACCTTCTCCACCCCTGGCTGGAGAAACAGACCTCCCTCCCCCAGCAGGCTCCTCTCCATCTTCTGCTGCTACTTGCGTCTAGAAGGAAAAACAGTATTAAATGCTTAAAAGTAGGTAGTTGACTCCCAGAAGAGACATTCATGATAATTTTCTCAACCCCTTTTCAACCAAGATGTTCTTATAACTGTTTCTTAGGTCATTAAAGAAATTAAGTGGATTTCTATGGTACGCAATGCTTTTAACTTTCAAACTGCAATTTCAGTGCTACAAAGACTCTATGATCCATGCTGAGGAAGCAAAACTTTTGAACTGACCCAGTGTGTTTAAAGCACAAGAAAGAACCATTTTAAACAATAAACAGACAGAATGACATATTCATTTGTCTCATTACACATGCAACGACCATCACTGGGTCAGTACTTTTGTTTATGACATGTTATTATTATTATTATTATTATTATTATTATTATTATTATTACCTTTGTTTTACCAGGAAAGACACATTGAGATTAAAAATCTCTTTTACAAGAGCGTCCTGGCCAAGATTAAGCAGTATACTGTACATAAGTCTAACACACAACAAACATAAAACAATTGACAGTTAACATAAATTACTCTGACAAACAAACTATTCAAAACATCTATAAGCCTGTGTTTCGTTTCTCAATCATTTATACTCTTTTTAAAAGCATTTAGAGAAATCAATTGTTTAAACTGCAACTTTGTTTGAAGATTATTCCATGCAAAATGTGCTGCGTATTTTAAAAGTCTTTTATCCCCCATCTCAGTCTGCACTTTGAACAGACAGTAAATGAATATCCTGTGACCAAAGACCATAGCTAGACCATTTTTTTACAAATGTAATTCTGTAGATATAATAGGAGTAAACCCAACATAGATTTGTAAACAAAGATATGCCAATGCTTGACCCTATGAATGGACAAAGCAGACCAACCTACCCTAGTATACAACACACAATGACGAGTAAGGGAGTAAGGGATAAGTGCACCATAGCAAATGCATCCAATGCATGCAGATTCTGAGATGAAGCATGCATATAGATAATGACATCGTAGTCCAATATCGACATAAATGTTGCATCAACCAGCTTTTAAACCCTTTTAAAAATTTTCTTAATCAATTGCTGAATAAACTTGACCTTTCAGTGGGATTACATAATGCATAAATTTGTAGATGCGCACCTCAGAGTGTTAGGGGTTAAAAAGTATATATTTTAATATTTCAAAAAAAAAATTTAAGTAAATGCTAGGCAAAGCCTTCATAGAGCCCTTTTAATGCTGCAATTTGAAAGATCTAAACTACTAAACACTCATCATTTTCATCAAAACCTTCATTTCTTAATTTTTTGACTGATGAATGAAAGAAATGAATATATTGGATGACAAAGGAATGAGTACATTTATCAGGAAATATTTATTCTGAAAGTGAACTAATCCTTTAAATTGACCTAAAAATCCTCTTCAGATCAGATTAAATAATTTGACATTGAACACTGACAAATAGTACCTTACTGATGCTGATCCTGAGTGGGTTTCTATTCAAGTCAGTTTCATCCCATGGTTCACCTGCAGGTGCGGCTGGAGCCGGTTCGCTAGGCCTGCTGGGTATTAAAGCAGGTGGAGCATTCTCTTGGTCACTCAGGTGTTCGTCTTGCAGAACATCATCAGTGTTTTCCCTAGGTAGTTCACCGGGTACCGGAGTCACATTCACCACCCTGAGAGAGACAAATCAGAGCAATTTCAGATGTCAAAACAATCAATTCAGTTCCATTTTAGAATTCCTCTCAAGTCTGATAATGCTGTAAATGTGTGTGCATAAACATACCCCACAATGGCAGCAGTTTGCCTTGTGTTTTGCTGTGGTGGTGTGCTGGTAAGGAGTGAACTATCCGTTCCCGATTTTTCCCAGTCATACGGCTCGTTTTCTGTTATCACCCTGTCTTTCATGCTGTTCTCAAATACTGACATTAGCAACTAGACCAGAGGAAGGAAAAAAGAGAGAACAATTGTTTTCCATGTAAAACTGCGACAAGAAATAATAAAAGTATACATATAATTTACTTTTGTCTAAGTTAATTTAAATGCATAATTTAACATACATGTATGTAGACTGCCATTCCAAATGTTTTTTATTTTATTTTTATCTCTCTTATATTCATCAAGGCAGCAATTATTCAATAACAGAAAATTGCATTTTAAAAACAGCTGAAAGATTTAAAAACATATTGTTGTGCTATTATACATTAATTAATTTTCTTTTCGGCTTAGTCCCTTCATTAATCTGGAGTCGCCACAGCGGAATGAACTGCCAACTTATCCAGCATGTTTTACGCAGCAGATGCCCTTCCAGCTGCAACCCATCAATGGGAAACATCCATACACTCTCATTCACACACATACACTTTGGACAATTTTATCTAACCCAATTCACCTATAAGCACATCTTTGTGGGGGAAACCAGAGCACCCGGAGAAAACCCATGCGACATGGGGAGAGCATGCAAACTTCACACAGAAATGCCAACTGACCCAGCTGGGGATTGATCCAGCGACCTTCTTGGTGTAAGGCAATTGTGCTACCTACTGCGACACTGTGACGCCCCTGTTGTGCTATTATTGCAACTTAAAAATGTTCATTTGTTCATTAATTTGTTCATTTGTTTGTGGCAAGGCTGAAATTTCACCAATTGTTACTTTACTTTTCAGTGTCACACAATCCTTCAAAAATCATTCTAATATGCTGATTTGGTCCTCCAGAAATCTTTCTGATCATCCAAGAACAAAAACAATTTTCCAGTTTTTTGTGGAATCCATGATGCAATTTGCAGGGTTATTTGATAAAAACAACAGCATTTACTTTAAATAATTAGTAAAATTACAGCAATTTTACCTCTAGCTTCCCCCCAAAAAACCTAATGAAAACAGTCTGCATTTAAACTGTGTACATCATCCAACAGCTGTTCTGACAACATAATAATGCCATACGCAAAGAAAAACTCATTTACATTAAAACGAGGCAGCAAAAGATTAGAGAGGTATGCATCGCTTTACCTGATAGTCAGGTTTGGTGAAATAATCCAAATCTACCACGTGATCATAAAAGATGTGAAACTCTGCGGGCATGTGTTTCAACAGCATCCTGTGCTCGTAGCGCTCTTTAATCTGTCCCACCTGCTCCTGTTCATCAAACACATTACACACACACACACACACACACTATTAACAACAAAAACACTCTGAAGGCCTTAAATATTTTAAACAAAAGCTCTTAAGACTTAGCACAGCAAGGGTTAATTGACTCAATTCAGTCCAGTTATGCTCATAGTCACTGGCTGAATGCCTTACCTTATCTTTTATCTTACGCCATGGTAATTGTCCAACAGTAAACTCTACCAGCATATAAAACAACGACCACAAATCATCATGACGTCCCATTTCCTGTTCAAAACAATGAACAGAGTGTGAAAAATTTTGTTTGTCATTGTAGTTCATTCTGGCCAACTATTTTAATTTATTAAGACAATGAAGCAGATTCTGATCTGTGCTGGTCATTTTTGTGCATGCTAGACTTTAGACTGCACTTACCTTGTTTTTATGAGCATTAATGGAAGCGTATCGCACTGTTCCTCTGAACCCAGCCAATGACCTGGGCTAAAGCAGAACGTTTGAAAGAGTCTCATATTAAGGATTCGCATCACTTTCATTTTACACTTCTTATACTTAGGCTGAAAAAAAGCACATAATCAAAACAAAGCAACCATGCGAAGGTAATTAAGGGAAGCGTGGAGCGACAGGAATTCTTTATGTCTCAGCTACTTTTCAATGCCTTTTTGACCAGTTTTGGGATTCCCAATGATTAAACACAACTAACCATTTCTTTCATATATTCACATTCATATTTCTTTTATTTTTAGTAAATGCCACAACAGGAGTGTTGATTTTTTCTAATGTCACGTGACCAAACCGGATCCCTGGGTAGAACACTTCCGCTCATTGCTATTTCATATGTGCCATAGGTTTGTTATTGAAAGTAGTAAGTAGTAAGTAGTGTTTTATAGGTTATATAATAGGGTATTAGCAACTTGTGCGTTCCAGTCAACCTGGGTTGAACACTTCCAGTTTTTCACCCTCTGCTAACATGGTGTTGTTTTATACAAGAAGCCTCCAGGAACTTCCAAAGATAAGCATCACAAATGTCCACTACTTACTACTTTCAATAACAAACCGATGAGAGTTTGACATTTAAAGGGGAAATACATTGAAAATTATGCTTTTTTTAATGTTTGCTTTTATGTTGAACACAAAATAAATGTTAGTAACTGGTAACCATCTACAGTAGGAAGTAAAAATACTATGTAGGTCAATGGCTACAGGTTTTCAACATTATTAAAATTTTTATTTGAGTTCAACGGAAGAAAGAAACTCAAACAAGTTTGGAAAAAGTGAAGGGCGCATACATTTTCATTTTTATGTGAACTACCCCTTTAATGTAACATAACAATTGGAGAATGGTGGGTAATTTTTAAGGGGTTAAAAAAAAGAGGAATCTCTCCATAATATTGAAGAACTCACAATATGACTGTCGCTATGGTAACAGGGACAAACATCTTTGGCAGGGAAGCATGCGATTCAACATGAGAGCCAAAACTCAACTGCAAAACAAAACTGAGAAAAGTGAAACAGAAAAATGAATTCAAAACACACAAATAATAAGACTCTGTACAGAAAGAAACATTAAAAAATAAAAAATAGGGATGCATGACTGTTTGGTAACATGAGTTACTGGCTGATTATTTTAATATACAGGTGTAGGTGACTTTTGGAAACATTTTTACATTTAAATCACTGTTATATAAACTTCAAGTCTTAAAAAGTGATTTATTAACACTGTTTAATGTAGACCTAATATTATTAAGCCACGTTACAGTGAAGTACTAAAAATACTACATTTAATGTTGCTTTAAATGTTCATAGTATGCCACAATCTCGGTTTTGAACAGCCAATTCGAATGTTATCACTCGATTGAATGGGCATTATCAGTGGTTATCATCTGATAGATATGGGCCATTAGGGGCCTTCTGTGGATCATCCATCCACATTGGTCAGCTACAGATCACATATGGCTGCTGCCTGATGTTAACGAGAATGGTTTATATTTTTTATTAAATTTCCCATTAATTGTTTTTTTATCAACATCTACCCCTACCCCAATCCTAAGCCCAACCATCACAGAAACGTAAAAACAGATCTGGATCTGAAGTCTTCTCTATTAGTATATTAGTAATCTAGTATATCTATTAGTATGGCCCCTACTGGCCCATATCTATCAGCTGATAACCACTGATAACGCCCATTCAATCGGGTGATAACATTCGAAGCGGGTGGTTTTAAACCATGTAAAAAACAGTGCAGTTTAGTAAGATCACTTTCTTTTCATATATTTTATTATTTTATGTTTCATATATCATTACATGAAAATGAATGCAATATAAACGCATCCCTATAAATAAATCTCTGCAACATAACTGTAAAAACATAAAAATTGCACATGCAAGAAACTGAAATGTAAAAAATGCTGTTTATTGGGCGATGAAGTCTGCTATTACAGCTAAAAAAACATTTCAAAACAAACACAAATTATATTTATTTAACTAGATAAATATAGACAAAGAAAACTACACTGCTAAATGATGCAAAAGTGAACTTACCGGCCGCACTTCCCCATTTGTATTTGTGTACTGTCGTGCCAAACCAAAATCCAGCATGTAACACTTCCTACAAGTTGACGGCAATCGGCCCATAGCAAAATTAGACTGAAGACAAGGAGAGAGACCGGGATCAGCTAACAAAAGCCAAAGTAAACTGACTTGGAATAAGAAACAATATAAGGTAAGACGCACAGGTTTAATGTCTCGATGCAGGAAGCCCACAGAGTGTATAGCTTCAATAGACTCCAGGATCTGTTTCCCCAACCGTAGCGTGGTGCTCATGCTGAACGTCCCTCTAAACTGACTCCTCCTGAGATCAGCCAGATTCCTCCCCTAAACAAAGACACAAACAGCTGCACTTTCCTTTCTCACACACATAAAACATAAGCAAAGACTAAATAAATAATGTACCTGCAGCTGCATGACAACATAATTGAACTTGTCGTTTCTTCCACATCCAATAAATTTGCAAACGTGATTCTTTCCTGTACAAGAAAAAGGAAAGCAGCATATTATGACTGACATTTCACTTTCTGCGTAAATTTTCCACCTTTTTCCATACACGACAACTGTATTTCAAATTATTGGTTGCATCTCTGGTTTGGGGAACTTCCATTCATTAGAACAGAAATAAATCATTTCAAATATTAATGCTGTGCTACAAATAATTGAAAATTCAGAGAGAGGTATATTTGGCTTTGTGCTTTTTTTATTCTCTTTCATTAAAATAAAGTTATGCTTGACAATAATATCACAAGTATTTCTGTGGCTCTTTTGAGGTCAATGTGTTTTATTCCTCCACACTATTTTATACTAATACATTAGAGTAATATTCAACACATCTCTAATATTGCTGAAGAAAGAATCCTTTCTAATTTTAGGGATTAATCAAGATCTATAATTTGTTCATTCTAATAAATTGTTAGATGTAATACACTGTAAAAAGGCTGGATTCCACGTAATCGATTTATGTTTGGAAACAAAGGAATTAAGTTGATTGATTAATGTTCACAAATTTAAGTGGCAGGTGACACAGTGGCTCAGTGGTCAGCACTGTCGCATCACAGCAAGAAGGTTGCTGGTTTGAGTCCCGGCATTGTAAGGACATTTCTGTGTGGAGTTTGTATGTTCTCCCCATGTTCACATGGGTTTCCACCGGGTGCTCCAGTTTCCCCCACAGTCCAAAGACATGTGCTGTAGGTGAATTGAATAAACTAAATTGGGCGTAGTGCATGTGTGTGAATGAGTGTGTATAGATGTTTCCCAGTACTGGGTTGCAGCTAGAAGGGCATTTGCTGTGTAAAACATATGCTGGAATTTCATTCCGCTGTGGCGACCCCTAATGTATAATAGGACTAAGCCGATAGAAAATGAATGAAGAATGAATGAATGAATGAATGAATGAATGAACTTAAGTGGCTCAAACATAAATTTAGTTGGTGCAAAAAAAACTCAAGAATTGTGCTGTTTCAGCTTATTTTAAATAAGTAGATTGAAAAACTGCTAAAACTCCCTTTTTAAGTGTAATTAACCTCTCTGTACCCCAATTGTAAATCATTCCATTGATTGTGTACAGTGTAACAAAGCATCGTAGGGCATAGGAAAAAGGTGGATAGAAACACACACATTCACATATAAGAAACACATTCAGCAAGCAGATACAGATAGAGGTGTTGACATTTGGTATTCTAGAATGTCCTTTGTGAAGGTTATGAGAGAGAGCGAGTGAGGGGAAAAAAAAGTGTGGTAATTCCACTTTCCTTTAGTTCTTCACGCTCATTACTCTTACAGACTCCCAGTGGTGTGTCTGAGCTACAGCTGAGGCAAAATGGCTTGACAGGCATGAAAGTCAAAGTGTGTCTCTGTGTGCGTTACATTTGTGCACATCTGAAAACATTATAATGGGCATATATTAGCGGATATTTTGTCACTTATTGTATAGATGTAACATCTTGATTGCTTTGAATGCTTGATTCCCCTTTGAACACATTATATTTTATTTTGAGAAACATTTAAAATATTTGGGGACAGCAAACATGTCAGGCTAAATGATTACAATGAATCATTGACTTCTGCTGTCTTCATTTGTTTCAAAAACACAGATGTCTTTCCAATTTACACCTAAAAAAACAAAAGCAAAATGTAAATTAAAAAAAATAACCTTGACTTTTACATACCCCGGTATACCTTGAAAACATTTATTGTCCCATGCCTAATGCTAACCGGTGAGCATAATATCTTTCAAATACAATTCCTCCCTTGCCTTGTCACTTATTGTATAGATGTAACATCTTGATTGCTGGCTCATTATACTATGTATATACAGTATATATGCATGCATATTCAATATACTGTACTCTATCATTCACAATCATGAGGTCAATCATGTTTCATCAAGGATGCATTTGCTTACAACTACATACAAGCAACAATATAAAATTATACTACAAATCAATAATATTAATATTCATATTATTATTAAATAATATTAAAATTGCTTTGATTTCTTATATTTATTATATATTAAAACGTCACAGTCTTGTAATTCAACACAACATTTCAAGTCTTCAGTGTCAAATGATCTTTCGGAAGTAATCCTAATATGGAGATTTTCTTCCCATAAACATTTCTTATTATTATTAATTTTCTAAAAAGAAAGCTGTGCTGCTTAATACTTAACCAATCACCATGATTTTATTTTGGATAGTTTTACAGACATGCAATATGAAATGTAATTATTTTGTTACGTACTGTCACTTTTGATGAATTTAATGCATACTTGCGGAATAAAAGTATACTTTTTTATAAAGTTTCTAAATTTTGAAAAGTTTGAAATGATGAATTTGTTTGCAATATTGAAAACATAAAAAGTACAATCCCTAAATGTCCTGTATTTTATCTAATGTGTCATTTTAACAAGAGATGGATGCTGACTGACCTCAGTGACAGAATGATGCTGCAATGACAAAATGTCCTGTTTCCAAGAAACTAAATACTCAACCTGGTTATTAAAAACACATAACACCCTGAATATCCTCTCCATCTCCTCACCTTGTAGTTTCTTTAGCACAGCAACCTCCATCTTCAGCACTTGTTTGGGTTGTTGGGCAGATTCCACCTTAAGAGCCACATTCTCCCGCGTCAACAGGTCACAGGCCTCATATATCTCCCCAAACCCTCCACCCCCAATCTTCTTTAGCTGAATACACAAACAACAGCAAGGTCAGTCATGGCAGAGCAGTGATTTAACCTGCACGTGTTCCACACAGAGTCAGACCTGGTCTTGAACAATATCATAAACATCATGCTTTGTGGAAGTTATGCTATTAAAATGAACAAATTCCTCACCTATTCTGGCAGAAACTAATGTGTGGACTGAATTTACATGCAATAAATGTATGACAAACTTTGATTGGCTTATTTACTTGTGCTGAGGGCATATTGGGTAAAATGTAGTGAGAGTTCATGCGATTCTACCTTGCTGAAAAAAGAAACCTCTTATTTGTAATGGTTATAATTAAAATTTTATTGGTTTTAATGGAAATAGCAAAGGTCATTTAGGTCTTTATAGGTAATTGCCTGGTATAAACCATAACGACGGGTAATAAATAAACAGATGATAATTAAAATATATTGGTTTTGATGGTTAAAATTTGATGGCTTACAATATTTAATGGTACTTGTAAAGGAAACCATCAGAACTGATTGTTTCAATAGTTTTTTTCCCCCAGCAGGGCACAGCAGTAGCATGCACTAAACGTATTCATTTATCTCAAGCTTAAACTCAGTGTAACTCCTGTGAAAAAAGCATAAGCCAATTAATGATGAGTCAGGCTCTGTTTTAAACACTGCCATCAAAGATATTATAACAGTAAAACAGCCACAAATTATTTCTGAGGACATCTGCTTGAAGGAGAAAAAGCTCCAAACTGGCCCACAACCAAATGCTTTGGGCGCATTTTGGCGAAAAGCCAGACTGAGTTGATTTGAAAGCATCTGCTGTCATATGTAGTCCATTTTGTCCTGTGTGATTGGCCTGTGATAGCAGCAGCCACTTTGAGCATCTTTATTGAACACACACACATACTCTCTCTACTAAATATAGACGCACACACTTACCACTTTCCAGCGATCTTTCACCAAGCAGTTGGAGGGCAGGATGTCGACCTGCTCTCCCGCCCCGTTCATGTTTTCGTCGCCGTGGACTCCGGGCCCTACGCACTGCATCGGCTGGCCAGCACTTTACCAATCCCTGCCATTTACCTGCAAAAAAAATGTGCATACAACTGCTAAACCTGCCTGATGAAATATTGCATTTTTAAGACAAGACACTACAGGTGAACATGATAAAATAAAAAAATAATAATTGTTATCATTGTGCTTCCCAAGTTGAATCATTGCATTAAGAACTACAGTACAGGTATTTGACGTAGTACAAGTTTTCTAAAATGCTCAGATACACAAATAAGGCATTATTTCATTAAATATGCACTAATTTGCATACATCTACCACTGGGTGACGTCAAGTTTAAGGTTCATGTTCAATATCTATCTGACATATTAAGCTTGTAAAATGGGGATTTGAGTCTATCAAAGATAGATAGAACATATCACTCAGTAAAAACCTTAGGAATCCATATATGAATAAAACTGCGCAATAAAACAGACATTTTAAAAAACGTTTTAAAAAGCCCAAAATCTCAAAACTGACAGGTGATTTTGCCTGCAACGGCCCACCTTAAAGGAGCAGTAGGTGATCTGCCTAAATGGTAACTGGTTAGCATAATATCTTTCAAATACAATCCCTCCCTTGCCGTCCAAAGCCACGTCTCCTGAAATTACAAACACGCACATTAAAGATGACAGAGACCCACTTGATCATGTCATTCAACATTTCGAAAACTTTATAATACTACAATTCTGAATGACAAACTGTATTATATCTAGCACGTTTTCAGTTGTGTAGCAAGCAAAACTTGTCATAATGTGCAATATTTTATGCATGCAAGGATCGCTGCACTCACTCTCACACACGGTCCTAAAGCGACTATTGTATGCTTAGTGCTTGGCCAGCGGCTCGCAGGAATTACTTATTACTAAGCCATACTTGCATGCTACTTCAGACCGTACATTCAAAGTAGCATGGGAAACAATATAGGGAGCACAAATGAACCAATGTGAGAATGGGTGCATAGTTGTACAAATCTTTTTGCTGACAGACAGTTTGGGTTACTTTTCAGAATTATATGAATTATCGGCCTGATAACATTTACCTGGATGAACAATTTTTAGTCTTATGTATCTTTTAAGGGATAGTTCACACAAAAATATTTATTTACTCTCCTTTAAGTGTTTCAGAACACAAAGGAAGATATTTTGAAGAAGACTGAAAACCTGTAACCATTGACTTCCATATTAAGAAAAAACAAATACTCTAAAATCCTACTCAGTGGATCTACATACAATGACTATATGATGACAGATTTCTCAATAAGACGCAACATAAGTTAAGGCTAAAAAGTGAGAGACCCAATCACAAAGATGTTCAAAATCTCTTTTTAAAACATTTAAGTTTATCGATGGTAAAATGAAATTCACAACCCCATCCAGAACATCATATCATGACAGTATGAGTAAGAGACAGCTGAAAACTTTCACTCTTCCATGAGCACTTAACTGCATCCTACTGAAAAAAAATATATAAATAGATAAAAATACTCTCATGCTTTCACTATTCCATATTGCTTCCTGGCTGCAGCATACTGAGTTTTAGTATAGTCAGTATTTAGTCAGTTTGTTTTCACCCATAATGGTCTTATAAGATCTTTAATTAAAACATAAAAATAAATAAATTCCAGAAAATGACAGTTCGTCAAAATAGCAAATGCTTTCATTTGTTGTGACTGCAAAGTACGGTTATTTCACCAAATATTGATGCCTTAACTTTTCAAATGTTAAACATTGATATGTCTGAACAATCAGCAGCTTTCTTTGCTATTGTATGCAAATAAATAGCTCTAAATGACAACCATTCTGTTTTATATTTTAATAAAATATCATCATTGGTATATTTTACTTAAACACATATCTCTAAATTATAACCCCAGAGAAAGTGAGAAACTTAAAGGAGTCGCTTAATTCTTTAAAATGTTCTGGAAAAAATAATATGTTAAGACCTCGAACCAGACTAGCTGACAGCATGCCTCTAAAGTAATAATAATGAAACACTCTGGGGTGAAAAATAATTAAAGTCTTACATTTCTAAATAAAAATGAAGTATTTGCAAACCACAACCAGAAAAAAAACAACATTCTGTTATAAAGAAGAATACAATGTACAGATAGCAGAAGGAACAGCCTATTTCTCTGGAGGTCATTATCTGAGGCTCTTTGAGTTTTCTGTAATGTCTGCAGAGTATCAGGTATCCACACACAGTCTCTATCAGAACTGGACTACACCCTTATCCACATGCTCATAATGTTACAGTCTCTTAATAACCGTTGTAAAATGGAAACATCAGATATTATTTTTCACTTGAGTGTGTTAATGTTCACAGGCTCTGTGTGTGCTTAAATCCTTAATAGATATCAAACCTTTCTTTGTGTTTATTGTTATGAAGCACAATTAATCTCACCTTCTAAAATGAAGCTGCTCTCTAAGGAATGCAATGAGTTATAAATGGACCTAATTAACAAAACACATTAAAAGACTCTCGCCTCAACAATTTTTTTTTTTGGCCACCTGAGAGAGTTAATGCAGAGATATGTACTGTACTGTAGGTTTTTCAGGAGATTGCAGGGAATGCCTCATTTCATTGTACATCAAAAACCAGGACAGACTCAGAATGGCATGCATTCACAATTATGCAACTAACAATTAAAACTAAAACAATTATTGTTTTATTTTAGAATACAGTGGATAGTGTTGAACTTTAATTGCTAACAGAGAAGTGCTTTAATAGCCCTGGAAAGCTTATGTACAAAGAATATATGTTATGACAGTGAAAGCTTTTAATCATTCAAAAAGCTTATTAAATCGTAAGCTCCATTTTCATGCATTTGTACTAAAAATGAAAGACTGATGCAAAAAGTAAAGTATTATATAAACAAATATACTTTTAGAGACCTATTTATACACGTCCACTGTACATAAGGTAAGTCAAATATTCTAAATATTTTTACAATAACATAAATAGTTCACAGTAAAACTGTATGGATTGTCTTTAAATATTAAAAAAATGTTATATTTATTATGTAAAAAATGTACAGTATTTCATTATATTAAAGCTTTTGAACTGTTACCATCAGGTCGGCGCTACAGAGCACCGAGCACATAAACTGCCAGACACAGGAAAAGTTTCTTTCCTCAGGCCATCTACCTCATGAACAGTTAATATTTTCCTATTGTGCAATAAACATGCAATACTTTGTCATACGCACTTGTACACAGCACCTTATAACAATATACAATGCAATACTTCTCCTTGCGCATTTGTACACAGCACCGTATAACCTGTATATTTATTACAAATCTGTACATACATTTCAACATCCAGATCTTTTTGGACTGACTGCATCGCTGTTTAATGTCTATCATCTTTTTTTCATATTTATTTTGTGTTGTTACTTGTCACTTTATGTACTCAGGAAGCTTCTGTAGCCAAAGCAAATTCCTTGTGTGTGAAGCACACTTGGCAATAAAACTGATTCTGATTTTAAGATAATTTGATAATATATGCAATCAAATGGTTAGAAACGTGTTCAATTATTTTAAGAAACTGTATTATATGTTCTATGCAGACATCTAGTAGAGGGGAAAACATTATTATTATCATCATCAAATGCAAGAATTAAAGGAAAGCCTCTCTTTTCTTGGCTCTTCACCTGTTTGCATGGCAAACTCATACACTTTAACAAAACGATAATGTGATTCAGATTGCACAAAGCATTTGCTGAGAGCACTTCATTATTCTGACTGAAGTAAATGTCAGGAGCACAGGACTGCGTGGGCTCAGCCTTCTGACATCTTCAGCTTTCTCCGCAGTGCCAAAAGCATCCGTCTGAACGGACCCCACCCAAACATGTTCTGGACCAATCAGCAGCCATGAAGGTTAAGCCCCGCCCCAAACCGTCGTTTGATCAACGTCCATTGGGGCAACGTCTAACAATCAGCAGAACATTCCCCTGCTCGAGCCTGAAGCGAAAAGCACTTCGGGATATGTCGTTCATCAATGAGACAATGGACATAAACGGCATCGGACACTGTCAACTCTGAAAAACTACAACTCCCACTGACGGGCCACATGAGCTGTTGACGTACAGCTGCATTATGTGGCATGTAATGTGAATTATTCATGATTATCCTTTAGCATAAATAATATATATAAATACGGACGAGTTTCTATTTTTGACTCAGGCCCAAGTGCCTTAATAGTTTGTCAAGACCGTGACAGATTTTGTTTTCGCGTGCCCGGTTGGGCACCTGCACGCGCATCGTATATGGAAGCCTGCGGCTCGCGGCAGCGCAGCATCACTATTGACAAGGTGCCAACATCCACGGGACGAGTCGATTGCTACGGCAGCGCTTTCTTTGAAAAAAAAATCACTTGGCAAACAAAGACTAACCTACTAACCTGTTCTTCTGTCGTCGGAGTAAAATCTCAAAGTGAGAGTTTAAGGAGAGCCGCATTATTCCACTGGCGCGACCGCTGCGCCTTTTCCCCTTGTTGATGCTGCACCATTTTCAGCCTCCTCTGCTCCTCCGCTCCAGCACTGATTCAGCATCGCTCGGATACTCCCACTATGCACCGCGCACATGCGTGACAGAGGACGGCTGTTGCGTAGCAACCAGAAAGGCGTGAATCCCCTCTTTATCTGCAGACTTCATCCATTGAGGAAATTTCGTCAGAAACGTCTTATTATTGAGACTTGTCATAAAAGAAAAGAGAAATACATAATGTTAGGGAATAAATAACCTTTATGTAATTAGTTTATAATAATTAACACAATAGCACATTCGTTAACCCTTGCATTATTTTCAAAATGTAGGTCCGACACTGTTGCGGGTGAAAGCAATTCGCAATTAATTAAAATGGAAATCCCAAAACTACAACTAAATAAATAACACATAAGTCATACAAGAACTATAAAGTTTTAACATAATTTTTCACACAAAATAAATAAATATAAATAACGAATTATTGTTATATATATAATAATTATTATTATACATTGTATGTGTTTGACAGAGATGGATATGAATGTTAGAATTATAATATCCAATTTCCAGCAAAAATAACCTTTCTATTGGGAGCATCAAAAAGATACTCCCAGAATTAAAAATTGATGGTGACATATTTACTACATTTTATAATAATAAAAATGTTTGTAATAAGTCAACTTTTTCAATATAAACATTAAATTTCCCCTAAAGGAAAGTTATGCAAAAGTTTCCTGATAACAACTGCAGGGCACCTCAGTTTGACATTTGCATAATGACTACCAAAATAGAATTTTTTTTTTTAGAAATGGAAGCCTAGAAAAAAGTCTCTAATGCAAGTTGATAACAAAAAGAAAGACATGCTGGAAAGAAAAACAAGGCTGCATTTTTTTTATTTTACCTTAAAGATGCTGTCACAGTGGCGCAGTGGGTAGCAAGATCGCCTCACAGCAAGAAGGTCGCTGATTCGATCCTCGGCTGGGTCAGTTGGCGTGTAGAGTTTGCATGTTCTCCCCGGGTTTGCCTGGGTTTCCTCCAGGTGCTCCAGTTTCCCCCACAAGTCCAAAGACGTGGTATAGGTGAATTGGGTAAGGCTAAATTGTCCATAGTGTATGTGTGTGAAAGAGTGTGTATGGCTGTTTCCCAGTGATGGGTTGAAGCTGGAAGGGCATCGGCTGAGTAAAACATATGCTGGATAAGTTGGTGATTCATTCCGCTGTGGTGACCCCTGATTAATAAAGGGACTAAGCCGAAAATAAAATAAATGTATGAATTATCTTAAAAGTCTAGTCACTGATTACTGTTATCATTACTATAGCATAGTATAACTTACATTATTCATATTTGTTTAGTTTTTTATTATTATTTTGTTTTTATTTCTTCTTTTCATTCATTTATTCATTATTTAATATATTTAATTACTGCTCATTGATATATGCTTCTGAGTTTATACTACATTTCTTCTAATGTTAATAAAAGCAGCTTTGGATGGAGGCTCGGAGTTTGACTTAACCTGTAAATGTATGCATGGTATTTTCCTATAGGCATCTACTGTATCATTTATAGAGCTATGAATAAAAACAAAGATGCATAAATAAAATAATTATAAAATGGATGAAAATTATAAATGCATACAAACATGCACACATACAGTACATACATAATCAATACATCAATAAATAATGCAGCCTTCAGTGTACTCCTCATTTAGAGCATGCTTGCGGGTGTCAGATATCCCATTGTTTTCCATAATGATAAATGATGTATTCAAAGAATTAGATAATAGTCTGGGATTCTTGTTTTTTTTTTTCTTTGCTGATGACGCGGTAATTTGTAAACAGAGAAGGAATATTGATTTTATTGTTAAAGTTAGAGGAGGCTATTGAAAACATAGAATGATCAAACAAATGAGGTTTTAAATTCTTAGTTGACAAATTAAAGATAATGTTTTTTTAGGAAAGAAAAATGAAGGTGGGTGTCACTGTGGTGCAGTGACCTCACGATCGCCTCACAGCAAGAAGGTCGTTGGTTCAAGCCTTTGCTGGGTCGGTTGGCATTTCTGTGTGGAGTTTGCGTGTTCTCCCCTTGTTTGTGTGGGTTTCCTCCGGGTGCTCCGGTTTCCCCCACAAGTCCAAAGACATGCACTATAGCTGAATTGGGTAAGCCAAGTTGTCCATAGTATGTAAATTAGAGTTTATGGATGTTTCAGTGATAGGTTGCAGCTGGAAGGGCATCCGCTGCGTAAAATATATGCTGGATAAGTTGGTGGTTCATTCAGCTGTGGCAACGCCAGATTAATAAAGGTACTAAGCTGAAAATAAAATCAATGAATGAATGAAAAATGTAGGTGAGATGAAACAAAAGTTATGTATTCAAGAGCTAAAAAGAGTGAAACAATGAATATGTTTAATCTCTTGTCCTATTTTCCAACACTTCTCTTCTATCCTTTGAATTCTGCAAAGCCATCCACCCTTCTCCCATTGTTTTTTCCTGTCCTTTAAATCCACATTTTTGTTAGCCCATTTTAAAGAATGGCTATACATTCTTTAAAATGGGCAAACAAAAATGTAAACTTTGTGGGCAAGAAAAGTAAAAAGATGAAAGGAGAACTCTACGAATTGGATAACACATCGTTTCACATTAAGGAATATTTAAGGACATTTATGAAATCATTGTTATATTTTTTACAATATCTTAAAATTACTTACCTGTGGGAAAGGTTTTGAACAATAAAAGAAAAAAGAGGGGTGTGGAGTCTTACGATCTACACTTTGCGCCAGTTGGTGGCGGAAAAGCACAGTTTCTGTTTGTCAACCGAGCAAAATCACAAGAAGAAGACGAACTGTTTTGGCTGACTGACCGTCTTCCTGGAGCGAGGAGACGTCGGAGGTTGAGCAACAGCTGAATTGTGAGTGGAGTGCGCATGGTAGGAAGTTTGATGGGATCCGGAAGTGATCCGGAAATGGACGAAGACGAAATGTTTGGGAATGATGAGGATGGAGGAAATGAATGGGAAAAGGTTGAAAATAAAAAAAGAAAGAAAAATTGGGCTCAGGTATCTGATTCGGAAAGTGAACGAGGTAGACAACAAATAAGGAGAAAACAGGAGGAATACAAGGTAATGATGACATTTTCAAATGGGGCAACATTTACAGTAAACCCACTAAAGTTAACAAAAGCAATTAACGACGAGATAGGTCAAATTAAAAGTGCAAAAACTCTGAGAGATGGAAAGGTATTAATGTTCTGTAAGGATAGCAGACAACAAAAAAGGGTGCTAGAACTAAAGATGCTTCTAGGGAAAAAAGTGAACTGTACAATTCCAGAAGGGAATAAATGGGTAAGAGGAGTGATAACGGGGATTCCAACAGATGTATCAACGGAAAGGATTAAAAAGAACATCTTAGGAGCAAATGTAAAGGAGGTAAGAAGACTCCAATACACAAAAGACAAAGAGAGAAGGGACAGCTTATCTGTAATGATAATATTTGACGAAGGGAAACTACCAGAGAGGATACGTTTGGGATACATAAGCTACACGGTTCGTCCATTTGTGCCACCCCCATTAAGATGCTATAAGTGTCAGAGATACGGACATGTTGCAGCGATATGTAGAGGAAAAATGAGATGTGCGAGATGTGGTGGGGAGCACGAATACGGAAAATGCGAACAAGAAATGAAACCAAAATGTTGTAATTGTGGAGGAGAGCACAGTGCAGGGTACGGAGGATGCGAAATAAGAAAAAAAATGGTAAAAGTGCAAAACATCCGAGCAGAAGAAGGGATGTCATATGCAGAGGCATTAAAGAAAGTAGAAAATGATAAAAAAGAAAAAGAAAAGGAAACTGTAATATATGAAAGAAGAGAAGAAGTCAGAGAAGAAGTGGGGAAAGACAATTTGGAAGTGGATAAAGTTTCATTCATAGCTTTTATAGCGGAGGTGGTAAATTGCTCAGCTCAAACAGAAAGTAGAACAGAGAGAATAAGAATAATTGTGAGAGCAGCGGAAAAATACCTGGAGATTGAGGGGATCAGCACAGAAATGGTAAATGAAAGACTAAAAGGTCAAGGAGGAAATTCTCAGACGGTATGTGGGGGATTATAATGGTACTAACAATTCTACAATGGAATGCAAGAAGTCTGATAGCAAATGGACAAGAATTCAAAAACTTTATTTTAAGACAAGATAAGCACCCAGATATAATATGCATACAGGAGTCCTGGCTAAAACCACGCTTGAATTTTACACTACAAGGTTACACAGCAATTCGAAGGGATAGAAAAAATGGCAATGGTGGAGGAGTAGTAACATTTATAAAACATGATATAGGTCACAAAGTTGTAGAAATAAACCAAGAGGTAGAGACGGTGATAGTGCAAATTTGGGAGGGATCAGAAATAATAAAAATCATAAATATGTATAATCCGTGTGAAAAACTAAAACTAAAAGATCTAGAAAAGATATGTGGGGAAAGAAATCACAAGATAATATGGTGTGGCGATTTTAACTCACACAGTGCACTATGGGGATGTGAAAATACAGACGATAACGGGAAGATAGTAGAAGAATTATTAGAACTAAAAGAATTAGTATGTATAAACGATGGGAGAGGGACAAGAATAGATATACGTACAGGTAAAATGTCAGCTCTAGATTTAACAATAGTATCAAATAGTTTAGCAGGAAAAAGTAACTGGTCAGTGATATATCAAAACAGCATAGGAAGTGATCACTTTCCTATAGTAAGTCAAATTGGATTAGATGTAGAAAAACAAAAGATGGAAAGGTTAGAGAGATGGAATTTTGAAAAGGCGGATTGGGACCTTTTTAAGGAAAAAAGTGAAGAATATCTAAAAGAGATTCAAATGGAAATGGAAGACTTAGATGAATGCAACAGACAAATATGCAATGCAATAAGGAAAGCTGCAGAAGAAGCAATAGGGAAAAAGAAAACAGGAAATAGGAAAAAAGTGGTTCCCTGGTGGAATGAGGAATGCACTAAGGCAATAAAAACACGAAATAAGGCACTTAAGAAAGTAAGAAAAAGCTATAGCTTTAACGAGTTAATAAAATATAAAAGGGCACAAGCAGTGGTAAGACGTGTTATAAGAACAGCCAAGAAAAGTTACTGGAGGCACTTTTGTGAGAGCATTGGTGAAGAAATAGAACTAAACAAGGTATGGGAAATGATTAGAAAGATGAGTGGGGTACATAAATATAACAAAATTCCAGTGTTGATGTTAAATGATAGAGTGGCAACTTCAGATATTGAGAAAGCAGAAATGTTAGCAGAAGCATTTGTGAAAGTGCACAGTAATGATAATATGACTGAGGAAATGAGAAGGCATAGAAGTGAGAAAATTAGGGAAAACCCGAACATTCTTAGAAGAAGAGGGAGTACTGGTATAGAGATAGAAAATGAATTTACATTGTATGAAATGAAAAGAATAATATTGAGAGCTAAAAAAACAGCACCAGGAAAGGACGAGATATGTACGGAAATGATTAAAAACCTATCTGAAAAATCATTAATGGTATTGACAAAATTGTTTAATAAAATATGGGACAAAGGGACACTACCAAGTGAATGGAAACACGGGGTAATAGTACCAATAGCAAAACCAGGAAAAGAACAATCACAGCCAAGTAGTTATAGACCAATAGCATTAACATCAAACATATGTAAATTAATGGAAAGAATGGTAATGTCAAGACTGGTATACTATATAGAGAAAAACGAACTATTTTGTCAATACCAAAATGGTTTCAGGAAAGGAAGAAGCACAATGGACTCCATAATCAGCTTAGAGACAGCAATAAGGAAGGCACAAATAAACAAAGAAATAGTAGGTGGGGTGTTTTTTGATATAGAAAAAGCATATGATATGTTATGGAAAGAAGGTTTACTAATTAAAATGGATAAAATGGGAATCACAGGGAAAATGTACAACTGGATAAAAGATTTTATAATGAACAGAACTATTCAAGTGAGAATTGGGACATCCCACTCTAAATTATACAAAATAGAGAATGGAACACCTCAGGGAAGTGTATGTAGCCCAATATTATTCAACATAATGATTAATGATATATACTCTCAAATCAACCCTGGAATTGAGAGATCACTATATGCAGACGATGGGGCAATATGGAAAAGAGGGAGGAATGAAGGATATGTAGAAAAGTGTATACAGACAGCAGTTGATAAAGTAGAAGAGTGGGCAAAGGAATGGGGGTTTCGGTTTTCAATATCTAAGACACAAACAATCTGTTTTTCCAAAAAAAGAAACAATTCAAGATTAAACATAAAAATGTATGGGGAAAAGTTAGAACAAGTCTCAGAAATAAAATTTTTAGGAGTATGGTTGGATAAAAAAATGACATTTAGCACACATATCAATAAACTAATAGAAAAATGTAAAAAAGGGATCAATGTAATGAGATGCTTAACAGGGGTGGAATGGGGAACAAGTAGGCAAACATTAAAGAGAATATATTGTACCTTAATAAGACCAGCAATTGATTATGGGAGTTTGGCTTACAGCTCGGCATCAGAAACATGGTTAAAAAAAATAGAAACAATCCAAAATCAAGCATTAAGAATATGCTGTGGTGCTTTTCGCACATCTCCAGTAAATTCAATTCTGGTAGAAATGGGCGAAATGCCATTAGATATAAGAAGGGAAAAACTAAGGATAAGATATTGGACAAATATACGAGGGCATAACGGAAAAAATCCAGTAAGAACAGTTATTGAAAACTGTTGGGAATACGAGTACAAAGAAGTAAACAGTTTTGGGTGGCGGGCAAATAAAGAAGCCAAAAAAATGAAATTAGCAGAAATAGAGATAACTCCAACAGTAGCAATCCCAACAATATCCCCATGGTTATACAAAATGCCAGAAATAGATCTATTCATACATAATGAGATTCACAAAAAAGAACAAAGCATACCAATAAAAATAGTTGCAAAAAGATACATAGAGCAAACATACAAAGACAAAACTCAGGTTTACACAGACGGATCAAAAGACCCAAGATCAGGTAGAACAGCGGCTGCAATGTATATACCTCAGCAAACAGTAAAAATAGCAAAAAGAACAACAGATCACATAAGTGTATTTGCAACAGAATTAATTGCTATTCTCACGGCTCTGGAATGGACAGAAACACATCAACATAAAAACGTGGTAATATGTACAGACTCCCAATCAGCATTGTGTAGTCTACAAAGTGGTCACTCAGTAGATAGACAAGATATTATATATAATGTATTAAATAAATTATACAACATAGATAAAATGGGAAAGAAAGTCAGTTTTTTATGGATCCCTGCCCATGTTGGAATAGAGGGAAATGAAGAAGCAGATAAAATAGCAAAAGATGCATTGAAAGAGCCGAGTGTCAACTGTAGGGTCAGCCTAAGCAAAGGAGAAATAAAAGGGTTAATTGCATCTGAGATAAAAAGGAAGTGGCAGAACACATGGGATAAAGACGAGAAGGGAAGACATCTGTATGGAATTCAAAGGCACGTGGGTATGGAAAGAACTTGTTTAATGAACAGGAAAAAAGATGTAATCATAACAAGATTACGAATAGGTCACTCCGCTTTAAACCAAAGTCTATTTAAAATTGGAAAACACGAAAATGGTAACTGTGAAAGATGTGGTCTACCAGAAACAGTATCTCATGTATTAATTGAATGTACAAAAGTAAGAAATCAGCGCAACACATTTATTAAAGGATTAAAAGAGCTAAACATAGTAAATTTTTCCCTAAAAGATATGTTAGAAGGCAGAGATAAAAAGGTTAATAATGAAATTTTAAGATATCTGAAAGACATAGATTCAATTGATAGGGTATAATAGATATACTTTTTTTTTTTTTTTTTTTTTTTTAAATAATAATAAGTAAGATCTATTAAGATATAGAATTATAAATGTATATTATATAGTATTTCCATTACCAATAACAAGATCTCCGACCATGTTGCGCTCCATACTCCAATTCAGTAGGTGGCGGAAAATGCACCTTAAAGTTGGTTTGCCAACCGCCAGATAAAATTCCAGAAGAAGAAGAAGAAGAAGAACTGTTTTGGCTGCACGGAGGTGAACATGGCTGATGTGTCGGAGAGGACGTTACAGGTCGCGATAGTCGTCTCGTTTGCGGCTGGTTTTGTCGCCGGTTGGCAGGCAAACAGAATGCGAAGAAAGTTTTTGGACTGGCGAAAAAAGCGGTTACAGGACAAACTCGCGGAAACACAGAAGAAGCTTGACCTATCATGACAGACACAAGTTATCGCGTAAGCGAACTGGTAAGGCACGTGTCTTTCATAACTCTATCGTTTTCTATGGAGTAAACTGCTTTCGTTTTACACTATAACCGGTATAACTACTCTTTCATTTTTTTTAGTGCCATGCGGTCTCCAAGGCTGTGATTTCAAGTGAATAAATGAGGATCAAGCTTCAGTATTTGGATCAAGTCGCAGTCTACAACAAGAACTCACCTGTCAAAGACTTTAAACACTAAGAAAAAGTATATTTCTAAGATTGTATTCATGATGCTTGTGCAAGCCATATCCATATTGTTACCACATCTGTGCTTTCTCCTTGTTTGTCGAAGTCGAAATAAACTGAAATATTTTAACACTGTTGATTACTATGAATGTATTATAATCAATGATGTTTTTTAAAAATTGAGACGTCAAGTTTAAGCAGAAGTAAGCTGATTGGAACAATTTTTCATTTTTTTGATGAACTGACAGAACATGATTAAATCTCGTGAAAAATCTTGGCAAAATAAATGTATGTATTTGACAGTAACAAAAAGGATCGATTTGTTAACTACGTTGGTCAATATTTCGAATGCATTTTTAAGCATTATGGTAGTTTTGTTTAATGTTAAACATTATGGCTCTCAGAAATAGAACATTTTGAATATTAATAAATATTAGCATGTAACTAAAAAGACCAAATTAGTACTTTAAAGGCACTGTACCAGTGACATTTGCACCTTACTACAGAGTGTATGAAACAAACAGAACATTTGGTTGTGATAATGTATTTGTAAATGTTTCATGATACAGAGCGAACATAAACATTAAACACAGATGTATTTTTTATTAATAAACCTTTGCTAAGAAGATGAATAAACTGATATTTCTTTATGAAAATTCAACACTTTTTCTTGAGTTTGTAAGATTTTATTACATTACTCTTTTTGGCCTGCAATTCTTTTTTTTGTAGAATAGATAAACTGTTAATGTTATAGACCTTTACAGATTATATATTCTAATACTGTTCATTTTTATTTATAGTTCAATATAACTAAGCATTATGGTAGTTTTGTTTAACGTTAAACATTATGGCTCTCAGAAATAGAACATTTTGAATATTAATAAATATTGGCATGTAACTAAAAAGTCCAAATTGGTATGTTAAAGGCACTACCAGTGACAACATTTGCACCTTTTCTACAGAGTGTGAAACAAACAGAACATTTGGTTTTGATAACGTATTTGTAAATGTTTCATGATACAGAGCGAACATAAACATTAAACACATGTATTTTTTATTAAACCTTTGCTAAGAAGATGAATAAACTGAAAAAATATTGCTAGTTTTTGTCATGTAATAACTAATGAACCCTATTTCTTTATGAAAATTCAACACTTTTCCTTGAGGTTGTAAGATTTTATTACATTACTCGTTTTGGCCTGCAATTCAGTTTTTAGAATAGATAAACTGTTAACGTTATATATGTAGAGACCTTTTCTGATTATATATTCTAATAATGTTCATTTTTATTTATAGCTAAACATAACTGTCAGTGATGTTTGTAGCATCATGTATTTAAGTGTGGGCATGAAAGGTAACCTGGAATTTGAGGTGTATGAATGTTTGGGTCTCTGCTGTAAACGTCTGCAACGCTTACACTGGAAACCTGTTTTACCAGAGTGGGCTACTCATAGCTAGGGCCAGACGGAATCTGCGGATATGTTTTGCTATTTCTGCGGAGTATTTTGTTAAAAATCTGTGGATTTATGCAGAATGATTTTGGGAGTATAGTAACTACAACCTTAATATATCAAATAAAATGTTATACCATTTTACTTTTTTTTTAATGTTTATAATGCAAATCCAATTAGATCCACATTATTTGGTAAACAAAGCAAATCTTTCATATAAAATCTTTACTAAAAGACAGAAAATTGTACTTTACAAACTATTGTAAATAAATAATATGAATATTTTTAATATTAGTCAATATTATTACTGAAACTAATTTGAAAACTGAATAAATATAAATTTACACACATTTACGTTTAAGTAAATAAACAGAATTAATGATGGGCTAAAAATCTGCGGAATTCTGCGCGCGCAGATTCCGTGTGGCCCTACTCATAGCTCAAAGCAAGAATTGAGGAAAATTTGTTTTTTTAATCACATATTCTGATTTTCTCCTTAATATTTTTTCAGAAAGTATTCCTGTCTATTCTAAATAGAGAAATCAAATTAGCAACCAATGACTATCAAAGCACAACATTGTTCATAGTCAAATGAATATGGATAATGTTGTTTATAAGTCATACTTAAGTGTGATTTTCAGAACGAACATTCAAATTAACATGGAAAAAAAAATAATGGGGCATGTCACAACAACTCATTGTGTGTATATAAAACTAACCTGAACTCAGTAAAGTAAGAATGTAGCGGACTGATTGTCTGGTTCAATCACAACAAATCCACACTGCAAGTTTAGGTCTATAATAATGACATGTTTCATCAAGACGGTAGAAATTTATGATAAGTTCATGATATGATAACAAAAATAAGCCAACACAAGCACACAATTCTTACTCTTAACTAATTACCAAAGAGTGCATTTTGATGTATTTAAGTGCGTTTTTAAGGAAAAGTAAAAAAAAAAAAAATGAAAATGTACTTACTACTCTCTCTCAAGTGGTTCCAAACCTTGAAACGTGTAGCCTCCATAGTAGTAAAAACAAATGGCCTACAATTGAAGCCAACGTTAACATGCCTCCATCTTTCTTTCAAAATATCTTCTTTTTTGTTCAACTGAAGAAAGAAACTAAATTGGACCAAGTAAACGATGACAGAACCTTTGAGTTTTGGGTGAACTGTCCCTTTAATGAGCTCTCTATGTCGCGCGCAGTGATGAGGTCACAACAGCGTCGCGTAAAAGTATCTTAGCAACCTCGTTCGGAGCGTCTGTCCTGTCATGGCGCTGCAGATGCATTTTCTTTTAGCAAATCTGAACCCAGCAGGGACATTTCTACAAATCTGACGTTCAAATTGCGGTTTGTAATCGATCCTTCTGTCGCGAATACAACATGCCACCAAAAAGAAGAGGACCCCTTCAGATTGTCCAAAGAGAAACGGATGACATCAAGCGAAAGGTACAACTGAATCAAATGTCTTTTTTTGTTCATGCACGATAAATACGACACAAGATCTGTGTCTGTGCTTTAGGTGGGTTCTTTGCTGCAGCAAGCCGCTAAAGCAGATGTGTCGGAACAAACTGAGACCTTGCAGAGGTAACGTTACAGAGGAGTTGCATCTGTTGTGTTTTTCTAGATCACTTGTTTAAGTACATTGCTTTCTAGCTATATCCAGCAACGTTTATAGTAATGTTTTGCTTTCAGGTGCAAAGAGTTACAGCGCTTAGTGGACGACATTATGAAGAGGCTGAAGAAGCTATCTAAAGTAACCAATACATTTTACTTGTTTATAGTGTGTTTTGAAACTTTTCCCATCCCATTAGGATTTAGTGGTTTAAAAGGCCACTAAAGAAGCCACTTTGTCACTAGTATAGACTGACAGAGCCAATACATTTCCTATTATAACCAATAAAATCATTGGAAAATACAAATTCTTGTGGGGGTGACTTTTGCTTTTGTGAGTAGCAACTCCCTCACTATAAGTATAGTTTAATAAAATAAAGAGAGAGATAGAGCTGGATTTATCATTAATATGTTTGTGTTTTGGGTAAAAGGTTAATTTGTTTTTATTTTATAAACTATTGTTAATACATTTTGCATTTAAATAATTTATGTACAGGCCGAAAGACCCACCCTCCACTGACAAAGGTCCAAAATTTGTCTCATACATGAGCTCATTTGTCCTATTTTGACTGCTGTGCCATCATAAATAGTTAAAATAACCCATCTAAGAAAGCTTTAAGACCAAGTAAAATCTGACATAGAAGTCTGATTTCACTACTGACCGAATGTGTTGTTAAATAGAAAGAATATTTTACAAGTAACCTTTATTCCAACTCTTGGACTAAAAGAAAAGTTTTTTTATAACAGAGGCTAGAAAAATTACAGAGGCTAGAAAAATTGGGAAGCTCCCCATTATAATGTTTTATTTTTTAGTATTCAAATGGCAGCACGTTCACCTCACAGCAAGTACGTCGCTGCTTCGAGCCTTGGCTGAGCCAGTTGGTGTTTCTGTGTGGAGTTTGCATGTTCTCCCCGTGGTCACGTGGGTTTCCTCTGGGTGCTCCGGTTTCCCCCACAAGTCCAAAGACATGCGGGACAGGTGAATTGGGTAGACTAAATTGTCCGTAGTGTATGAGTGTGAATGAGTGTGTATGGATGTTTCCCAGAGATGGGTTGCAGCTGAAAGGGCATCCGCTGTATAAAATGTATGCTGGACAAGTTGGCGGTTCATTCCGCTGTGGCGACCCCAGATTAATAAAGGGACTAAGCCGAAAATAAAATAAATGATTGAATGAATTTAAATGGCCAAATTTTGACTGAGGGAATTTGAATGTGCTGTTCAATTAGTTGTTTATCGAACAAATGACAACAGGCTACAGTTTTTAATTTTAATTACCACCTGACAAGCTTATGCAGTATTTAAACCTCATAGTTAAATAAAAAAATGAGCCTAATAACTGCAAAAAATGTCCACTTTTTGAGAAAAAATAACCACCCCTTTCACTAGACTGGCTATAATAATAATTATTATTCCTTACATTTATATAGCGCTTTTCTGGGCACTCAAAGCGCTTTACACAATGGGGGGGATCTCATCCACCACCAGTGTGCAGCATCCACCTGGATGATGCGACAGCAGCCATTTTGCGCCAGACCGCACACCACACACCAGCTGATTGGTGGAGAGGAGACAGAGTGATTAAGCCAATTATGATATGGGGATGGTTAGGAGGCCATGATGGACAGAGGCCAGAGGGCAGATTTGGCCAGGATGCCGGGGTTAAACCTCTACTCTTTTTTTCAAAAAACATCCTGGGATTTTTAACGACCACAGAGAGTCAGGACCTCGGTTTAATGTCTCATCCGAAAGACGGCGCTCACTGAGCAGTATAGAGTCCCCGGCACTATACCGGGGCATTAGGGCCCACACAGACCGCAGGTTGGGCGCCCCTCGCTGGCCTCACTAACACCACTTCCGGCAGCAACCCAGCTTTCCCATGTGGTCTCCCATCCAGTTACTGACCAGGCACAGCCCTCCTTAGCTTCAGTGGGCTACCATATGAGAGTTACAGAGAGCTAGCTGTTGGCTATGGACCTGATGTAACAAAAGGTCAATATAAAATAATCTGTTTTCAGAGATTAAATATTGAGGAAAAGAACAATTTATGTATAAATGTTTTCACACACACCCACACAAAGCTTCTGCAAAGTAAGCCAGCTTTCAAACTAGACAAACAAAGAAACAGAACTGTAATGCCACTTGTTACACACTGAATCAAGCAAGAGGTGTTTACGTGAAATGACACTATTTTATTATCAAGTATTAAAGAAAAACCTGAATTACATGTATACAGGCAGATGAACCAGCTCCAGTTGGAAACTATGACCAGTGTAAGAGGGAAGAGGAGCAGCGTTTATTGACTTTACATGATCGTCTACAGTCTCTAGCTCTTCAGTTGCTGCCTCATGATGAGTATGTGACTCCTCATTCATTCTAACACGCATTCACTCTTTTCTACATTAACTTAGAGTTTTTTCATGAGTTTGTTTCCTGGCCACGTAGGACAGCTGGACCTAGTTCATCACAGATAGAGCAGGACAGCGAGGAGGAGGATAGTGATGAAGAAGATGAGAGCTCTGAAGAGGAAGATGGTAATGGAGACGTACATGATGAAGATGATGATGCTGATAGTGCTGATGAAGATACAGATATGGGTCCAGCAGCAGAACAGGGATCTGCTTCTTATATCGCTCTGAGTTCGTTTACAGCGGAGGAGGAAGGAGATCTCAGCATCCAGGTAACTATCTTGCTTAATTGTTTTAGTTCAAGATCTTATTTATTTTTTGATGATAAAATACATCTCTTTGTCTGTTTCAGAAAGGAGAGGTTTTAAAAGTTCTGTCAAAGAATAAAGATGGATGGTGGCTGGCAAAAAACTTAAATGGCCAGAAAGGCCTGGTGCCTAAAACTTTCCTAAAGGTGTGTGTAATGTCAGTGACACTCAGTGAGTTAGTTTAAGTCTACTAATTACTTGATAACATGTAAGGTATATATAAACACATTCAATTGTGTGTGTTTTTTATTTATTTAAAAGTTATTTTTTTGCCTTTAAGTGGAAAGGACCGTATTTCAGACAGGAAGCAAAGTGGGAGAGAGAGAGGGGTTAGGGATGGGAAATGGGATAGTTCAAATTTGGGATAGTTCACCCAAAAATAAAATTATTACTCATCCTCACTTGTTCCAAACCTGTTTGAGTTTTTTTCTGTTGTACACAAAACAAGATATTAAGAAGAATGCTGGAAAAAACAGTTTTTTGTTCCTACTATGTGTATCAGTTTTTTCCATAAATACTTCAGAACAGCGGGTGCTGTGTTCAACAGAAGAAATAAATTCATGAAAGTTTAGAACCAATATAGTGTGAGCAAATGGTGAAGGAATTTTCATTTTTGGGTGAGACTATCCTTTTAACCACTTTAGGAACAAATGGAAAAGATAATATCACTAAAGCAGTGTTATTGTGTACATTGTTGTGAGATGTATTTGCTAGTAAGGCAGTAAACTAAATGAAAGAGAAGAAACTCTTTGTAATTACTTGCAAGAAAAATTTTACATTTATCACATTTTTGTTAGTTTCTTCAGTCTGCAATTTATTGTACATTTTGCTATTCACTGCTTTTTATTCACTCATTTTCTTCTGGCTCAGTCCCTTTATTCCTCAGGGGTCACCACAGCAGAGTGAACCGCCAACTTATCCAGCATATGTTTTGTACAGCAGATGCCCTTCCAGTTGCAACCCAGTGCAGGGAAACATCCATGCACACTCATTTACACACATTTTTAAAGTTTTATATTTTTCATAGTTCATTCAATTCACCTATAGCACATGTCTTTGGACTTTGGGGGGGAAACCTACACCAACACGGGGAGAACATGCAAACTCCACACAGAAATGCCAGCCAACCCAGCCGGGACTCGAACCAGCGACCTTCTTGCTGTGAGGCGACAGTGCTAACCACTGAGCCACCATGTCACGCCCCACTACTTTTCATTAAACAATTTGCGTTAGAGGGGTTTTATAATGTTTTATTATACATTTGATTTACTTTTCACATTATGCATGTAGACTAGAGAATGTTTATATCAAACGTTTACATTGCCTGGATCATCAGTCAGAGCAGATCATGTTTTTTATTGAAGCTATTAAATAAATTTGGGGGAAAAGGCTAAGCAGTGGCCGAGAAAATTCACTCGCGCTGAAAGTTAAGTAAACACATGCATAAAGAAAAACACTAACAAATTGAAAAAAACTTATTTGGCTAAAAATATACGAACAACAAGTAATCGTAAGATCAGGGCCTTAATATTAACAAAAAAACTCTCTGAACGGAAACAACACTGCTAACTTTAAACAAGTAACAGTCGGTTGAAACATTTATAATATGGTCTGCAGTATTTGCATCGATTTGGAATTACAGATGTAATGAATTACATTCTAAAATGTATTTTAACCCTGTGTTTTTAGATGTCCTCTTCTCCACAGGACAGTGAGAGAGAGAATGAGGATGAAGAGGACAGTGAGGAAGAACAGGAATCCAGGTGATATTTCCTTACTCTCCACTAGACGTCAGCATTGCTTTCATTTTCTGCTGTTTCTTAAAGCAGTAAATACATAACTTACACAGTATAATACAGTTTATAAAATTGAAAGTGGTTAAATAAAGACTCTTTTTCTAGAAAAACATCCAATTGGAACACAGTACGGAAAGCTGTAACTGAGGTATGTTCTATTCAGAAAAGACCACCCATAGTAATCCTCAATCCCCCCTTACGTTTTCTAACTGACACCCTTATGAACAGCAATGTGTTGCGTCTGCAGATTGATGCTACAGATGTGCTGTCGGCAATGGGTGCCATTCCTCCAGGCTTCAGACCCTCCACATTATCCAGACTCCTGGAGGAAGGTCACTAGCTGCCTCTGTATTTATTCAATTCAATTCATGTTTATTTCTATAGCGCTTTTACAATGTAGATTGTGTCAAAGCAGCTTATTATAGAAGTTCTAGTAAAGTCCAGATTTCAGGGTTGAGTAAAGCCCATACTGTAGATGACAGGCCTTTTTCATTGACCAGAATGTACTTTATAATACGTTATATTAAAACATCTAATTTAGATTTAATGGTAGATTATACCTGTATTATATTTCTACCATTTGCAGGGTCATCTTACAGAGCAAGTCACTATATTCAACCCAAGCTTAGCCAATCTCAACTGTCATTTAAAGATCTCCATATGGACCCAGACACAGGAAAGGTATTTAACTGCAAAATACACACTTGCTACATTTACCAATATTTTATGTATAACAAAAAAAGTTGTTGTTAATATAAATAAAGTGTTTTAAAATGTAAGTTATTCCTGAATTCTTAGCTACTATACTTTTAGCCTTCAATGTCATGAAATCATTATAGTATGCTGATTTAGTGCTCAAGTGTTTTGATCTTTTTATTGGTGCTTAAAACTTTAGTTAAGATTAGTCAACTTAAATTCTTAATCTAATCAAGTTGCTTATCTAGTAAAGCTGCTAGTCTGGTCAAGTCATTAGTCTGGTCAAGTCAAAAGGGGAGAATCAGATTTGTCCGGGAGTCAGATTTTCATACAACATTCCTTCACTGGTCACTACTAAGTGAATGGAGTTAGAGCACACAGGTAAGTTTTGTTAAATAAGTTGCATATAAAATTTACGTTTCAAAACTGCCCAAATTTTGTTAACCCTCCTATGCCATTTTTTTTACCCGCACAACCACTGGCAACACTGGTTTTGAGTTCCTATTACTTTATTAATAAAGATTTTGTTGTTCAGCAAACGGTTTCTGTCTGTAAACATCTGAAAACAAGGCTGCATTTATTTGATATAAAATACAACAGCAATGTTTGAAAAATGTTACTACAATTTAAAATAACTATTTTAAAATATTTTAAAATGCATGTTATTTCTTTGTTGGCAAATATGAAATTCTTGCATCCTTACTCCTGTCTTCAGTGTCTTATTTAAAAAGGATTTTAATATGCTTATTTGCTTTTAACATTCTTAAAAGTTTACTTTAGAATTCTTTGATAAATAAAATGTTTAAATAATTTGAAGCATTTATCTGAAATGGAAAGCTGTTGTAATATTTTAAATGTCTTCACTGTCACTTTTGATCACTTTAATGCATTCTTATGTATTATTTTTTGTTAATTTCTTTTCAGTAGTGAATATTAAACCACACTGAACTAAACTAAAAACTGGACTGACACTGTTTCAATTTACTATAACCTTCTATGTGAAGCTGCTTTGGCACAATCTACATTGTAAAAGCGCTATACAAATAAAGGTGAATTGAATTGAATTTTCTAAAAAAAAAACATATTGAACTCTATAAACTTCGGAACAGTACTGTATGTTACAGAAGCTTTCTATTAGAGATAAATGCTGTTCTTTTGAACTTTTTGTTCTTTACACAATTCTGGAATAATGCACAGAACATTGTTTTCAACCTTGATAAAAATATAATATAATTATGTTTTTGGACTGCAGCAAATCACATGACTTTAACTTGAAGGATTTTTTGAAGGATTGTGTGAGACTAAAGAGGAGCGATGATGCTGATGATTGCTAAAGCAGTAATACAATCTACTGTCTAATTTTAAAACATATTCAATCAGAAAACAAATAAATGCAGCCTTGGTATGCAGAAGAGACTTAAGAAATATTTACAAAGGTTATACCATTCTAAAACAATAGAACCATAGTATATATCTACACGCATTTATAAGGAATGTGTGTATGTGTCCAGGTTCACAGCCGGCCATCTAGAGTCAGTTTAACCCTGACCCTGTGGAGCTGTAGAATGATCCCATCGCCCGGAGTCGGGTTACAGGTGCTTAGCAGACACGTTCGGCTCTGTGCATTTAACGGAACTCAGGTAACACACACAAAAACACAAACACACACGCATAGATGTAATCTTTTTTTAATACTACACTAACTGTATATTCTACCCCCTGACTCTAACTATAAAAAACGTCTGGTAGTTTTTAAATTAAGAAGGAATACTTTAATAATTTAGGACATGTAAATGAATCATTATACACATTTTTATCTTTATAAACGATGTATTTAAGAACACGCACATACTGGTGGACATAAAACTGGAATAATTGGCTTTTTTAAATCTTAACAGAGAGGTATTTAATGAAAGGGTTGAGTAAGGATTCTGACATGATGTGTTGCTCATGTGAAACACTAATCAGGGTGGAACCATAAACAAACAAAGCATCGTTGGATTACCAGCTAGTGTGCTTGAATTAAAACAGGTGCAATCCAAAAGCATGAGTGTCAAGCTCTTGACAGCATATTTCAGTCTTGAGTGTTCCTTTTAATCATTTAAGTCTAATATCTTTACAGTGTTTGTCTTTCACAACCCTGAATTTTTTGTTCTTATTTAAAAGAGTAGCAGGAAGTATTTTAGAGCATGATTGTTATTAATAAGTGTAGTATTATATTATAATGTCTATCATAGTTTTTACTTAAATCCTTATAAATGCTAGAGAACAATTCTAACACGCATTCATATCTTCCAAATGTTTATTTTAAACGACTGTTGTGTGACTCCAGGGCGGTGTGTATGGTGCCATTGTTAATCTCACTTGCTTTGTTCCACCCGTTGAATTTACTTTAACATTTTCTCTGTTAGGTTTTGAGTAACATCCACACAGTCAGAGCCACTTACAACTCCAAGAACCCAAAGACTTGGAGCTTTTCTCCACGGGTAAGACTGACATAAACACTTGCACAGAACACACTACTTTTCAGCCCCCTCATTTTGATACTCACTGTGAACTTTGGAAGATTGTTCTGACCATACATGGGTAAGATGTAGTTGCTGCCATGTGATTGGCTGGATAGATATTTGCATTAACAATCAGTTAAGCATGTGTGCCTATTAAAGTAGCTGGAAAGTACATATAAATACTGTCGATTTTCCTGTTTTGCATGTATTTTAGATGACTGGGATGCTGCCCTGTCTACTGGATGGAGATTGTTTCCTGCGTTGCGACTCTGAATCTCCCGATCTTGGAATTCTGTTTGAATTGGGTGTAACCTACATAAGAAACGTAAGCGGTAGTTCTTTTAATATTTGATCGATGATATGGCAATACCACCCAGATCTAATCACAGAGAAGATCACAGCGTTAAAATAATGTTAGAATAACACTGCCCTTTCCATTAACATACACAATGACCTCTAATAAAGGTGAGAATTTACCCCAACATTTGAATGTATGTCATCTGAATGTTTTCAACAAACAAACATATTTAAAATATATTTAGACGAAGCCCTGACTTCTACATCTATAATATTGACAAAAACCTTCTGACAGGGTCAAAATATTTACAATATGGTACATGTATTTAATGTATTTACTAACAATAACAATGAATAATGCTCGTAAATCATAACTCAACATTTACTAATGCATTATTAAAATCTTGTTAAGCTTGTTAACATTAGTTTAAGCAGTGAGTTAACATAAACTAACATTGAACAATTAGCGAAGATGAATAAATACTGTAATAAATGTATTGTTCGTTGTTTGTCCATGTTAGTAAATACAGTAACTAACATCATCTACATGTACCGTATTGTAAAGTGCTAAAAAAATACTTTTCTTTTACGTTTTATAGAAATAATGCAGCTTTAGAACAACATGAGAGTTATTAGCTGACAGAATTTAGATTTTGCTGTAAACTATGCTTGGAAAATAAACTATTTACACCTAAAAGTTGTGTTTTTTCAAATAAATGTATTACTGAAAACTACTGAAGGTGATTGGTTTAAATTGACTTTTAAATGTAAATTGTATTTCTTAAATAACAGTAGAGTGCTAAAGTGGTGTAACAACCTTTTCCCTGCAATTTGTTTTATGTAATTTGAGATTCCAGCAAAAATTGTGTTGTACAGGAGTGATTGGGTTGTTTTGCTCAGTATTTCTGTGGTGTTCTTTCAGTCTACCGGGGAGAGAGGAGACCTCAGCTGTGGTTGGACTTTCCTTAAACTGTTTGATGAAAGCGGAGCCCCCGTTGCTCTACGGTACACATGTTACACTTATTACAATATGATGGATGCACATTAATTCTTTATTACATACTTGCTCACAAACTATATGTGTGAGTGTGTGTGTGTTTGTGTGTGTGCAGGACGCAAGAGCTCACTATTCATGGTGGCACGCCATTCGAAAAAGACTCCGATATGGATACTATGTCTACAAAAAAAGGTGATCTTGTGAAAATATAAAAATAAACTCTCAAACACGCAAACTGACAGCACGCATCTGTTCTGTTGTCTCCTTAGGGTATCAGACTGGTGTGTTTCACCAGATGTTGCTCTCCAGGAAGATGCCAAAACTTGTTGTGAAGCTCAAATCGCTAAACTCAAGCAGCCGATCGCGTCTGAAGTATGAGAGTATACTGTTCATTATTTACCGTAGCATTTTACAGTATACGGCCTTATTAAAGGTGCATTTATTTGAACATGCTGTCAAATTGTGAAATATCTTTCCCATTCACAATGAATTTATTTTAATATATATTAAAATGTTTCAAATTTTCTTGTGATGATAGAGATGAATTTTCAGTAGCTACAAAGACTAAAGAAATGAAGATGTGTCACCCATACAGTTTTGAATGGGGAAAACTGTAATGGTCAATATGGCGAATGAATAAATAAGAGCCAATCATCAATCACTATAGATTGATGATATTCCGGGGGAGGGGCTCAGAACAGACAATCATTTCCACAGAATTTGGGCGGTACGAATATTAAGAAATGATACAGTTGTCGTTTAAATGTATTGTTGCTTCCAATTATGAAATTTAATCGTAAGATTGGCAAACAATTTTGGAGAATTTGACGTTTCCCCATTTAAACAGAATGCCCAAGCATACTACCCGAGAGGCATTTCAAAGATGGCCGCCGAGTGAAATTACTTGACCTAAAGGGACTTTGGTAGATATTACTGTACTCATTCATTCATTTTCTTTTCGGCTTAGTCCATTTTTTAATCAGGGGTCGCCACAGCTGAATGACCCACCAACTTATCCAGCATATGTTTTACGCAGCAGAAACACCCATACACTCTCATTCACACACATACACTACGGACAATTTAACCTACCCAATTCACCAATACCACATGTCTTTGGACTGTTGGGTAACCGGAGCACCCGGAGGAAACCCACGCGAACACGGGGAGAACATAAAAACTCCACAAAGAAACGCCAACCAGCAACCTTCTTGCTGTGAGGCGACAGCACTACCAGTGTGCCACCATGCCGTCCTATTACTGTAATATTGGGTAGAACTATATTGTGATTTTTTTTTTTTTTTCACTAGATGATTTTAATCGCTTTATTTGTGAAGGATTTCTTATTTTATGATTAGGGGGACTTTATTGGAGATTGCATGCATAAAACAAATTACAAATATACAAATATAACATATTACAAGCATAGGTAAATATAATTGAACACTAATAGAAATAAATTCTTCATTTTTTTCTAACATGAAGACTATTCTATATCAAAATAAAGTATCAAAATTTCAAAATAAAGAATATTCTATATCAAGATTCTAACATATTCTATATCAAAATAAAGAACTAAGCCTCTGCTTTAAAAACATTTTTTTTTTTAAATCAGTTCAAGAAACTGAAAAATCAAACCACAATACAGTCTTGACTGTATTAATTAAATAAAGTAATTTTTTGTTTAAGCTACAAACATCATTTCTATCAGCTGAGTGCTTTTAATACACTTGGAATGTTTACACAGTAAAAGGATTTAAAAACCTGCAGCTGATAATCTTTTAACTCTGGTATGATTATACTTAATGAATCAGAAAATTAATCTACAATTAGTCCCTAATGACTTGCAGATCTGCACATATTACCGACACCAAACTTTTAGTAGTAGTGTATACTTCGATTTTTATGTTCATCTGCTTTCTGATATATATTATTGAAAAGCATGTTATTGTAACTCACTATTTCTCTTTTTTTATATTTCTTAAGTCTGCTGCCAGACACTATCGTTGGAAGTCTGTCCACATTACACCTCTTGGCGACATACAGGCAAATACTTGCTGATGCTCTTTTACTGGACAGAGTCACCATGTGTAATGCAGGTAACACATAAACACACACTTTTCTTCCAGTGTTTGATGTGTGTCAAATATGTACATTTATCTGAGGCCCTTGCCACATTGCAACACAATATGCACTTTCTTTTGTAACAAAGGGTCTGTCATGTAAGCTAATGTAAACATTAGACAAGGATGAACAATGCAGATGAAAATGTCAAAGTAAATAAGTTGCTTGCTTTTGTGTTCTCCATTCTAGATCTGATCTGCAGCTCAGTTCTAGCCTCCTTCCCTGATGTTCTAGATCAACCAGATCTGATGGATGCGTTTAGGGTGAGATTGGTCACATAAATGCATGTTTACTTGGTGTTAACTAAATGTGAACACACCATACACTTCTATTTCTGTATATACAGTTGAAATCAGGATTATTAGCCCTCCTGAATTAATAGCTTCCCTGTATATTTTCCCCAATTTCTGTTTAACGCAAAGAAGATTGTTTTTTCAACACATTTCTGAAAATTTATTTTCTTTGCCATTATGTCAGTATATAATATTTTAATAGATATTTTTTCAAGATACTAGTATTCAGCTTTAAGTACTGTTTAAAGCAGCTGTGCCCAAACCTTTTCATATGAGCGGCCAAAAACCTAACTAGATTGAGGCTAGTGGGCTGAAGGTGTATATAGTAGTCATCGGTAATTTCCTAATTTATTTAATAAGAACTAAAAAACACTGCTTTATAATAACTAATACAGTAAAAACAATCTTATTTATAACAGAATGGAGTTACACTAGTTATTGCCTTGATTTGCTTGCCCATGTCTGCATCGTCGAGTGACAAGCTTTACAACCTTTAATTGAAACATTAATTTCAGTCTGCTTTTGTAGCTCAGCAATAAACAAACAAACAAAAAAAGAACAGTTTATGTCAGATGGGAGGACGGGCCTAATGAAAGGTCACAATGGGCCAACAGTGGCCAGCGGGCCCTACTTTGGGCATCTCTGGTTTAAAGGATTAATAAGGTTAGTTAGAATAACTAGGCAAGTAAGGCACATTTTTGTATAAGTGGTTTGTTCTGTAGACAATCAAAAAAATATATTGCTTAAGAGGGGTAATAATATTGATAATAATATATATTTTTAAATGAATAATTGCTTTTATTGTAGCCAAAATAAAATAAATAAGATTTTCTCCAGAAGAAACATATTATAGGAAATACTGTGGAACAATTCCTTGCACTTTTAAGCATTGTTAGTGAAATAATTTTTTTTTAAAAAGGAAAATTAATAATTAATAAGGCTAATAATTTTGACTTCAACTGCTTAATTAATATCTCTAGAAGTATTGTTACAACAGCCCTTCCCTTAAAAGAAAACTTTATGGATCTTTAGATTATGGTGCCACTTTATATTAGTGTTTTTAAGTGTTTACTTCCAGCCAAAAAGGATTTGAATACTTTAAAAATACGTTTACAGTTTTTTCCTAATATTTGCAAATAAACACATTCAAAACACATACTCTTTTCCTGTCAGCATTTTTTTTTCTTTTCTTTCTTTTTTTTTTAAGTTTCCAGTCACTGACAGCATTTTTGATGATTTTCACCTGAGATATAATGCCCCTCAGGATGTTTTCTACTATGAACACATGACCAAATTCTAAATCAAAATAAAGAACTAAGCCTCTGCTTAAAAAAAAAATCATCTCTTTCTATGTTTGCGTTTAATCAATGCAGTGTGTATATATATATATATATGTGTGTATATATATATATATATACACACACACACACACACACACACACACACACACATACTATCTGTGTAAGTTGCCGCTTTTGTGTGCATATATGAGTTAGTATGTGCATTAGTTAGTCAACAGGCATAGATGTTCCAGGAACTAAAACTTCTACTAATTTTACAGAAATCATGGAGTGAATCAGAGAATAACCTGAGAAGATCTGATAAGGTAAAGACATTTTTTAAATGCCAGATGAGGATTTTAAAGTGTTTGCCTATGCTAATTAAATTCAACACATGTTTCTTCTATCTATTTCAGAGGGATATAAACGTACTAAAGCAGATGTTTGTAAGTGTCTACATGGGCAGCGTGTTTCCATTGCTGTTCTCTGCAGAAATGCCTGCTCCCTGCTGGGCAGATGAGGAAACAGAGTCTAAGCGTGCCCGTATCCTCTACAACCCTTCCCAAAAAACCTCAATAGAAACTTTGCTGTCCTCCCAAAACTCTCATCAAGCCTTTGACATCACACAGGTCACCTATGACCTCATCAGCAGTGCTCCCCATTGAGTCCAGAGACTGACCACAAGCTCCTCCAAAAGATAAGTGTCCAACATCAAAGGAAACTGTATTTACATGTTAATAATAAATCTCTTACACCCTACCGAAATACCCCATTCATCGTAATGCGTATAAGGAAAATCATGCCACATTTACAGCATCCGTGTTTCCTTCTTCTATGGATCTGTAAAGCCTTCATTCTTATATAATGGTCTATTTTTAAGTACCACACCTCCCGAGCACTACTCCTCCCTCTCTCTTTCTCTCCTTTTTTTTCTCACACATAAGCATAACTTAAATACACACCCCTCCATCCTCAACACAAGCCTACTATTTAACCATATTCCACTCCTTTAATACATCTTGCACATTTGGAAACCCGTTCTGGTTCTCTGTGTGTCTGACACACACCACCTCGCCCCACCATCCTGCAGGTGTGGTTTGATGCTAACAGAGATGAAGACATGAATCAGCATTAATTGCCTTGAAGAAAAACAATTTTCCTTAGTATCGCTGATAGAAAAAGAGGTGTGACATATGCCAGCTTACTGTTTAAACTAATTATATTCTATGTATGTAAGCTTTCTGCTTGCGTCCTAGGGCTGCACGATATTGGAAAAAAACTGACATTGCAATATTTTAAATTACTGCAATATATATTGAGATATAAATGACATTTCAGCTTAAATGGACTTGAATAGCTTGTAAAGAATTCATAATTTTAGATTAATTGGGATGATGCAAATCCCAGATGCAAATAAACAAGGATTTATGATTTTCTGGGGAGTCAGTCAATTTTCAGAAGCAGAAATGAAAGAAATCACTGTATAATTCTGATAATAATAATAACACTGTATCATTTTAATTGAGTAAATAATTATATAATGTACAATTAATCTTTAAATTAAACACTTTTAATTTTTTGTGCCCAAATGGCTTAAATTTATTTCAAATTGTCTAACTGTCAGGTCTTAAAAACACATGCAAATAATAAACTTAGGTTCAAATCTGAAATGAATCTACTATGTTGTTTACTGAAATGTCTTGTCAACTATAATCTCAACTACCTGCGATGTGACTATTGTGGACTATATATATGTGCAGCCTTATTGCTTATAACACACACTAAATCTAAAACTGTGTGGTTGTTTTTTTATTTTATCACAGTGAAGCTACTGTTCAAAAGTTGTTCGCTACATTAAAGCTCCACAAAGAGGCTTTAAAGGGAAAAAAGAGAAAATTAGTTCACCCTCAAGTAGTTTCAAAACTTTTTTTTTCTGTTGAGCACAAAAGAAGATATTTTGAAGAATGCTGGAAACTGTTAACCACTAACACTAATAATAGGAATACATTTTGTAGTCTGTGACTGATTCCATATATATATATATATATATACGTCAGACTCCATCGTTTGTACTTCTGAAAGCTTCTGAAATTAAATATAGGACAAAACAAACAAGTAGCAAGCTTTTCAATTTTCCATGCATAATTTTAAATTAATATAAACATATGTACAAAAACAAATATTAAACAGTATTTCCGTGTTTGTTGAAACAAAGAGCAGGAAAGTATTTTTCCCTGCTGGTTTCTGTCTCCACACTCCCAGTGTTTTTATAGACAAATAATAGAGAACTGGTCTGACAGCATTCCATCTTTTAGCATTAACCTTCTAAAATTCCACCCTGGATTTTTTTCTCTTAAAGCTCATCTAGTGGAGATCGACATATCCAGAGGTGAATACCGCAATATTTAAATAAATAAAGTAAATACGGCAATAAAATAGTTCAGTTTCTCATCCTGTGTGACTCAAGTACAGTCCAGAATGAGAATGAGAATGAGCAGTTGGCTGCTAAAGGGCAGGGAATTAGGACTATTCCTAATTAGGACGATAAGCCCATACATTTTGGAGCCCCCTCATAGTAAAGCCTCCTCCTAAATCATGACCTAACAAGACACTCTGAAATCTTTATGTGTACTGTCCTGTCTACACAAATGTCCTAAACATTCATTCATTCATTTTTTTTTTCGGCTGAGTCCCTTTATTAATCTAGGGTCACCACAGCGGAATGAACCACCAAATTGTACGGCATGTGTTTTACGCAGCGGATGCCCTTCCTGCTGCAACCCATCATTGGGAAATATACACACTCATTCACACACATACACTTCAGACAATTTAGCTTGCCCAATTCACCTATACCGCATATCTTTGGACTTGTCTGGGAAACTGGAGTACCCGGAGGAAACCCACGCGAACATGGGGAGAACATGCAAACTCCTCACAGGCGATTGTGCTATCCACTGCATCACTGTGACGCTCCTATCGTAAATTAATTATTTATTTGGGATCAAGAAGATTTTCTACAATCAATAAAGAAACTTAGTATTGAGAAGAGGATCTAGCAGAATGAGGATGAACAGAGGCACTTTTGGGGCCCCCAGAGATACTATCATATACTACACCACCCACCCCCTCTCCAACTTCTTCAACCGTTGTATGATTTTAATGAGAAAACTTAGTCTATCAAGACACATGCTTCATGTGAGGATGAGCTGGGGGGCCGCTAATGAGGGAAAAGTAAGTACAATTCTAAGGGTCCATGCACTTTTGGGACCCCCAGTCCCAGTTCATTAGAGCATTGTTGGGGATATTGTGAGTATTTTGCTGTTCGCGGCCAGTCTGAAGGCTGTTCATATTTCAGCACTGCACAGGAAACCCGAGTTAGTAAGATGACACGCACGGGTGACCTGCTGCTGTGGTGACAGAAAAGCACTGGAGTCCAAAGTCAACACACATAAACATAGACACACACACTGTCTGGACTGACATTGTATGGTAACAAAAATGTAGAACTGAAGTACAGGTCAAAAATGTGTAAGAATTTAAAAAGTACAGCGATTATGTGAACAATTTAAGCATTGCCAGTCCATTTACAACTCCTGATGCAATCAAAATATAAAATACTCAACTAAAGCTAAAGTCCTTGATATATTTTAAACGCAAATAATTCATTATACACTTTGGGGTTATGTGTATTAAATAAGTGCAACTGATGTGCGCACAATATGAATGCACTTAATATATTTCAAGGGATGGTTCATCTGCCAAAAATGCAAGATTTGCATATAGTCAAACTTTTGGAATAATACAGTCTGTAATGAATATAGATTTGTTTTATTTATACTGTTCTGACAGACACTATTGGTCAAATCAAATGTTTTTTTCATTTAAAAATAAACCACATTTATTACCCATGCTTTCATGAAATGAAATGGCTACAGTCTGCATCATATCTGTTACTGTATAACCCAAATCTCATCTCTATTTACAAGGCATACATCAGTGCACTATTTGCAAAATTGAAATGGAGCAATATAATTTGCTTAAGGTCACGAAGTTCAGAGGTCATAATTATACTGCAAAAAGGATTTGTTACTTGCACTACACCAGAAAATATTTGGATATGCTGTTTCTGAGTTTAATGTATTGATTTACATTTGTTTCTTACTATTTATTTTTGAGTGAATTTTGATGTAAATCCTACCCCAGCATGTTTTTATTACTTTTATATGTGTCAATATTATGAATAAATTGCTTTCATTTTGTGAAATGAAAAGTATTGCATTCTTTTCTAAGGCTGTTAAATTTAATTGTGTATAATTAATAATGCAGGCTTTTTTTAACTCTCAAGTTGATGAGATGAATGAATGTATGAATGAATATTGGAATTTACTTGTGACTTAATGTATTGTGATTGTGACTTTTCATCTCACAATGTGCTCATAAATATCAAAATTGTGCTCTGACAAATCTGCAGGTATCGAAAAATTGCAGGTATGGATTTTTCACAAACTACTCATACTTTGCATTATGGACTGCATTTTTCTGCCAAATGCATCTTTTCTTCATCTTTAAATGCATCTTTTCTATTTTTGTACAGTGCGCAAACTTTAAAAACTTCATGGTATTTGGGGTTGGCATATTGTAACTAGTTTGTTTTAACGGCTTGACAGTTGTATTGTTTATACAGTAAAACAGTGATGGTGGACTGTGGCTACAAGAAGAAGCAAAAGAATAACATATCACTCATGAAAATTTGATGTCATTGTTACTTTAGGTAACCAGATCAGAAGAGCAACAAACAGTCATTGTTTGGAGCTCTGTAATGCTACGAGTGTTCCCATGAGCAACCAGGTCTGTGTGTCTGTCTTCGTCAGACACAAGATCCAGAAGACATTCAAAAGGAATTTTCTGTCTGATACGCAACCCTCAGAGAGTGCTTGCAGACTACGTTTTCCTGGGTCAGCTGATGTGTATCGATGAAAGACTGGGATTGCGAAAGCAAGTAAAATTTCATCAGCGAAACACATTATATTTTACTTAAACAGGCCTGCTGCTGGGTGTTTGTCAGGCTCTTGGGTTACCTGAGCTCCCTCAATGCGATGGTTAAACATTGACAAGAAATGTTTTCACATAGTAAATATTTTCTAACTGAAACAGAAGCATCTAAAGGGAGTCCAGTGTAATTTAAAGACTCACCCAAATGCGCCTAATGTGTTTTACCTCTGAGCAACGCATAGTCTATAACATTATATGAGTCAATATCTGTCTAAATGGCTAGTTAAAGTAAAATAAACAACATTTTGCATGTTTTAATATATGCTTTCAGTCACATTATTGCCTGGAGAGCAAAACGTTTATAGACCTGACATAAAGTGCAGTCAAATTTTCTTTTGTTTCAAACCACAAATAATTCAATCATCTCACAAAGTAGAAAAAGAAAGATATGGACAGACTGCAAGTTTGGGGCATTTGCAGTCCATTGACCTGCTGCAGTAAATCTATAAATCACTAAATAAAACAGATGTTTTTGTTTCACCCAAACAATGTTTATGATTATTTTACCCCCAGGCCATCCAAGATATAGGTGACCCTTTTCTTCAGTAGAACATTAACTAGTTCCTGCACTTTGGGAGTCATAACAACTCTCAGAGAGATTTAGTATGATAATAAATTTGTGTATGGCAGTATTAATATGTTTGGTCTTGGTGGCGTAAATCTGCTATGCTGCTGCTGCTACTTTTATAATTGTGCAGAGCAAGTAAAGAAAGTTTTTACTGCCTGTTTATTCAATGCCGGTGAACATGTTTCATGCCAAGTAATGCCAGTATATTCGAAAATGTGCTGCAAACTACATAGAGGTATATTCAAATGTTGAGGAGCAAACTCATTGGCTGCTGAGGCGACAACAGCGAATCACCTGGGTTGGAATCAGACTCCATAACCTACAGTATTAGCCTGTTTGCCCACAGAGTTTCATGACAACTTTGTATAGTATATACAGGCAAAACACAATGAATAAGGATCTTATGATACGCAATATAGTTATGATTTGCGATATGTTGTGCAAAAAATAAATATTGATATATATAATTTTCTGTTTTTCTTCATTTTTCATTTTGCTTCAGTGGATCATCAAAAACTGTGATTTGTATGTATGTGTGTGTTACCCCTAAAGTGGGTATTGACTTTTAGCTACAAATAAAAGAACTTGTAACATTCTTCTGAAGCCAAAAATGTCGTCTGGTTGACCTGAAGATGAGTAGATTATTGGGTAAACTATCCTTTTAAGCCATATTAGGGATTTTCTTCTTGTATTTATTTTTTCTTAATAATGTATTTTTTTTCACGTACAATTTATGTTAAGGTGCTTACATTGTGGACAAATTTGTTTCTATACAGTTTGCATCATAAATGGGGTGTATACTGTACCAAATCTGTCCATTGGCACTTGTTAAACTTAATAGTGATCAGTACACTGTAAAACCCACAAGGTTAAGGTAACTCAAACCATTTGAGGAAACAGATTGCAACAAACCATTTAAGCTCAAAAACTAATCCTAATGAGTACTGTGAACTTAATCCATTTGAGTAAACGAAGCAATTTAAGCACAGTAAAATCCAATAAAGAGAACTCAAACTAACCGAGTACGGTAAAACCCAATAAGTTAAGGCAACTCAAACTGTTTGAGGAACCGATTGCTACAAACCAAAACTTATCTATATGAGTATTGTGAACTTACTCCATTTAAGTTAAAATAGTGAGGTATTTTATTACTCATTACCTTCAACACTGAGTCCAAAATTCTTTTCAAATGAGTAGAATTAACTACACTCATTTAATTTGATATAGTTGACTATTGGGTTTTACAGTGTTGAAAAAAGTTTAGTTTTGCCTTGTAGGGGACTGTTTTTACCAAACTGTGACATCACACGCAAACTGTGAAAAATAGCGTAGTCAACCTATCAGATAAGAACTTAAATCGCAAAAAAATTAAACCCACAAACTAATTTTCTAATGCATTCAAATGGCCACATTATGTTCTAGAATAAAACATATTACTAAACATTCATTCATTCATTCATTTTCTTGTCGTGATTAATCTGGGGTCGCCACAGCGGAATCAACCGCCAACTTATCCAGCATTTGTTTTACGCAGCGGATGCCCTTCCAGCTGCAACCCATCTCTGGGAAACATCCATACATTCTCATTCACACACATACACTACGGACAATTTAGCTTACCCAATTCACCTGTACCGCATATCTTTGGACTTGTGGGGGAAACCGGAGCACCCGGAGGAAACCCACGCAACCACGGGGAGAACATGCAAACTCCACACAGAAATGCCAACTGACCAAGCCGAGGCTCGATCCAGCAACCTTCTTGCTGTGAGGCGAACGTGCTACTCACTACGCCACCGTGGCGCCTATTACTAAACAAAAGAGTGTTAATGGGGTATGACAAAGAGTAGCCTAATAGGTAGACATTGAGTAGCAGAATACATGTTTTTTAGATTTAAACTTTGAGTTGCTTGTGCGTTTAAGGAAGGGGTTTAATCAAAGTGAATTGGTTTTGATATAAGCTGTTAATTACTGGGAAGAAAACAACAAGTACTCATATTTTGTACATGCCCCCAAACTGAACTCTGTTTTGCTCACTTGCTCACTTATGCATTTGTGATTTGCAAATAGACAAAGATATGCAAATCGTCAAACTTATATTTACAAAAACACCTCTTAATGCAATACAGTTTACAGGAATAAGCCATTTCTGTGTGAAAATACTCTACATGAGAGTTATACTATTACATAAATCCACAGTGTTTCTTTTTCTAAGGTTGCCAACATGCATCCATGTTTTATCCCATCACAGATTCCCTCCTGCATCCAGTCTAAAACCTGTCTCACTTCCTGCACTTAATGAGATCATCAATCTGGCTTTGCATTACAACCTGCAACTCCTGGACAGCTCTTACATTATGCTTGCAAACTTATGTTATGCTATAAATTACGACCATTCTTTTTTGTGAGAAGTAAATATAGCTTAAGTATATATAATGAAGTATTTCATAGTGTCAGTATTGCAAAAACAAATCTGCATGGATTTCAGCTGTATCCATGTAAATACAAAAAAGGCAAGCCCGCTAATTGTCATAACTGCTAAAAAATCTACAATATTGTTTCTGTGAAGGGGGTCTATATTTTCATAACATAATGCTGTTGTTTTATGCACACATAATATTAATAGATTGTTTGCTTTTTTTGTCAAAAAACAATGACATTATCAAAGTATTTTTTAGTAATTCGTTGTTCAAACATTGTGTTTTTGAAGATATTGCTTCTGCAATGCACAGAGAAAACATTTCTTTTCCTAAGATCTAATCTGACCAGTTCTTCTCAAAACACCAAATTGTTTGAATAATGAGATGTGCAAATATTGCAGAAAGCAGGATAAGAAAGGATGTTATAGACAAGCAAAGACCTGTTCACAACCATGACTAATTGTTCTTAATATAATAGCAGTGTCCGCAATAGAAATGAACTTCTCCATTAAAGTTATAGTTTTGTTTTGTTAAAGTCAAATTTTTGTCATCGTTTACTTACCTTAAATTTTTCCAAACCTGTTGACTTTCTTCAGTTAAACACAAAAGAAGATATTTTGAAGAAACCTGTAACCATTGACTTCCATAGTATTTGTTTTTCTTATTATGGAGGTCAAGGTTTCCAGCTTTCTGCAAAATATCTTTAATGTTCAGAGGAAAGAGCCTTGTAAAGGTTTGGAACAACTTGAGGGTAAATAGAGTATATATATTTTTTCATGCTATTCGTTTAAAGTACAATATTTGCACACTCAACTGATTTCAAGGGGCAGTTTTGTAACTATTTTAGAAACTATGTCATGTTTTCTTTTTTTAACCATTTACTTTAACCAACCAAACAACTGTAACCTGTTACCAATAAAAAAAATGGTTTAAATTTGTAAAAAGAGAACACCTTGCAGGGTAGAGATTCAATATTATGACAAAAAAAACTTTTGATATTGTTGTACTGACTATAATGTTGATCTGGAGAATCAGTGACTCATCGTTATCTGAACGTGCAGATAAATATGATGATCTATGAAACCAGTCGGTTCCTACTGCTTTTCTGAGGCCGGGTTGCAGAGGCAGCAGTCTTAAGAGAGAACCCCAGACTTCCCTCTCCCTAGACACTTCCTTCAGCTCCTCCGGGGGGATCCCGAGGTATTCCCAGGCCAGCCCGTTCCCCAAGGCCTTTTCCCGGTGGGACATGCCTGGAACACCTCCCTAGGTATGCGTCCAGGAAGCATGCGAAAAAGATGCCCGAGCCACCTCAGCTGACTTCTCTCGATGTGGAGGAGCAGCAGCTCTACTCCGAGCTCCTTCCGGGTGACAGAGCTCCTCACCCTATCCAAAAGGGTATACCCTGCCACCCTGCGAAGGAAACTTATTTCGGTCATTTCTTGTCCTTTCGGTCATGACCCAAAGCTCATGACCATATTTGAGAGTAGGAACGTAGATTGACCAGTAAAGTGAAAGCTTTGCCTTTCGGCTCAGCTCCTTCTTTACCACAACAGACCGGTACATCGACCGCACCACTGCTGCTGCTGCACCAATCTGCCTGTCAATCTCACGTTATATCCTTCCCTCACTCATGAACAAAACCCCAAGATACTTGAACTCCTCCACCTGGGATAAGGACTTTCCTCCTACCTGGAGATTGCAAACCACCTTTTTCTGGTGGAGCACCATGGCCTCGGACTTGAAGGTGCTGATTCTCATCCCATCCGCATCACACTCGTCAGCAAACTGCTCCAGTGCATGCTGAAGGTCCATGTTCGATGAAGCCAACAGAACAACATTGTCTGCGAATAACAGAGATGAAATCCTGTGGTCCCCAAACCGGACCCCCTCCAGCCCAAGGCTGCACCTTGAAATTTAGTCCATAAAAATGATGAAACCAGTCTAGCTGAAATTAATCTCTAGCATAGTTTCAACCCTTCGTTGTTTACGATCTATTGGATTCAGCCAGAGAATGTGTGCACACTCAAAAAAGCTCTAATCCAATACTTTTGGCTGCTACATTCAGGTTATAAAGCTCAGAATTGCAAAATAGAAAAAAA
>CAIGQQ010024821.1:546610-598691 GCA_903798035.1 Danio albolineatus
AGTTGGCATTTCTGTGTGGAGTTTGTATGTTCTCCCCATGTTCGCGCAGGTTTCCTCCGGGTGCTCCGGTTTCCCCCACAGTCCAAAGACAGGTGCTTTAGGTGAATTGGGTAAGCTAAATTGTCTGTAGTGTATTTGTGTGAGTGAGGGTGTATGGATGTTTCCCAGTGATGGGTTGCAGCTGGAAGGGCATCCGCTGCATAAAACATATGCTGGATTAGTTGGCAATTCATTCGGCTGTGGTGACCCTAAATTAATAAAAGGACTAAGCCAAAAAGAAAATGAATGAATAAATTAATAAATTCATCAACTTCTCCAAACAATACATGAAAGTAAGTGGCTGTTTAACCGCAAGAACAATAAAGTAAATGTACAAGTTACCTAAACTGTGTATCCATTTTGAATGTCACATTGTCAGATTATGTGTAAAATGATTATGATCTTCCATTGACATCAGCATGCATTTTACAATCATAAATGCTTTGCTTTGCTAGTATACATGTTTTCAAATGTCTGCAACCCCAAACAAACATTATTTAGTTGAAAACACTGATATGTTTTGATCTTTGACAAGCAATGTTCTCCTCTTTCTCTGGCTCAGTACCAGCCATCGCTGGAAAAAAAGATTTGAATTTCAGATGACGCACAGAATGCTCTAAACCAGGGGTGTCAAACTCAGTTCCTGGAGGGCCAGCCCTGTAGAGTTTAGTTCCAACCCTGCTCCAAAACACTAAGCATGTAGCTTTCAAAAAAAAGCCTGAAACATTTAACTAGCTGGATCAGGTGTGTTTAATTAACGCTGCAGCTAAACTCTGCAGGGCTGTGGTCCTCCAGTACCTGAGTTTGACACCTGTGCTGTAATCACACCGGTGTAGTTGTATGCTCCAGAGTACAGCCGACTAATCACACTGGTATGATAGTACTCGTACACCAGAGCTTATGGAACTTGCTGCTTTAACAAGGGGTGTGGCATTTTTAAAACAATCACAATGCACTGGGACAGCGAACCAATCACAACACATTACATTTTTTGGAAGGCAACCCCAGAACTAATCAAGATGTTTGTGCCAAGGTGGGGAGAAATGTATCATAATAATGTAAATCATGTAAAAAAAAAAATTATAAAAATTTGATCAACAAGCATTAGGGGATGTTCTAGTACAGGGATCATCAAACTTGCTCCTGGAGGTCCAGTGTCCTGCAGATTTTAGCTCCAACCCTAACACCTGAACAAGCTAATCAAGCTCTCACTAGGTATACTTGAAACATTCAGGCAGGTGTTTTGAGACAAGTTGGAGCTAAATCCTGCAGGGACACCGGACCTCCAGGACCGAGATTGGTGATCCCTGTTCTAGTACAACCTCAAAACAAAATCAAGACTTTGTAAAAGAGCATAATAGGACCTCTTTAAGGGATTTCTGAAGAGGTGTGGCTTGTGTTTCCAGTGCATTTGTTTGCTGTTTGAACCTGTTTAAATGTTCTGTGTCGATAATTTCTATATATCAAATAACTTTAAAGCTTTGAAGAAATGAAAATGTGTCATAAACATGAAAATGTCCTAAAACAACATTCATTTTTTCTTCGGCTTTGTCCCTTTATTCATCCACCACAGCAGAATGGACCACCAACTGCAACATAACATCCATAAACTCTCACACACATACACTATGGCCAATTTAGTTTATACAATTCACCTGTACCGCATGCCTTTGGACTTGTGGGGGAAACCAGAGCACCCGGAGGAAACCCAAGGAGAACATACAAACTCCACACACTGTAAGCCCGCACAGGTTGATTCAACGTAAAAAATTTATGGAAACTCGTTGCCCTAAAAAAGCTAATTTCGTCTCGTTGAAAAAACAAAACCTTTTAAGTTTATTGTACGTGTGATTTCAAATGCATTTAATTAAATATTCAGTTGACTAAATTAAAGGTTTTTAGTACAACACTATTGAAATCTTAGGTACAATAAACCTAAAAGGTTTTGTTTTTTCAACGAGACGAAATTAGCTTTTTTAGGGCAACGAGTTTCCATAAATTTTTTAAGTTCAATCAACCTGTATAGGCTTAACATAAAATGTTGACCTGAATGTTGTGACAAATTAATTTAAACTTAGCTATTCACTATAAATGTTTTACTGAAAATACACCTACATTACAAACAAGAACAAAGATTAAAGATTTACTTTACACTTTATTTGAAATCACTTAGAAACATCACTTTTAAAATCAAGTAAGAAAACAAGAAAATGCCTTGTATAACAATTACTCATTATTTGTTACTATAAATTGTATTAAAACAATTGTTTGAAATCTTTTAAACATTTATTACAAACATATTCAAAGATTAAACAACCACAGTATGTCAAGGGTTGTCACGATACTGAAATTTAATACTAATCGGTACTAAAGTTTTTAAAAAAAAATCCATTTCCCATTAACATTTGAGCACTGTTGAGTGTGTTCTTAAACAGTGCTGATTTGCCACTTGTTCACGTGCTCAACAGAGATGACAGTGATTGGCCATGAAGGTCATCGGATCACCAAACTCACCGCAGTTTACCGAGTGTAAACATAGATACAGGGACACTGGAGCGTTTTAAAATCATGATTCATCAGCGGATTACTCGTATGTCAGCTTAAAGACAAACCAGCTGATCAGCTTGACTTTAAAATGCTCCATAGTCCCTGTATCTGGGTTTACACTCAATAAAAAGAGGTGAGTTCAGTGAACTGATGACCTTCACAGCCAATCCCAGTCATTTCTGTTGAGCACGAGAACACAATGGCTAATCAGCGCTGTTTAAGAACATGCTCAACAGTGCTTGAATGTAAGTGGGAATGGACGTGTTTAAAATTTCAGTATTTGATACATATCAAATTCCAGTACTGTGACGATACACTGTATCATTATAGAACATTAACACACTAAGGCAAAGTTTCCTTTTTGGAACATTTTTCCATCACAGTTAGAACAGCAAGCCTGAAGAAACACAACTTTTCTGTACCTGTTTACATGGCAAGTTGATTTTTGACAGCCAGAATCTTACCCTTCAGCTCCTTCTTACCCAAACCCAGCAGAACTTGTTGAATGAAAAGCAGGGTATTGCCCATGCACTTTGGGTAGTCTAGGTGCAGTGCATAGGTTAAACCAAAAAGAAGACACATGGCCTGGGGTATGTTGTCTATATTGTCGATTACAACATTTCCTTCCAAGATGATTCCCACTGAGGATGGGTGGAGGCGGAAGCACAGGGGTTGCAGAGTATCTTCATTTTCCTGGTTAAGGATTCCAACGGGCACTTGCCGGTATGAGTCTCCATCATCTGAAGCCTGACAACAATAAGCAGATAACAAAAATAAATCTTAGAGGTGTAATTGTATTGAATGTTTTTAATTGTATGCAAGCACAATTTTTGTGAATTGTATACCAAAACATATCTAGTATTCAGTAATACATTAAAATTCTACAGAACATTAAATGTTTGTTTTGTATACGAGTCATTGCATACGACATGAAAATATTTGATACAATTAAACTACTAAAGATTTGATGTTATTCTACATCAAATATTAGTATTTTAGTTTCAAACATGTCATAACATGAATTTGAATTTCTCATTTTCATTTATTTATTGGTAATGCTAACATAAATGCACATTAAGAAACATAATGCAAAAAAACTTGTATTAATATACATATAAAATTATTAATGATACTTACAAAACATGCTTTGAAGAACTCAGTTGGGTCATCACCAAGAAGTACTGGAAGCCCTTGAATGACAACACATCGCATGTCAGTGAGATCAGAGGCCTGAGGTGTTGCAGTTGCAGAGAAACATTGTATTATTTGTCAACATGAGGGAAAGGCAATTCACATGTATCATTGTTTTGTCTCTGTTACTGATGATTTCTGAAGTAATTATATTGATTTCAAAATTCAGCAAACAATGGCATCAGTTTATATGAATGGCATGTACAAACAATGGCATAAACAAACCTTGGCATCTTGCAGAAGACTGCTTAAAATCTGTCCAGTGAGACCTCTCTTTGACCTGAAGATCTGAATCAGCTGTGGGCAGTGACGATCAAGAGACCCATAAAATTCTTGCTTAAGATTCTTCCCAACTATCCGGTTGAATTCTTGATACACCTGTAGTAATAAAACAAAAAAAAAGTTAATTAACATCAGATAAATTTTAAAATTGAACATCTGTCAAATTAATATGTTATCATGTTTATCAATACTGTACTAATTTCATTACAAACACTTTACCTGACTTTCAGTGAAAAGTGCTGGCCAACGCTGAACTATCTGGCTTACAGGAGGCTTGTTGATCACAACTTCCTGTCTTCTTAAAGACAAAGTCATATCCATATTCCGATTGATGAAGATAGCATCAGGTTTGTTTTTCTTCGTTTCATCTGCCAACTGCTGTCTGAGCAACTCAAGACTGGAAGCATCATGACCACTTGGAAGGTTAGGCAGATAGTTGACCTCTCCTTTCCTTGGTTTCTTTATGTCCTTGTTGGGTGGATCACTGCTAGTAGAGTACCTTCCTCTTTTCCCTGCATTAACTGTGACATCTGTGTGCCCAAGGCTTCTCATTTTGGATCTGTAGTTTCCCATTTTGTCTTTTAAACTGTTTGTCCACCCACAGTGTCCAGAAGGCGATCCAGGTTCTTGAAGGCAGGGGTGAGTATTCACCAATGCCTTTGCAACACCTTTTATATCGTCAGCAGTTGGGTATGCTTTGAAGGAGTATATGGATTCAGCAAGTTTCTGAAGAATGTCATGTTTCAATTCTTTTGTCATTTTTAGGTGCGTTCCATCCTTCAAGTAGATTAAATTGGCCTGACGCAGCCTAAATTCAACGTCAACAGAGAATTTTGGGGTCAAGAAGATATCAGGCCATGGCATTTTCTTTTCCTGGGGTGATTCAGAAATCAGTACTGTATCTGCAGAACTTGGAGCATTACTCGATATTTCACTTGACGACCGCATTTCATCTTCTGACACTGTCACCAATTCAAGCACTGGGATGATTTTTACTGTTGGCTTCTCAGGGAGCTCTTCCAAATTAGTTACATTGCAAAATTCATGATCAAAGTCAGGATCTCGAAACTGAAATGTAAAATTATAGTTCAGTCCCAGAGTGTTTCTGAGACAGCTGATCAAATCTTCCACGCAACATGGCTTTGAAGTCAGTGTGACTTTTCTGATATCAGCTTCTGTGAGGATAACACGCAAAATCATGATTTCTCGAGAAGCCATCTAGAAGGAAATGACAAAAGAATCAATTTAGCAAAGAATAAAACGCTTCAATGTCACCATCAGTTTACCGTGTAGGTTATATGCTGACAGGGGAATAATATCATTCAGATCTTCAAGTTGAAGCACACAAAAAGATGGCATAACTGGGCAGCAAAGCTCATATGAACGAAGGTGCTCAAAATACCATGATGTCATGACTTTGCACACAAAATGTACCTCTGCATTTACTGCAACAATGTGAGTTACTTGTTTAAAATCAGGTAGCCCTGAGCATGATCCAGCTGAAAGTATCATGTCTGTCTTATAATCAATCCCATTAATGCAGACAGATGGCGCAACAAAAAGTGTATGAGTTTGAGGGAATTTTTGACCAAGAACTCTCTGAACGTTCTCTGGGAAAGTGTTTACTGACACTTGTGTAATCTTGGTCATTTCCACACCCAGTTTGAAAAAAGAACTGCAGTCTAGCTGATGGCTAAGAGCCCTCTGATGTTTCACTGCAAGGGTCATGGCAACATTCTTGAAGTTCAGAGCATCACGTATAACCTTTTTGAAGAACTTATGTTTCGCTTCAAAACGCATTGTCCAGACTTCAGTAAGTGGACCATGTACCCTAATCAGTTCAGCGTAGTGTTCAATGTAGTGGTGTTTCGGTCGTAGTGTAAAGTCAGGGAAGGTTGACTGCAGAAGATTCCTATGCTCTGCCACTTTGCACTCAAGGATGTATAATGACTCTTCAGTAAAGTGAGGTGCCACAATTAATGCAACAATGTCCTTGAGAAGCATGAGCACTTCCCATGTGTTGTCACCCTCAGGAATGTTATGGCCAATAAGCAAAGGAAGAAGCCTAATCAGACACCAATTCTCATGGCCATTTCCCCCAATTGTGCTCTTAGTTGAGAAGCCCTTTGAAATCAGCTGAGGCTGATCAGTTTTGTCAGTGAAAGTATATGGAAATGTTTTGATAGCTTCATTTAATACATCTAGAGTGATGTATTTCTTTGCCATCAGGTCTTTGAGGCAAACCGACAACTCCACTGGGACCACTCCCTCAAAAACATCATGCAATATGTCAGGAGGATAACCACCAATGACATGAAAATGTTCTAAAATTGATGTGAGTGGGCACTGTCCTCTCACGCCTGTTTCTCTGAATGTATTTGGATTATGCAGTGACTCTTGCACCTGCCTGTTGTGTGTATCTCTCCCTCTAAGTTGAAATGCACCAGATCTTACCTCTTTGTGTTGTGCATCAGTTCTGGATGCCATGCAGAATCTACAAAACTTGTCCACAATGAAGCTTTCAGAAAATCCTGCAAGAGAGTGAGCACCAAGGTTATCTGCTGACACATAGAGTACCGTTCCCTTAACACTTCTACCAAGATGTTCAATGTACACCCCATGCTGTTCAAGAGTGGTTAAATCACAAAGAAGTGGGTGCAGAACTCTTTCATAACCACACTCTTTAACCATTTCAGTGTTGCACAAGAGAGCAAGCTGAATAGAGTTTAGCGTGGATCTGTATTTTCCATGCAAGTTCGCAATAACCCAGTAAAGTGCACACATCTTATGTTTTCTTTTAGATGTTCCTAAAGGGTTAGCCACTTCGAAATCATCAATATATAGACCCAAAGCGATTGTGAATTCATCACAACTAAGAAGGGCATTCTCTCTAAAGCCTAAGCCGTCACTACATGTCCTATATTCATCTGGTTTATATTCGTGTCTTGACATAGCCTTATCCAAAATTTCTTTTTTGTTCAATAGTTTCTGTAGCATCTGTAAGAGGGGAACATATGCTACAGTTTTTCTGCCTTTCTCAACTACAAACTCTATAGGCATTACCAGAGGAAAGTTGCGCAATACATATGAAGCTCTTCTTTTACTAGTTGCAAGACATCCATTTTTTCCACATGATTTGTACAATATGTCACTTTCTGCCACAACCTCAACCACCTCTTTCACAACTGACTCATCTACATGTCCAAAGTGCTTCTGAAGAACAGCCTTTATGTTCTTTTGCAAAAGTGGCTGGGACAACTGAACTATTTGGTAAAGCTGTTGAGTTACTTCCTGAACAGAGCTCTCTGGTATGTGAAGGATGGTTTGCATTTTTAAAAAAAGAGCAGCTAAATTATATTCCAACTGTTGTTTTAAATCTTGAGATTGTGTCTCGCTTGATTCTGCATTCAAATCATCTTGGTCAAATTCACCTGGAAGCATCTCCTGTGCAGCAAACTCCTCCTGAGTGTCAATTACACTGTCATTCCCATTCTCATTACTCTCTATCCTTACTATTAACTCTGGTTTAAACAGTCTCTCATTTTGATCTTGGTGATGCTTGCTTTTGTGTGCACTGAATGTGGAACATACACTGCTTTCAAAGTTACAGCCCTGAAATGGACACTGAACTTTTTGGTGATCTTTGAGATGCCTACGCCGAAGGTGGGCAAAATATTCAGTAATCTGACAGGGTTCAAAAAAATCACAAAGCTGACAGCGAAACTTGACTTGAATTGTCCTTTTAGACTGTTGTTTTTCATTTTCTGTATGAACACGAGATAAGTGTATTTTAAGGCTATTGAAAGACTTGAACGTACACAAACATTCCTGATATATGCATGGGAATGGCTGGCTTCTTGCATAGCTACCATGTTTAACTCTGTAATGTTTTAATAAGTACCCTCTTTTGTCACAAGCAAATGTGCAATACTTACAATTCCACCTCATCCTGGTTGGCCTTGCTCAGATTTTTCTGTAATGTGCAGTTACCTGGACAGAAATACAAATTAGATTACTAGCTGACAAAACACATTTACATATTTTGATCTGTTATCTCTAAATTTCCCACAAACAGCTGTTGTTAATCAAAAGAATTAGAGTGCTACAGCTATTTATTTATCTAGCTTTTCATTCGAATTTACTGAAAATGCACTTGCTAACGCCATGCTGATGAGCACGAGGTTGCATCTTTGAAAACTGCTAACATGGATTCGTATTTCTCACATGCGAAGAAAGGGTCAAATATCAATGTATTCTAGTCTGTTTATCACTGACCTATTCGAGCTTTTTATATATACATATATATATATATTTCTTTGCGAGTGAAGTATTAAAGTTGTTATCCGTGTTAATGTTAAGTGTTATGCTAAACATTTCTCAACCGCAGCCAATTGAGCCGCCATTTGAGCTACATAACCACCACGGAAAAAAAGAATCATTTTACACAACAGTTAAAGCTTTGTTAATGATGATGACTTATCGAATGCAATATCCACATTAAACTTTAGATGTGACGATCTCATAAAGCATGTTATCACGTTATAACGTTAAGTTATATAAGATTAAATGCGCGGCCGCGATCGGTTATAACGTGGCGAAAATGAACACGCTAACACTTACATTAACATTTTTACATGTTATATTTTACATGTCACGAACCCATTACGTGTGTCTTGGCATTTAGAACGTCTTAGAACCATATATAAATGTAGCAATGGCGGTTGCGACAGACCAGAACAATATCATGTCAAAAATGAACATGAACCTAACGTTAGACACAGCTTAATCTTACATGTAAGTTTCTTGCTAACCGCTACATACTTTGTTAAATAAAAAAAGCAACGTATTGGCTGTCTGGGACAAAAGTATGAAATCGTACTCACAGTGACCAGCAGACATTAGAAAATGCGCGCGCACGCTGTATCCATCAGTAACGTCAGTTCAAGGAGCCAATCACATTTTGTCTTGCACATCGTTCCTTTGACAACAGACTAGAATAAGCTTTGTTAAGTACACTCAATTTAAACATTCCAGTAGAATCAAAAATATCATGCAAATCGTACAACAAACTAAACAAATTGAGTAATTGAGCAAAAACTTTTGTATTTATGTTTATTGAATCTAAGTATTTTAAATTAATACAACTTTAGGGATAACAGTGCACAGAAATGCCAACTGAACCAGCCGGGACTCGAACCAGTGACCTCAGTGCTAACCACTGAGCCACCATGTTGCCCAAAACAACATTCCATGTGCTTCAATTTCACATGTGATGATTGTGTTTTTTCTTGTTGCTTGTTTGTTTGTTTGTTTTTACATATGTACATTTTCAGCTCACACGCTATTTTTGCCCTTTTTTCTTTTATAAGATTGTGTCTATATCAAAACATAAAGAGGTACAAAAACTGAGCATCAGAAGATGTTATTTCACAAAGAACGTAAGGGTCATGCTCGTACAAGTATTAGGCTACTGATTAATTGACCTCACCCATATTTTTATATATGTTTATTTAAAGTTACGATGTTGACATTGTTGAAAGCTATGCCCTTGAAGAGAAAGAGGACACTCCTTGTCCATATCAACTGCTGTTTTCTACGCTGTTAACAGTTTGAGCCCAGCTTAATTCTCTTGGCAAACAGCTACATGGTTACACGAGTGTGTCTGTGTATTTGTGAACACCTGAGCTGACTGACCTGTTCATTATTACTCAACCTGTTGCCACACTGCACCCACAAACACAAAGCCCGCGTTCCTCATCCTCACAGCCCGCCGTTCAGGGAAAGTGGAGCGGCCCGCTGCTCTCCTCACGGAGGGTGTGTCCACACGGAAGCTTTGGTAATGGCAGGGCTGGTTTTTCAGGTTTCTGGACATTGAAAAGACGCGCCCGTGACTCCGTTAGCTCATTCATTCCCTTTAGCGGATAGCGGGAGCGCGACGATGGCAGCAGCCACGCAGCAGATGTCGAGTTTGCCCAGCGGACTCGCAATCTGCACCACCGCACCGGACATCCTCTACCTGCCCGAACTGGTGCGTGAACTCCACCTTTGATGCAGAAATTGGTTTATTGTAGTTTGATCAATTTGTTGTCAAATATGGGACCTTGTTTATTTATTTATTTTAGCATAGATATTTTTGTTAGCCTCGTTTTCTACGTCTTTTTAATTTCGGTCTAATTTCTAGGCTTTTGTATGTGTGTGTGTGAGAGAGAGATAGAGCGCGTTTGTGTTTTGTTTTGTTTGTTTATTTATTTTTGTAAACATTAAAGAACAAAAACGAAATGCCATCCTTTAGCCTTCTCATCCTTTACTGTTTAACATTATTTTAATGAATGTTGGAAAATGCACGGCACCCATGGACTTCCATATTTATATTTTGGTTTTCGAACATTCTTTAAAATATCCTCTTTTGTGTTCACTTTAGGTGCACTAGATTAGATTTAGATTAGATTAGATTCAACTTTATTGTCATTACACATGTACAAGTACAAAGCAACGAAATGCAGTTTAGGTCTAACCAGAAGTGCAATAGCAGCAAGTGCAGAATACAGGTATAAATTGTAAGGTGCAGTTATAGAAAAACTATGGTGATATTTACAGATGGATGTACACTATCGATTTAAATGGATACTCTGTTTTATTAATTAGGCTAGTTCTGTTTGTGGTTTTTATACTTCAACTTTTCAAGGTAAAGTTTGACACCTTGTTTAGTTTTATTTAGCTTTTTTATTATTGCAGTATAGCTTTATTTTGCTTTACTTTTATTTTTATATGTCGAAAAGACAATTAGAGAGAAGCTTAAAAACATTTTACATTAGTTTAAAATACTAGAAAAATATATTTTATACACTTCTATTGATCTTTAGGCTTAAAAAAAAGTTTTTCCTTATTAGCTACGGATTTTATTTTAAAATCCCAACTGTCTTCCGACAGTAAAATAACTGTTATTGTTTTTATATATGTTTCCTATAGTATTTTGCGGCGGGTTTTCTTACATGAGGTCTCTGTCCAGCACCTCCACAACACAACTTGACACCGAGGTTAATGTGGGACATACAATACTTCACCCACAGATCCAACGAGCCTGCATTAAACTGTGACGAAGTATCAGAGAATGTTATTTGAAAAGGGGAAGTTTGTTTTGTAGTTCTGGTTCTTGTTTGAGCTCAGAAGGAGATTTGAAGGACAGGGATGTGAGCTCAGGTCATCAGCTTAAATTAAAGAAAAAATTAAGTTGTGCAGAAATTGACATACATGTAACGTTTTCTTTGCTTGTTTATTTAGTGGTCACTGAAATATAATGACCTTTCAATGACATAGAGCCCTGTTGTATTTGATTCTTGTGAAAGGAAATGGCCATGCATGGGTGTGTCAGAGAGAGAGAGAGGGAGAGAGAGAGAATGGATAAATAATGGGTTATAGTATGAAAAGGGGAAATGATGTTTGTGTATTTGTGTTCATAACTGATAACGCACAGCCAAAACATTAGCAAAAAATAAATAAAATTAATGAGTTAAAATGACAACATAGACATAACATTTATATTTGAGTATTAATTTCTATAATCTCACCTATATTTTAACTTAAACATAATCCAAATAAAAAACAATATGGGGATATTGTCTGCAGATTCTTTTGTACAGTTTGTATGATGTTGTGATACAGACACATAAATAGAGCAGACCCACAGTGAAAACATAAAAAATTAGAGCTGAATGACAGAATCAAGTGTTCCGTTATTAAAGAAGTATGTTTTTATTATTTATTGTTGAGAAGCTGCTGTCTGTAAACATTTCAAACATGTTTACCTCTGTGCTGGAGAGTTGTAATTGTCAGTTGATTTGGTTGTATTGCATATGTACTGACCAGTTATAGTAAACTGTAAATTATTAACAGATATGTTAATAAGAATAACCGGCTAATTAGCTTAATTCAAATGTTTATTTCAGGTTATTTGTCTGGTTGCACTAAAATAACAGATATATGTACAGATTATTGAATTTGCATGTGTTTGTCCTACAGGTGTTTGGAGGGCTAGTGTGGATTCTGGTGGCATCCACACTTGTATCCCCTGCAAACCCTCAGGGATGGGTGATGTTTGTATCTGTCTTCTGCTTTGTCATGACCTTCCTCTGGCTCATCCTTTTTGCCTGCGGAGTCCACAAAAACAGCAGTGCCTGGGCTGCAGCGGTAAGCAGAGAGCAGATTATAGGTTGTGACTATATGTATATCACTATGTAGGCTTATGTATGATTGTATTGTATCTTTTACGTGCAGGATTTCATTTACCATCTGATTGCTGTTGTGTTCTATCTGAGTGCCTCAGTTATCCTAGCCTTTATAACAATCAACATGAAAACATGGAATGCATTAAACATATATCCCTTCAAGTACTACCAGATTGACATCTCAGCAGTGGTAAGCACAAAATGCACACATTTTTGGTACTGGCATCCACAAGTTCATGCTCATTTCTTAAGTATACTTAGATTTTCTTTGCTTTCATCTAATGCTCACTGTAATAGAAGTTTGCTGTAAATTTTCTCCCTCTCAAGCCATCCAAAAGCAGTTGACTTCTTTTCTTCAGTAGAAGATTTTTGGGCCAAACTGTAAATAGCTCATTTCAGAGTAAAATAAGGAGGATGTTTATATTATGTTATGGCAGTCTATAAAAAGTCAATCTTCCCTACTAAGAACATGCACTGTCATATTTTTTTATAGGTAGCAATACTCAAGATAAGTACATAAGTACATGCAATACAACATGCATCCTCCCTCTCTGAGTAAGCTAACAGCATTAGCTTACTGAAGAGGTTACTCAATTCCGGGAGGGCCGCAGCTCTGCACAGTTTAGCTCCAACGACTTTCAACTCACACCTGCTTTATAGTCTCTAGTAGTCTTGAACATCTTGATTATTTGGATCTGCTGTGTTTAAATTGGGGATTTGGAGCAAAACTGAGAAGCTGTGGCCCTCCAGGAATCAACTTTGAGACCCATGTTTTAGAATAATAAACAAAGGTATTATTTGTCGTAAAAAAAATAAAATAAAATAAAATCACAACCAGATACATTCAGTTTCTAATATTAATGAGCTATTGCTTGGATTGTATACCTGTTTATTTTGGCCTGTTGACTTGGAGCGTATCACGAAGGACCGCTTGGCGTTTTAGCTATAAATGTTCTTTTTTAACAGTCACCTATATTTAGGATGGCCTGAGAAATTAAGAGCAATCTTTCATTTTAGGTTTAACTATCCCTTTAATGTTCATTATTATAATTTTTAAATAATTAACACTTTTAAGCGTAATGACATTCCATTTTTAAACAGATTTTGAAGTTGAAATTCAGATGTTTGAATGAATTTTGACCTTTTCTCTTCTTCAGGTGTTCTCTCATATTGCCACATTGCTTTACTTCATCCACTGCATCCTTTCTGCTGTGCGGTGGAAGTCTTTCTGATCAAAAATTCAGGACAAAAGGACATAATTTTGATGTAAATTGTTCAATAATTTTCAAATAAACTTTGTCAAACCACTGGGCATAAAAGGGAAAATCAGGATTCAGTCCTGGGCGCCCTGTACTCCACACACCACAGCAATCATGATATGGAATAAACCCATTATACTTTTCATACTATACAAGTCAGAACTTACTGATTATCTTATTATGATCATTTTTTATATTTAGGGGAAGGTAAACCTTTTGAAATATGTATCCTTTGTATTAATACCCACTGTATGTGGAAAAAGCAACAGCATGGGTTTTGTACACTTCTTGTACCTTTTTAAGAGATAAATTAGTTTTGTATATTCAGCTACTACACACTATGAACAAAATATTTTAATAAAAGAATATGAACCAGACAACATTCTCAGTGTAATAATTCCTGGTAACCTCTCACGCACGAGCAATAAGATGTTACATTGTTACTTTACACAAGTTGCCTGCATTTTAAAGTATCTGCATTTCTTCAGTTTACTTCACTTCATGAAGTAGTTTTAATTGCTCATCTTTCATACAAAACATGTCCTTCCTCAGTTGAAATAAAGAATTCGTCACCATCCCTGCAACGTAAACCGGTGAACATATATTGAATGATTTCAAGATTTATTTTTCTCTCCTTAGCGATTTATTTTTTCATTTGACAGCTATGAACACTGATTAAAATGATCTAATCTGAGCGAGTCAACCGTAATGCTTCATTCAAAATGAGTCCCATATTAAGTCACGACTAGGTTATACAACTATTAGTGCAATTGAAAAAAATATGATTAATCAGCAGCAGTTTTAATCTACAATTTGGTTGCAGATTTAAATGGGCAACAAAAGTATTCATTGATAAGTATATTATAAAAACAAAAGAAGCCTAATTTTGTTCTTTCAAGTAATATTGTAAAGGAAATGCTTTATAACTGGTATAACGATTTATTAGGGATCTTGTCCTTTTAATTCCACTGTCTTAAGGCAAGGCTGTAATTAATTATATGTATTAATGTAATCAATGGAATAGATTAAATAAAAAGACATCCATGTTCACTTCATGAAGTAAATTCTCTTATCACTCATTAACATTTTTAATATAAGCATTTACATTTAATTCAGTCAGGCTTTCATTTCTTAATATAGTTTTGAAAATGTTACTAACAAAATACTAACTAACTGTGTTAAAATTAAATAAGATTATATAGTTGAATAAAATATCACAGGTGGCGTTATTCAGAACAATTGAATTAAAACCCAGTTTAATCAAATACATGAACTGAGGTCTAAATTCTGTGCAAATCTTAATTGTTTTGAATCATTCAAAGCAAAAATTTTTATTCATAAAGAGCGACTCTCTCTTAACAAAGACTTAAAAACATTGATTCAGACCTTGCAAACTCCTAATTCAAATTTAGTTTCTTTCATTTATTTTCTTGTCGGCTTAGTCCCTTTATTAATCCGGGGTCGCCACAGCGGAATGAACCGCCAACTTATCCAGCATTTGTTTTACGCAGCGGATGCCCTTCCAGCTGCAACCCATCTTTGGGAAACATCCATACATTCTCATTCACGCACATACACTACAAACAATTTAGCTTACCCAATTCACCTGTACCGCATATCTTTGGACTGTGGCAGAAACCGGAGCACCCGGAGGAAACCCACGCAACCACGGGGAGAACATGCAAACTCCACACAGAAATGCCAACTGACCCAGCTGAGGCTCGAACCAGTGACCTTCTTGCAGTGAGGCAACAGCACTATACTGCGCCACCGTGTCACCCCTCAAATTTAGTTTGTAAATGCCAAAATGTTTATATTTTGTGTGAACATCTGCTAAATTTCATGTTACTAAAAAACAATTATAAAAAGCAAATATCAAGATTTTAAAATAACTCATGAAAACGGCCAAACTTACACGGTAGTTTCTAAAATTTGGCATAACTATTAAAAATTAAATGCTGCTTTTTCAGAGGATATGTTTGTTTTTAATTATTTAATTTTATTTTGTGGGGCCAGTGGGAAAATAAAGAAAACTAAGTCTGTAATTTTTCTTATTCTGTAGCATTTACTACTATGCATGGTCTTGTTAAATACCTATTAAAAAACAAACAAGTAAATACTGAAGTTAAGATCTCTAAACAACAGTTTTTTTTGCCCTCTGCCTCACACTGTTTGTGCATGCCCATTTATAATAGAAAACATAAGCAAAGTGGGTTTATTTGATTTATTGGTGCTCTTACCTTTGTAAGTCATGTGCAGGTGAGTGAAAACAAAGCCTCTCTTTATTCTTACACATCTATACTCCTCTTTCATTAACGAGCAACATATAAACACATTTTTACCAAGTATGTTGCACTTCTATACCTATACCATGAAAAAGAAATGATTCCAGTCCAAGCACAGACCTCAACACATTACCCTCCAGACTCAAGTCAGTTCTCCATTAGAGAGTCAGCCTGCGGTGTGGTTTGTCAGGATGTCATAGTTCAGCTCAAGAGCCTGTCCTCTTAACCCCTGCCCATATGGATTTCTTAACACCCTGCAAGGCCTTCACATCAGCCCAGTGCAAACGTGTGTTGGGCACTTCATCCTCCACTTCAGGATCCTGACGGGCGCCGAGCTGCGGTCGTGCCACCACAATGGGCAGAGGGCCCTGTTCAGGCCTGAACTCCACCACATTCAGCTGCTTTTTATCAGCTAGAGTCTGATGAGTCTCCTATAATAAGACAGGAGAGAGGAAGTCAGTTTTTTGCATGAACAAAACAAACAAAAAAAACATTTAGAGCAGGAGTGCCCAAATTTTTTGTATAAAGGGCCAAAAACCAAATATCATTGTTAGCCATGGGCCGAAGATAAATATACTGAACTATTTTACATTAAAGTTACCATGGATAATTTCCTAATTCATTGTTTTTTCAGAATATTAAAAAATAAATAGAAAACTTGACTTTGAATCGTTTTAACTGATGTAGTATAACATTTTCAATTATTACTTATTTCAATAAAAAAACAAACATTCATATTTGAATTTTAATATTTGAACTTTAATATCTGAAGTTTACGGTTTTGTTTCTGCATTTTTCTTTGTTCATTTAGTTTAGTGCAGTGGTTCTCAAACTGTGGTTCGTGTACCACTAGTGGTACGCGGGCTTTCTTCTAGTGGTACTCGGAGGAATCACTGAGTAATTACAGTAAAAAAATTAACACACTTTTAACCTTTTAATATTTGTAATGCTTGTTGGGGCGTATCTCGCCTTTTTATACCCCAAAGTTGACGGGTATAATTTAACCACTTGCTTTTCTGACACACAAAGCCTACTCTAACACACAGTAAGCAGACCTAATTTCTAATTTAAGTATGTAAATCCAATTCATATATTTAAAATACAACTCAATGTTTAGATTTTAAAGACATACAAATAAATCATATATGCATGCAACATATATTTCAAAAAGAGTTTATATATCAATATGTTGACATATAACATATGTTTATGAGGTCCAGGGATGAATAGGTTACTTTATGATCATCCTTTTTAGTTTTCTTTTTACTTTTTAAGAACAGTGCCATTAAGTAACTTTAAAAAGCACATTTTAGTCTAAATGTTGACGTTTGTTAATTTGTTTTACCTGTAAGCAAAGTACAGTGCTCATGTTCAAATTATTCATTCATTCATTCATTCATTTTCTTTTCGGCTTAGTCCCTTTATTAATCCGGGGTCGCCACAGCGGAATGAACCGCCAACTTATCCGGCATTTGTTTTACGCAGCGGATGCCCTTCCAGCCACAACCCATCTCTGGGAAACACATCCATACATTCCCATTCCCACACATACACTATGGACAATTTGGCTTACCCAATTCACCTGTACCGCATGTCTTTGGACTGTGGGGGAAACCGGAGCACCCGGAGGAAACCCACGCAACCACGGGGAGAACAAACTCCACACAGAAATGCCAACTGGCCCAACCATGTTAAAATGTGGCTGACAATAAAAAATATTCATAATAATGAGGCAGAATTAATCTGCCACGTTTTTGATCTGTGCAGTGCTGTAGCTGCTTAATTAGGCCTACTACGCTACTGTATTTCAATACTGGTCATTATGGTGGTACTTGGAGAGACAATTTTTTTCTGAGGTGGTACTTGGTGAAAAAAGTTTGAGAACCACTGGTTTAGTGGGTTGGGGTTTAGTTAGATCGTCTTGTTATATTTATTTCTTTGTTTTGCCAACACTCCTGTTTTTTGTTTAATTCGATTATTTAAAATTACATTTATATTACATCTAATTCTCTATATTCAATGCTGTACATGCTCTGTTTAATAAATGCTTTTTGCTTCACTTACGCAGTAGTTGTGTTTTCTCCTTACCAGTATTATTAGCGACCCACTGATTGTTACATCTCATCAATTTAAGAACTTAAACACATAACAATAACACAGTGGAGTTCAATGTTGAATACACTAGTCAAGCAGAATCTGCCTTTTCCTTGATTCACTCACCAAAGTCTCTGCATTGTCCTCTATCTGAAACCATTCTCAGATGGGATGGCGGGCCAAATCAAAGGTTTGCCCTAGTTTGGGCATCTCTGATTTAGAGGATTTGATGTGATCATCCACTTGGTATCCAACAGAATATTCTGTATGGAAAACAGGTATGTGTTGTGCAGATCTAACCACTTTACCCTTTAAACGTCCTCCAATAAATGTGCTACATAGTCCACTGAGGTCAGACATTCATGAGTAAAAATATAAACACTGGAGAGCTCCTTTATTTTAGTAACTGAAGTCCAACGCTAATTGAAAGCAACATCACCGTTTTTATTAAAGGTGCAGTATGTGAGTTTGACACCCAGTGGTTGGACTAGGTATTGCACGTATGGTTCAAAACACACACAAGCGCAGGTTGCCAGATCAACAGAGGTATGCCTGATTTAAGGCATCAGTGTCTAGATAAAAGCAACGGCACACGATTAAGAAATATTTTCCATATAGTTTTGTCCAAACCGACACCTGAAATTTATATATTAGATGCAGCTTCTATTTCTTGCAGCTGGACAACAGGATACTGACAGTGTTTACGTTACCTCAGGTAAACCTCATGTACTTTATTCAGTGTTAATTGCTAATTATGTGAGTTTAAATGCCCTTTTACTTGACATTTATTGCCATATACTGAAAGCATCAGCAGATAGTTCACCTCAGATTTTTATCTAAAATAAACCATTTTGAAAATGAACTTTAGGACAGTGACAAACCAACAAATATCAAACATTCAGCATGTACATTTAATAATGTTAGAGGTTTAATATGTATTAACCTTACCATTTCATTGGAATGCAGTGAGTGCACTATTATGTGCTTCTGAGTGGCTGTATTTAAATTTCTCACGGCAAATCCTGTCATGTAGCATGTTGTTAGGACATGGGCTTACAGTGTAACCTGCTCATCTAATGTTTACGTTAGTAATATTTATAAATATTTGCTAATTAATAACCACCTCATGTGGAACTGAATCTGCGTCTCACTTTGGAGGCTGCTACTGTCCACCAGATGTCGCATTTCAGTCATGAACGCAAGCTTTAAGAGCCTTCCTGACTGAATTAATCATATACTTGGTAAACTACTTGCTTGGTAAGCTACTTGCTTTCGTGGCATCTAATTTTAATCAGCCACTTTTCAACTATTGGGCCGAATAGCTATCTGCTTAACCATTACAATCAGTGCTGATCCAGGCTAGTCAGCACAAATATGGTTTCATTTTCCACGGTAGTGCAGATAACAGAAATCTCTGGTATGTAAAACGAATGTGAAAGTGTAAAATAAACAACGTTATGGACGATGATCAGTTATTTCTGTTTTGGAACTTTATGTATTTACTTTGCTCTCAGAAGTGAGGATGGCATCAGGCAGTGTGCTTAACTTGCTCAAGTACTTTAAAATGATTTGAAATCTAAAAAAAAGTACAACAAATAACTTTCAGGGTTCATACACATTTTCACTACTAAAATTCAATGACTTTTCCAGGACCTTCAAGTAAATTTTCAAGACCTAATGTTTCATTTAACGTCTATGTATATGTGATTAATAATAAGAAAAACGATGCATGTTCAAAGTTATTACAGCATATCATAAAACATGCAACAATCTATTATTTTAAATGAATCTTTGTATCTATGTAAAATGTATTTAGATAATGTTCACACAGCACTAATAATGTGAGAGCATGTGTTTGACCATGGACAGAAAAGAAGTAAAGACAAGTAACCTATATTTAAGTATACAGATAATTGTTCAACTAACTTGGTACAGATATTTAGTTAACTAATTTCCATGACTTTTCCAAAACTTTGTGGCTTTTTCGGTTTTTACAGAAGTTTTCCAGGCCTGGAAAATGCCATGTCGAAATTCCATGACTTTTCCAGGTTTTTCATGACCATATGAACCCTGAACTTTACACTGAGTATATTTTGGCCTTTACAATGTGAAGGACCTGGACCTCTGGAGTGAAAATGCTTAGACTACATATTTGAGTATGAATTGCTTGGTCTTCGGATAACATTCTTATCTATAATTCTGATTTTATTGTCAGAATTAGTGCTGAACAACACTGTTATCTCTATAAAATAACATCTCTCTACCACTTTACAGGTTATAGGTTATGACTAGACTAGAGGACTAAGACTAAGAATTCTAGAGATTCCAAAATTTCATCAGACAACATTTATATATTTGAGCAAAATCTTGGCAATACTACTGAAAAATCATGTTTTTAAACAGCATTTACACCACTTAAATATTAACATCAATATTAGAAATAAATGTTTACTGATATTCATATCATATACTTGAGAAAATAATCAGACCATAGTCAAAGAAAGATGTTAATGCAGAGACGCATCACATGTGTCAAAATCCCAGCGACTATATCAAAAAGCCATGCACAAAGGCATGCCCTGATTGGCTATGGTGCTGCTGTAAGCTCTCACCTGACTGCTCAGGCCTTGGAAAAAAGCCCTGGTGATGTTGAGGAGGTTGACAGAGCCATCTATTTTTGCATACATATCCTTTATCCCAGTCAGCTTACAGAGAGTAATCACGGCCCGATGACAGCGCAGACCATAACCTGAAATGGAGGAAAACAATTGACAACCTCTTACACTTAGTTCATAATTATAAGTCAAGGGCAACAGACTCCTATATGCTCTATTCAACAAAATCAATAAGTCATTCAGTTTGGAATACAAAGACACTGTCCCTATGACTGCTGATAATATACAAAATCATTTAAATGTGCTAAAAACAATTACAAAATGTAATACATATTTTACATACATATTAATCCTAACATTCCTTTCTGTGATTTATATAATCTACAGGTTTGGATCTGAAAATGTGTGAAACACTCAAGCAAATTCGCTCATTTGAAACAAATGTTGCTCCAGAAATATATATATGGTGGGTTTTGTGTGTGTGTGTGTGTGTGTGTGTGTGTGTGATCAAGTCAGTTACCTTTGTTCTGTTTCTTCATTCGAAGTGTGGTCTTTTTAAACTTGGATTCAATGTCATGATATACTGAAATTGAGGATGACAAGATTTGTGAAAAGAGGATGAAGACAATTTGTATCAAGAAATTTTAATAAATGAGTTATATACTACTTTCGGAAAGTCTGACATCAGTAATATTTTATTAAATAATTATTTTAGTTCTTTAATAATAAAAAAACTAATAAAAAAACTTAACACCATAGTTTATACAAGCTTCTACTTTCTTAAAATGTATAACAGTAATGAAGTTTGAGTAACAAAAAATTTGGTGCTGAAAAATGTGTTGTCAAATGTTGTAGACAGATGTGCTGCTGAACATTTTTGTGGAAACCTTTTTAATGGATTTTTTTATTTATTTAATAGTTGTTATTAAAACGTTTTTCATGATCAATTTAATGCATTAGTATAAAAGCATCATTTTTTAATTCTCACACTGCAAATTGTTGAATGGTAGTGTATAAACATGCAATAGCTATTCAACTAATTACAATAAAATTAGATTAGTTATTCAGTGCACATCTCCGATTCTAACTTAATTTGTAAAAATTAATTTTAAAAACATCACAAAAAAAAGGTAAATTTCATCAGAATGTTTAAAGTAGACTACAATAAAAACGGAAAAATACTATTGATAAATAATGTTGATTAATTTTGCACAGACATCAAAACTTTTGTATATTAAAAATTGGATATATAAATCAACAAGTTCTAAAACAAAACCTCATAAAATATAAACAATAAAAATGTGTAAACTACAAGTTACATAAATGATCAATCCACAATCCACAAAAGGTTTATGATGAGTGTTTTGTTATATGATACTCAGTGACTCACTTGTATAGTCATTGTATCTCTGGATGTAGTAGAGATAATTCATGGCTCGGTTCTTTGCCTGTAAAATAAAGCATTCCACTGTAACCTGATCTAGTAGCTCATGAACAATTCCTCTAAGTGCATCATGGGAGCTGAGCTCGTGGCCGCTTTCTGTCATTATTATGTCCTTGAGCAAGTCATTTAACCTCAGGTTGCTTCAGGGAAAACTGATGCCTACAATTAGTGTCCGGTATGTGACTTTGGCTATGAATTAATGTGTGACTGTTGGCTTACTTTTCTAAGAGCGGCGGTCCGGTCTGCTGCTTTCCCCAGTGCAAACCCTAAAGAGAAGTGAACAAAACAGCCAATTAACCCTGATTATGACCACTTTATTAACCTTCTGCAATGCTTCATATATTACAGACCTGAGATGATAATAATAAAAAATATATAATAATAACAAATAAATAAAAGAGTGGCAATAACAAAAACATTACACAAATTAAAGTAAAATACATATAAATATATTATAATACACAACATATGTGATACAAATAATAACTGTATTATTTTTTATTAGTAATCAGTATTGCTAATATAGCAATTTATTAATTAATAATCATAATAAAATATACATAATTATTATAAAATAATAAACAACATTTTAGCTTGTGGTTGCAGAATTTTCAGCAGCCATTTCTCTAGTCTTCAATGAAAAAAATTAATACAATTTTAATTTAATAATTAAATCTCTAGTGCATCATTTCATGAGGGTGACTTTCATATACATTTTATATGTTTGGTTTCACAACTTACAGTTTAAATAAAACAATTTAAAAATATATTTATATTTCTTTTGAATTTAGAATTTAAAAATGCTATTTAGAGCAATTTGTTTTTCAAAAAAACAACAATAAAGACACCAAGTTTTCAGACATATTTATATACACTTTTAGACAACACAATAGAAATTGATATCAAGTAGAATAACCCTGGTTTTTAATTACATCACATGAATTTTTTTTTAATTCTGGCTGGCTGGCATTGTCATTAAAAAAATAATAAATGAATAAATAATTATATTTATGTATATTTATTTAATTTATATATTTAAATAAATAAATATATTTATTTATATTTATTAAGACTAACAATTTTCATGTATTGTCTATATTATAATTATTTTTCCATATCCACTTATATAGAGAGATCAAGACATTTAGCTTCTAGAGAATCATCAATATTTACCTGCGAGACCATTTCCATTGCCCACTGCCACCAGAGCGCTGATGGATCTCTTCCTGCTCTCTTTGGCTGTGACGGTAAACACGCTCTTGAGCTGTCAATCAAACAACAAACGTTACATATAACTTTTAATAACTGCAGTGAATCAGATACTGTACATGTACTTCCCAGACGCAGCCAGCAGGAGGCAGTACAAACCTACTGTTAAATTCTAATACGCTCCACTGAAACGCGTCTAAAATACTGCAGTCTGTCCCACACACAAACACACACACATACATACACAACCTCTTTCTCTCTCTCTGTGCACAGGCAGCAGATGTGCTTGTAACTCTATCACATAAAGTACTTATAGAGAATAAAAGCGTCTTCTCCTTACTGCAATTGGTTATGTAACGTCTGCTGTAGGAGTATTATTGACATGATGAGCTGCAAAAGATCAGCCCAAAGATCTCATTTTTGTGCAAGAAAAAGCCACCCACTGGTGAGAACCAAAACATGTTCAGTGGAAGTTACAATGTATCTCTAAAAAGATACATAACTTATCACAATGTGTCTTTAACCAGCAGTTGGCGACTTTTTGAAGTGCTGCAAATGCAGAAAGCCTCACTTAAAAACAGCGCTTGTAGTCACGTCTCCGCTTTTATACAAACTATTATTCTGGCAGAAAAAAAAAATAATTAAAATTAAAGTGGCACTGCGCAGCCCACTAGGCAGTTTACATTGTTTACCCACATTGCACAGTTCATTTGGATTGTTTGGCTCTCATATAGTAGATATCTAAATATAGCAGGTTGTGTGAGGATAATAATTGCTGCGGGAGGGAGCATATTAAAATACTAAGAGAAATGAATGAATCAAAAATAAATAAATAAATAAATAAAAACAAAAAAGGCATGTGCTAGAGATTGCACAATTTTATTCCAATGATGGCACTCATGCGTTAAACTGCCAAGGCTCGTCTTGATATACTCAACATAAAATATTTTTTTGCTCAGTTTATTTATTCAGCTTTTTATACAGTAGACTGCTTTAAAGCAAATAGCTTTATTGTAATTGTTAAATGTGTGACTGTAGCTTGCAATTAGCATTGAACTGCTCTACACCGTTTTTATCCTCACTTCATTGCTAAAATGGAAAAACAAGTGGTGCTCAAGATACAATCCTTTATATTATTAATGCTAAAAACATATGTTGGAAACGGTGATACATTTAAAGATTGTTGGATATGCAGTTGGTAAAAAGTACAAGCTTCAATTGACATTTATTTTGTTTACTGTAACTTTTAACCAATTAAGAGCCTTAATTTGACCTAAACTTTAAAAAATTGACAACTTTATATTATGGTTTCATTCGTTAAAATGACTTTGCATTAGCTAACTTTAACAATAAGGGATTTATTTTTATCCATTTTAACATTTCATAATGTTTTTTTTCCCCCATTTTTACTGTTAGCTTATAACAACTAGCATAACTAGCCAATGTTACCAAAATGAAAGGTCTAATTTACGAAAAAATATAAATATAGCAGTCAACATTTAAAGTGATTCCAAAACAATTTTCAAAATTGTACTAAGACAAGAATGTGTGCTGTTTAGTAGTTTTAGGACAATTTTGATGAAAGGTTTTGATCCATCCATCCTTCTTATATAATCAAGTTAAGTGGATGGATGGATGGGTGGATGGATGGACGGATGGATGGACGGATGGACAGATGGATGGATTATTTTTTGTTGAACATTCTTTACCTCAGTATAAGTAAATGGTCTGTTATTTAAAGAATACATGACAGTTGAAACCATATCTTCTGCATATAAAACTGTCCTAAAAAAACAAAAACCACATTTGTAGAACATTTGCTTCTCTGTGCAGTGACCTCAGGTGGTGACCACTGCTGTATACTGTACGCATCCACTGAAACATGCGGATACTTGAAAATCACACTGACAGAAATCACTACAGATTACAGTGTGTGAGACTCCCTCTAAGACACTGCAGTCATTTGTTCAGATTCTAAATCACTGAGGGTTCAATGATGTGACAGTGTGTTCAACTGGAAACACTGCTAGAAAAACAATGACGGGGACAACAAGAAAAGCAGTGTTTCTTATAATAAAAGAGGAAGAGAAGGGGGGGACTCCCACCTGCATTCTGTCAGTGTGATGCTAAAATCCACGCCATCTGTTCAGACCCCACACACACATACACACGCAAATTTATTTTTTTAAAGGAAAAAACAAACAAGCAGTTCTAAACAATGACAGAGGTTTGTACAGACACACACACACACCTACTCATTAGCTGTACTTGGTCTAGGTCATGTCATTATGCAATCACTACAACCATCGTCTTAACCCGTAATTATCATTTAAATGAAATGGAACAACTCCACCTCTGTATGCTAGTCAGGCATGGAAAAAAAAGCACGAGCGCGTTTATCTTTTCTAATTAGCATTATAAATTAAATGTTCCACGGTCCAACCACAAAGATATAATGTACGCTTACTGGCCACTTTATTAGGCACACTATGCTATTATCAACTCAAACCTCATTTTGTCTTCAGAAATGCCATAATTCCTAAATTGCACAGACTCAACTACATGCTATAGAAACATTACTCATGTGTCAGTTCACCCTGACATGACAGCATCATATGGTTTATTATGCAAATCTCCCATTTCACCACATCCCAGCGTTAAGTTGTGGTGGAATATTCAGTTTAATTCATCTTTATTTCTAAAGTGCTTTTACAATGTAGATTGCATCAAAGCAGCTTCACATAGAAGATTATAGTCACCTGAAACAGTGCCTGTTCAGTTTTTAGAGATTAAGCTCAGTTCAGTTTAGTTCAGTTCAGTGTGGTTTAATATTTAGCGCTGAAACTCCAAACACTGAACAGCAAATCCATCGATGCACAGCTCCACAAGTCCCAAACCATGCAAGCCAGTGCTGATTGAGAAATTGCTCAACCGTGCTCAGAAAGCAAGTGAGATCATATTTATATTAGTTTATTTGCTATAAATGCTCATGTTGTCTTCTAAGCATGCATTTCAGTTGTTTTAAACATTCAAAAAGAGTGTTTTCTTTGAACAGGTAAAATGAAAGGTACAGTACATATATCTGACTGTTTGTGTTAAAGGACAACATTGTATTACAAATAATATATAAATATAAATTTATTTATTTTAATAAAATATTTTTCTTATGTTGTGAAGAAAAAAATCTAATTGTTGATGGAAAGCATCGTCAATGCACCGTGATATGGAGTTGAACCAAATTGATGAGAATCATAACCGAACCATGAGACCAGTGTAGGTTCACACCCATACTGTCTGATAAGCTGAAATGATATAAATGTGAACATTTTTGATTTCCTTTTTTCTTCATCTACAGAAAGCTACTTTGACACAATCTACACTGTAAAATCACTACTGAAATACAGATAACTTGACTTGATATCTGCTGACAGTGGTCAAGTATTAGTTAAGGTGAATAATAGATTCAGTGCAGTTTTTAGCTGGCAGAAGTGTCACCGGTGTGCTTATCTCTTTCTGTTGCTGTAGCTCATCTGCTTCAATGTTTAAGGTTAGGGTAAGGATAATAAGTGGGTTATCAGCACTCATCTATCTTTATGTGTGAACTACTCAACAACCCATATCAAAAAGACTCACTGATGGAAAAAAAAAAAAAACAGATATCTTGCATGCCAAATAACTGGGCCGGTGGGCTGCAGCCAATGGACCCTTTTCACAAGACTGTTATTACATATTTAACGATTATCAGCATCTCAAATCTTTGATAGCTTTTATTACATTACTAAGATACCTGGAAATGTGAAAAGGGTCATGAGAGAGCAATTGATAGGCTGACCATTGTCTTCACACTCTTAATGTCTATGGATGTCCATGAAAATCCATGAAATGACCATGGATTCATGTTTTCCACTAAGCAACATGGATGCAGGAGTGCACAGTGCACATATGAGTGATCCGCTGATGGATCATCTGATTGACGTGGCTTTCAAACGATTGAGTGAAGCTTTTAGTGCCATAATAACCAACTACTGATGTCTACTACAATGCCACCGGTTTGTGTTCAGAGATGCTGCAGACTTTGGTTGTAGCGAGTGGTTATTTTACTACTGTTATTATTTTTTAGGTTTTTTTCACACTTTAAGAGCTGTGGAGAGTGTAGACAGTAAAGCGTGGGGAGCAAAGAGATGGACCTCAAGGGGGGAATTGAACGTGGGTCACTGTAAGAATTGGCTATGTCTCTCCATGATAATAAACCCTGAAAATTGTTATGGAATTCCACGAGACAAGACCACGAGAATGGTCAGGCATTAAAACAATGAACTGGCTAATCTAAGAAGATCAGAAGACCAGCTGTTCATCTGTTCTATTCAAATCATCCTGAGCTCTCTTCCTGACTGTATGTCCTTGCTCCATCAGAGTAGACCATTTACATTTCACATAAAATGTTCAAGGTTTTAACTTGGTGCATCTTGTAGTTTTATATTCATGTTTGGTATCATTTTAAATTTCTCTGTGTGATTGGTAAAGTGATCTTAAGGTCATTGTAATATTTCACTGGTATTTGTTGAATTTGGTTTTAACTTTGATGAAATCTCTGCCAGATGCTCCCCCTCCAGAGATGATTAACACATCAATACACTAGGCAAGGGTCACTGTGACGCCCTGTTGGGTATTTAAGGTTTAGATGTTGTACAGATCGGGGGATTCTGTAACCAGAAGATCCCGTTGCAATGTATAAGTTTCTGGGCTCTGTCTCAGAGCTTATTTGTCGTAATTTCTTTCTACATGGTCAGGTATTAATCTTTAACTCTGTTGTACAATCTGAATTGGCTTATCTTGTGTAATTATGTGAATTGGAATGGAAAATCTTTACCTGAAAAATAAATGTACAATTCTTGTTTAAACTCTCTTATTTCCTGACAATCACTGACTTAATATCACATAATCTAGTAGTTGAATCAAACTTTCTTTATGTATGAGCATTCAAATTATAATAAATTGGAGTCAGATTAAATTCGGAGCTGGAAACGAATTAAAATACGTTTTCATAAGTAAAAATATTTCTTTTCACATGTGCTAAAAGGCTTACATGCAATTACCTTCACCCATACTGTTAGCTCCGTCGTTGGACCAATAAATGGAACCTTACAGTCACCGTGAGCCACAGTGTTGTGCTGACTCACTTAACCACAAGACTATTGCTACTGACACAAGGGGTTATTTAATTTAAGTTACTGTTGTCTTTCTATCATCTCAAACCAGTTTGGTCATTCTTCTCTGACCTCTGACACCAACAAAAGTTTCACCCACAGAACTGAAACTCGTTTCTTAACCATTCTCTGTAAACTCTTGCAGTAGATAAGCAGTTTCTGAAATACTCAATACCCTTTCTCCCCATCCTGATGCCCTCTGAACTTTATCCGATTATACTGACCACTTCTACGTGCCTTAAAGCTGCCTTGTTGTGGTTGGCTGATTATGGATGTACATAATAAAGTGGCCCATAAGTGTATGCAAAATGGTGTGCGAGATGCAAAAAAAGCAAATGAGATCATTTAACCATTGTAGGACATCATAAAATACAGATGGGAGTCCAAAATCATAAAAGTCTTCCACTTGCTTTAATCTATCTTCATAATCATTACATCTTTTTATCACTCTCCTCTAACCATCAGCCGTATCTCTTGGCCTCCTCTGTCTGTCACACTCTCTCAGTCTCGCTCATGTATCATCCGCTCTAGAGCACTACGTCTCTCTCTTGGCAAGCGTCGCGTGTCCTTGGGAAAGCTTCTTGGGTTTACAGGAAATATTTGGCTTAATTAATGTGGCTTTATAAGTACTTGGGCTCTTTCAGACTTTACTCGTGCCTTCTCTAGGACACCCAGGAGACAGCGAGATGGGAATGGGAAAGTGCGGCACTTTAAATGAATGCCTGATAATGTCAGCAAGCTTTTCAGAGCCACTTCAAATTAATCCGCATCCACAGAGACAAAACCTCAAACCCTCTTCTTTTCTGTGCAACCCCGTTTAGAGTGTCTGTACTAGGTTTTGCGAGGGGTAATGCGAGGACGAGAAGCCACCATGTGCCCGATCACATGCAATATATTGTTCTGCAGACTCACAGCTAATGTGCTGGACACTGCAGAAGTCTGAGGGGGTCTGACTCATGGTCTATGGTGGTTCATTCCAGTCACTGCAGCCAGTGGCCCTAAAACGTCAATCAAAATGACAGTATGTGAGAGATGGAGAAGGACAGAGCGACAGATTAGTTCTGTTTCAAAACCCAGAGAGCTGCCTATATAGACAGTGTTTAAAGACATCACGCTTCTGATCCTGTTCCAAAAAGAGATGCAACATAAGTGGCTTTCCTTAAACACCTTCTTTGGCAGCGTCACTGATAAAGCAATCATGTAATGCAGTGGTCCCCAACCCCCAGACTGGTACAGGTTCATGGATCAATTGGTACCGTACCACACGACAAATGATTAATTATTTCCATTTTACTTATTATCCGAGTCTGAACAATCTTTTATTTTGAAAAATGACCATATTCTCTGTTACATCTCAGTCACTTGAGCACCAAAGTGTAATCCAAAAGCTAGCAAAATAAGTAAGAAACAGACGTCTTTGAAAACTTTCTTTGCGCAGGGGCCCAGTGAAGGACCCACGAACTGCCAAGAGATGGATCGTAAATGACAGCAACCGTTTACATATCGCATCTTTTCCACATGCAAGTTCGTTATTTCCAATGGAGGCATGAGGCTTGCACATGCATATAAGGAGAGACGCACTCGTACCTTGCAGGTGCACCAGTTGAAAACATCTTTCAAATGCCACAAGCACACCACAAGTCACATGACAAGCACTGACCGTTCAGCTTCATACTTTGTATGGAGTATACATATTTCGGTAGACCAATTTAAAATTGTCGCTGTAAAATGGTCAATCGTTGACCGGTTCACAGTGATAAAAAGTTTAGAATCACTGATGTAATGCACAGTACTGAGCTAAGTGGGAAAAATGATCTAAAGTGGTTTTGATTCAGATATTAATTGAATTAATATCTCTAAATTACTCATTTAACTCTAAGGAAGTCTGTATTCACAGCTTTTTGTAATGCAAAATGTCAGTTTGGGATAATTCTTTTATTTTTTTTTAAAGAAATCAAAATGATTCAGCAAGGAAACATTAAAATGATCAAAATGACCAACTAATACACTTCTAAAGAAAATATATTTCAAAATAAAGAGGTTTTTTGGACCATATTTAAATAATTAGGGTAATGACTGCTAAAAAAATTATCGTAAAATATATTATATTAATCAAAATAAAAAAGAAATGTTACAATATAATAATTTATTATAATAAAAAACACATATATTTCTGTGTGGATTTTGTTGTGAAAGTAAAAAAAAACAGCTAAATAAAAGTACAAAAAAAGACACTTATTTTTTCTCAAACTGATTCTCCTGTATGCTAGCGTGTAAGCCAGTTGCCCATGTATGCAATAAGACGAACAAAGGCAGCTCACTAGATTTTGGAACAGAGCTGATGGGAGCGAGAAGAGATCACTTGCCCTAAATCATCAGCCTTATATTTGATTCCTTGCAAATGTTCACATAGAAAAGCAAAAGCTTTAGCTATAAACCTGTCTGCTTCCATGCCAGTAAAGCTTTATGGAAATTAAAGAATCCGAGGACAAAGAAAAGACAATAAGGAAAGCGCAGTAGACTGAGAGACGAGGGCCCGATGTGAATTGCTGTACTGATTTCCATTCTAAACTCAGCAACATTTCTGCCAAATGAGTCTTGTGGTGCCAGCCAGGGATTCTATACAGAGATTTGTTTATCAAACGTTCATTGTTGTGTATAATTAGATAATTCTCCAGACACTCCACACTACATGGTAATTTTGTGCTGAGCAGATTTTGTGCCCCCACTGCCTCCCGTTTAGGAGTTCAAGAGTGTGGTTCAGAAGCTCAGAGATGCACACTTGCAATCACAAATATGAGAGAGATAAGATTCACACACATTATTATTCACACTATTCTCTCTTAAAGGTAAGTTTATGATGAGAATGAGATATCCAAAGCTTTGATATCATCACTGTGTTCCAGCCCCAATTATCTGACTAGCATTGTAAAGCCCTTTACTGGCATAAAGGTTGTTTCTAAATGGTATGAAGCAAAACTGTGCTGCCTGCAGAGGTATTTCACCTTGTTTCGGCAATTTTAAGATGGCACTGGCATGCCTCCTTTGTGGATTAAGCAATTCTAAAATGTACTGAGACCTCAGTGAAAAGAAGCCAAGTGTTCATATGAAGTTCATATTAAGTGTTCATATGTTTTAAATGTAATTTTCCTGTAAATATTCCTGTGACGGCAAAGCTGAATTTTCAGCAGACATTACTCTTAAGCTTCAGTGTCAAAGGATTTTTCAAAAAAATTATTCTAATATGCTGACTTGGTGCTTAAAATAGTTCCTATTATTATTCATTCATTCATTCATTATCTTGTCGGCTTAGTCCCTTCATTAATCTGGGGTCGCCACAGCGGAAAGATCCGCCAACTTATCCAGCATTTGTTTTACGCAGCGGATGCCCTTCCTTCGCAACCTATCTTTGGGAAACATCCATACATTCTCATTCACACACATACACTACGGACAATTTAGCTTACCCAATTCACCTGTACCGCATGTCTTTGGACTTGTGGGGGAAACCGGAGCACCCGGAGGAAACCCACGCAACCACGGGGGAGAACATGCAAACTCCACACAGAAATGCCAACTAACCCAGCCGAGGCTCGAACCAGCGACTTTCTCGCTGTGAGGTGAATGTGCTACTCACGCCATCATGGCGCCCCTTCATATTATTATTAATGTTGAAAACATTTGTGTTCCAGGAGCCTATGAGGCCTGCCTACTAAATTATATTTAGTTTTTCCTTAAAGGTGTTCCTTAAGCAGTGTTGTGCAAGTTACTTCAAAGCTGTAATACATTACAGATTACTTGTTACTGTTATTTAAATGTAATGCCTTACCTTACAATATTACTGTCTCAAAATTGTAATATGTTACATGACTACATATTACTTTTTTAGTTACTTTCACCAAAATAACTACAGAATTAGAGCTGAACATTCTAAAATGACCAACTGTACTGCAGAGCATTTTACATCCAGTAGAAAGTGCTATGATGTAGCAGAATGACTGTGACCTATCCAGGCTACTAACAATACAATATATAATTGGCAATGTGAAGGCTCAAGACAATGCAAGAAAGCATGGAAGCCAGAATCACAAATGATCCAAGTCTGTTAAAAGTATTGTAGAGGTAAAGTGATTATCTGGCAATATCTCTGAATAGCTTGACTATATTCAAATTAGACACTACAGGCCTATATGTAAACTCCAATGTCATTACAAGATGCAGATTTTTTTTCTTATTGTTGCCATTTTTTTATTCACTTTAAATTTAAGTGGCTCACAACACAAAACTGTCCTGCACAAAGTGAGCATGATGAACATACAGTAGCTTTCTCAATATAATGTCCGTGCACCGATTTCCTCTTTGTGGACAAAACTGCTTGCGAGCTCTCAAATATACGCTGCTCGCACGCAAATTTCCTCATGCTCTCTCAAATATGCACTGCTCACGCACACGTTCTTGCACGCTCTCGGTACACTGCTCGCTCAGTGAGATTATATGCAGACTCACAATGTGTGTCTTGTGTTCCTTCTTCCTTTCGTGCTTTTTGATATGATTTATATTGGTCCACTATTAATAACCAAAACACTAAAATAGACTTACATATACATTTTTTATATAATAATAAACCAAAACATTTTTGGCTGTGTGTTATATGATGAGATATTTCCAGTTTCCAATAATTAAAGACACAGAGAATAGATGTTGAGTGCAAAGAATACATTTTATTTTTAAAACAGGTGCACCATACTAATCAAATAAAAACATTTAAAAATATATATAACTAACGCAAGCAGAAATGTTACTAATAATATAGAAAAGAACTTGATAAGGTATTATAGCCTACTGTACTATTTACTCTTCAAATAAATAAAATGTGCTCTTCCACATTGTTAATGAGATTTTGGAGAACATTTTCCCTGTTGTCCTCTTCATTTTGAGGAAAAGCTGTTCCACAGGGCATCTGAACATATCTATTGGCATGTACAGTGTTTTGAACATTACTATAGTAAAGTACTTCAATTAATCTGTTGTGGTAAAACTATAGTTGCTATGGTAACACAACAAGTGAAATATAAACAAATTACCCAGTGCTGTAGTTTTTTTTTCTTACAATATTAGTGTATATTATTCTACAATTCACCACACTTTACTGTAGTAAAACTACACTTTGTATTTTATTTTATCAGTTCACTATTCCTACTACTGTATGCTGAAGCATTTATTAACAAGTTGAAACTTTTACTAGCCTAAAACATAGGCAGTATACCTAACACTCAAAAACACTAGTATTTATTTCAGAATTTACCTCAACCTGTAGGTAAAAAGTGTAGAAATATCTCTGGATATATAGTATAAGATAATATAATATTTAGAGCAAAAGCACAAAAACAGGAGGAAACACAAGGCACAACTTGTGAGTCTGCATCATCTGACAGAACGAGAACACATCATCCGTACGTGAGCAGCCGTGTTTTGAGTGCACGCGAGGAGAAACCGGCGCGCGTTCGCTCGCTCGTATTACATGAATACGTTTGTCAGTAAAAATAACACCATATGTACTTACGTCCATCTCGCGAATCAATTTGCCGCTTTTCCGCTGTGCGTTAGGGTTTAAGATTACTGCGCACCGGGCTGAGCCAATCGCCTCGGACCTCGAGCTCAGAAGCTGAAATCATTCCGCGTTCAAAGTATACAGTTCCAATAGCCGGAGGGAGATTAATGACAACACACGGCGCGCGCATATTCACTAACCACGAACAGGAAAAAGAACTGCGCTATTTTTATTTGTTAATCTCTTGCGGGCGAAAAGTTTGTTGTAACGCACGCGTTACTGAACATGTACCGAGTAAAATATTACTGAAAATGCATTAGTAATGCCTTACACTACTGCGTTACAGGAAAATGTAATACATTACTGTAATACATTACTTTTATAACGCGTTACTCCCAACACTGTCCTTAAGTTCTGCTTAAATATTCTTAATATTTTACAGGTTACATTAAATTGTATAGATCAAACAAGCAAGACAAATTATTTGAAATAAAACAAATTCAAATTATTAATTTAGTAAAAGTTAAGCAAAAAAAAAAAACACTTTCCATGTCATACAACTAATTCCATTTATTGACTGCATTTCGCAATTTTGTTAATGTTTGCAGCGTTGCAGAGAACATATACCCCTAATTACAGAGTACATTTTGTTTAAGATTCTTTAATGAACAAAGACTAAATGAACATATTTTTTGCAACATTATAAAAACTCTCTTCTCTCACATTTCATCAATTATTTCTAAAGCCGTTTTGTTAAAGTTCAAATCTTTCCTAATTAAGAACAGTAAGAGTATATATTCAAAATATTGTACAATTACATACATTCAGTTTATTCATGCAGAATTCACAGCTACAACAGTGACAAATGAGTCACTAGTAAGGGCAAATCAGACAAATAATATTTATCTAACCAAAATATAACTGCAATTGATGTTTTTAGAAGAACATTTTCACTCAAAAGTTCAACAAATAAATGGAAGCTAAATGTATTTTAATTGAATTTCCTCTTTAAAAGGTCAATGGTTCTATTTGTACTTGCCTCTATAACACGTGAATCAAAATCTTCATAGGCTTCTGAAAGGAAAAAAAAGAGACAGAAACAAGTTTTAAAAGTTTGTCAACAACTTTTTAAAAATGACAACACACCAAAGATCATGGGCACAGGCTGAGGCATTGCTGACAAGGGCTCGCGCAGACTATTTGTTTTTGATCAGGGACAGTGAAAGTGTTAAATGAGCTTAGGCAGGCGGTGTGTTATGCCCTCTAACCCCAGGGCTCTGTGTCCGCCGCTGTAACTCATTACAGGTGTTTCATTTGGCCTGCGAGAGACAAGCATATTTCCTGGATTTAAAGGCGGGGGTGCAGCTGTGGTGACTCAGGGCTGAGAAGTTGTTGAAGCAGATCTAGACATGATTTAGGCTCCAGGCTTCACCGTCGCTGGGCAATCCATCACCACGACTACCAGAGATTGCGCCTACATCCCCCATCGGCCAATCAGACTACAGGAAACCCATTTGCACGGCAAGATGGTGAGCAGCAGAACAGAGATGAACAGCTGTGTAAATTGTAAGGAGATTGCACTTCTGCATCTCGTTTCGCTGGGAATCTGCACGTGTTAAAGCAACCGTAGGGTATAGATGAAATGTGTCACAATGTATCCTAATACAGTAGGTGTCGACACAATCTTTTTCAAGTGTTTGACTAGTTCTGCTACATTCGTTCAAATCTAAAGAGCCCCTTTTATTCTTTTTCAGATATTAGCTTTCATAATTGGTGCTTCTGAAATTGCATATGTAGCTACTAGGTTGTATGTGAAAACTGTATGTGGATAAAGTAGTATGTCCAAATTGATAGTTTTAAAGAATCAGTAAGTGAGAAGTACTCAGATAGTATTCTTTTTTGACAATGGGACAGAATATTTAATTAAAATGAACTGACACAACTGACACAGATCGGTCATGTGATAATGACAACATGCCAGATGCAATGTCCAATTCCATTCATCCTAATTAAATTCCAACTACACAGAATGTACTTTCCTAAAAATGTAGTACCAACTCAGAATGAGGCTTCAGATGTTTATGAATATAAAATACCTACAAAGCTTTAAAATCAAAGTGACAGTTTTTGTTTGCCTAAAATGAGTTGCCAGCAAATTCTGCTGCAATATATTTAATAACCTTTTTTGTTTCCAACACGCTGTAAGCAATAGATCAATCACAGATCAATCATAATGAGCCATCTGACCAATCAGGGCAGAGCAGATTATTGGAAAGCAGGCGTTAAGAGAGAACGAATCATTGAGCAATCCATTTTAGACGATGTGAGTAATGGGGTGATGATGCAATGCACATAATGAAAAAGGGTTTTTTTTTTTACCTTGCATAGATGTAAACCTATTATGGTAGACCTCCAAACAACACCTTTAGCATAATAGGAGCGCTTAAAGCATTTACACCCATTCATCTCCCCAACCAAGCATTTTCAGTAGAACAGGAAAACTTAGAGCTGTCTTCATGCACACACCTCCATTGGGCCCCGGTTCCAACGGGCCCAGGCTGACCCCGCCCCAGGAACCACCAGTCCATCCCCTCTCCCTCTTTATCCTGGTCTTCCTGCGCTTTTCCCATTCATCTCTCTGGCGTTCCAGGGTTGCTGTCATCTCCTTCTGCTCTGCCTCTCCACGCTGCGTGGGTTTCTGAACAGAGCCATCCTTATACACTGGAGAGTTCAGACCGGGCCACAGGTATCCAGCACGACCTGAAGAGGACAAGAGAAATCACAAACACACTCACAATTATGGGTTTCTACCCCGTTTCAGGAAAAGACAGCATGAGAGAGGGGAAAATAAATCGATAGATTCCCCTGAGGTCTTTTTAAGAGAAAGTAAATAATGCCACTCAATAACTGTGGCAGTCTGTGAGTGATGTCAGCTTAGGAGGAGGTTAGATTCCAGCGGTGGATATAAACCTACACACTTGAAGCTCAGCCGTGATTGATATTCATTAGCTGACATCATGAGTGCAAACACCTCAAGAAATGCTACAGACTAAAATGGACAGCTAATTGCTATTGCTGTTTATGGTGGTTTTAATCTACTGGCCATCTTAAATCTTTCCAAAGAAAGCCGTATGTGGAGGGTAAGAAAAGTCATTTTTCAAGATACCTTCTACTTTAAGAAAACCTTAAACTACACAAGTCTGTACATAACTCTGATACACCTCAAAAACGGGTCATGAAATGTTTTATCCCAATGTACTTCTGCCATGCAAAGGCAGAAACTTTTTAATATATATTTTTGGGATATTCAGGACATCCTTTATCACATGGATATGTGTTTTTAGCCAATTTTGGTGCTACAATTTTTTTTCCTACAATTGGCAGATTTATAGTGTCCTAATTATAATTGAATTGGCTCAAGATCAAAATAATTAAAAGTAAAATTTCTCAGCTTCACACTAGTGAGTTATGGCATTTTGCCTTTGTAGGGTAGATATGCACACACTTATATACTTATTCTTCATGTAAAAGCGGGTGCAGCCATATGAATGTTTTTTGCCCAAGACTTCCAGTCTCATTCACTTCCATTCTTTTTTAGACATTAAAAATAGCTTGTTATGCTGCTTGATATTGCAAACTGATATTTTCTTATTATATTATTCTACTTTGTTTGTATAGTCATGCAAACATTTGTTTGTAGAGCAAGTAGCTTGACTGTTTGCTGCGGTTTATTATTCCTAATCATTTGTCCCATAGGCGACTTAATCAGAAGTTCTAAAACAATCGCAAAAACGAGCTCACTTCTGCATTAAAGTATAAGGTCAATATCAGTGCTTATACACAATCCCAGTTAAACAATAAAATAGACAGCAAATGTGGATATTAGCAAGTCATAACCAGGGCCCTTCTAGCTGCAACCCATCTCTGGGAAACATCCATACACACTCACACACACACACAGACACATACACTACAAACAATTTAGCCTACCCAATTTGCCTATAGCACATGTCTTTGGACTTGTGGGGGAAACCGGAGCACCCGGAGGAAACCCACGCGACCACAGGAAGAACATGCAAACTCCACACAGAAATGCCATCTAATCCAGTCTAGGTTTGAACCAGCGACCTTCTTGCTGTGAGGCGAACATGCTACTCACTACGCCACTGTAGTGCCAACTTAAACCTTAATATATGAAATAAAAATGAATACCTTTTAACTTTTATTTAATGTTTACAATGCAAATCCAATTAGATCTACTTTATTTGGTAAACAAAGCAAGTCTCTCATATAAAATCTCTACTAAAAGACAGAAATTAGTACTTCACAAACTGTATTGTAAATAAATCATATGAATATTTTCGTATTGGTCAATGTTATTACTGAAATTAATTAAAAAACTGAATAAATATAAATTGACACACATTTACTCAAGTAAATAAACGGAATCAATGATGGGTTAAAAATGTGCGGAAATCTGTGTGCGCAGATTCCGTGTGGGCCTAGTCATAACAGAACATTTACATACAGAATATCTGAAGTGTCTGTTGAAAGATTGAGTAAAAAAAAAAAAAAAAAATCTAAACAAAAGACTTGGACCAAAGAGGCACAATACTGTACTGTTTACACCAGGTGTGTTAATCAGTCTCTTCTGTCCACTTTAAACCACTTTCCTGATTTGTTTTAGTGAAGAATCTATGGGTGGGTGTATGTATTGAGCTTTTTTTAGGAGTAATTTTGAGAAACAAGCTTGAAAAATAAACACAAAAGACATCAACGGACAAAAATAGAGGGTTTGAACGTCAAGGTTTGGTCAGTTACTCATATGCACGGCTGTAATGGCAATAGGCAAATGTAACCAATATCATGGATTGCATGGTTAATTTACTACTGAATACATGTGCTAAGTCCGACAGATCGCACTCCCTGTTGTGTCTTTCTTATCTTTTTCATTCTTTTATAACTTGTTTTAACACATTTTAATCTGTTTTTATTATTTGTTTTTATTTTCTTATACTTAAAATTGTATTTCTGTTTATGTAAAGCACTTTGAATTGCCACTGTGTATGAAATGTGCTATATAAATAAACTTGACTTGCCTTACATTGTTCTACTTGGTCATGAGAACTAAACCATGGAAAAACATTTATAAAAGCCACTGAATAATTTAAAGAAGGATGTAGTAATGCAGGATAATTTGACAAACAGAATTGAGAAGCATTAATGAAGATATTAGCCTAAAATTCCACTCATTTGACCAGAAATGATAAGAACAGATATGAAAGTTGTGAAAATTCTCCAGGTTCTGGTTTAGTTTGGCCAATCACAAACAAGTTTTGCTCCTCAGACAGTTTTTTTTCTATCTTCTCTTTAACTTTAGGTCATCTATAATATTTTAAATGTTTTTATCTGGTTCACCAATTAGCGCAGCCCAAAACATGACAATGATTGACCATTTTTAGCAGCAACAATCAGCAAAACTTTTGAGATCTATTCAGTTCAGTGGCATTGTTTAAGCTCTCTGCCTCCAATATGGCTGACTAATGACGCATCAAGAAAACACTCAATACACAGAACAGCAGCTTTCATTCTGTGCTGATAGCAACAAAACTACACCCAACACTGGGTCTGTGTTAGAATCAGAACTGATAAGTATTAAGAGCACACTTTTTAGCTTCCAACCAAATTTATGATTTCAGACAGCAAAATGTAAACACCATCTGTCTAGTGCGCTTCACTAACATGTCCTGTAACGTTTAAGACTCAGGTCAGTAGGCAGAGAGCAGCTGGTCTTTTGTGGCTGTTTGAACACATTCAACCGCATGAGCATCTACACTACAAAACAATGCAGGCAAATGTGTTTTTGATGGGCTTTGATTGAAAGCGGTCATTTAGTGTTGTCCACTTGTGACTGGATTGACAAATACATAAAATTACATGTATAAACAGGGTTTTTCGTGTGTTCTGACAATGCAGTGAACACTTCGAGTCGTGGATGTACCTTCTCCAAGATTCTGGCCTCTGTTGAGATCTTTCTTCAGTTTTCGTTTGGCTCTCTTTCCTCTTCCCTTTCTGGCACCGGCTCCAGTCTCAGCAGAGACACCTCGCCAGAGCTCATCAGCGGTCACTATGGAGAAAACATGTATATCGATAAATCCTATTTACTAATTCACATTGCTAATAGAGTTTACAAGCAATTAATAAAACACCCCCAAATAAGATGAAGTAGGGCTGTGCAATATGACAATATATGTCATATGGACAAAACAAAATTTCCATGGTTTCATAATACGGTCTATCCTTCATTTTGTGGCATCACAAAACACAGTATTTACAGTAATACATTTTTATAATTGATATGAACACAATATCACGTCACTACAGGGGTGTAGGCAAAAACTCGATTAACAGCATTGTGGGAAACATAAAACTGCATAGGTTACATTTTGCATTGTATTTAGTGATATTTTTATTTTGATGTTGGTAACTATTATTTGCTTTAATTTACAGAAATTATACTATATTGTGATCTACAGTTGAAGTCAGAATTAATAGCCCTTCTGTGATTTTATTTATTTATTATTTTTCTTTTTCAAATATTTCCCAAATGATGTCTAACAGAGCATGGAATTTTCATAGTATTTCCTATAGTATTTTTACTGCTGAAGAATGTCATTTGTTTTATTTTGGCTAGAATAAAAGCAGTTTTTTATTTTTTTCAAAAGCATTTGTAAGGTCAATATTATTAGCCCACTTAGGCATTATTTTTTGAGTGTCTACAAAACAAACAATCTTTATACAACGATTTGCCAACAAAATGGCTCCATCACTGTCTCTCCACCCCCCATAGACTTCTTTTCATACGCATTCAAATATGGCAGTCCTGCAAGCCAGGAAATGCAAGTTTGTGCGAAAAGTTTCACGTTGTGGCGTTGTAAAGTTCAAGCTTTGACCAGTGAAATCACAAAACGTGATTACGTGAGACCAATAGAAGACCTAATCAATGTTTAATCTCGCCCCTTTTCTAAGCACCATACGACAGAATTTCGCAAGAAATTGTCTTCGTGGCAAAGATAAAAGAAATCAGTCATTAGACTTATAGCGTAATATGAGATTTTTTGTTATATAGCCCAGCCCTAAGATAATAATAATAATAATAATAATAATAATAATTCAATAATACATTCTATTTAAAGGCACCTTTCTGGCAACTAAAGGACACCATAAAATAAAACAAGAGCAATAAAAGAACAAGAGGAATAGGCTAAAAGTAGGACAAATAATTAATAACAATTCAATTAATTTATCTTCATTTATATAGAGCTTTTACGATGTAAATTTTGTTAAAGCAGCTTAAAGAAGTCCTAGTAAATGGAAATCCTAGTAAATGGAAACTTTGTCAGTCCAGTTTCAGAGATAAAGTTCAGTTTAGTTCATTTCAATGTGGTTTAATTTTCACTGCAGGTGTTGTGTTAGACTGCGTATTTAATTACTGCACACTAAGACTATATTTCAGCTGTTGGTTTTATCATACAAAAGTATAAACTTTCTTCCAAATTTGCCCTGTGTGTGTGAATGTGTGTGTGTGTGTGTGTGTGTGTGTGTGTGCGTGTGTGTGTGTGTGTGTGTGTGTGTGTGTGTGTGTTTAGAGGGGTTGGGTAATCTGGGACATTGGGAGTTGTTTGATGTTGTTTTGATTTAATTAGGACTTAATTAGATGAGACCAAGAGGCCTGCTGGGCCTGATGAAGCATCCAATGCCAACAAAAGCAGTTTAAGAAATATCATAATTCTATCTGACAACCAAACATCCCCCAAAACACACTGGCGCACAAAACCAAAAGGGTTCAGACACAAACTTGTGCATGTATACTGAAGCTTACCATCTGCAGGAGATATGCTAAAGGCACATCCCCATGCAGTTTTACAAAAAAAAAAAAGTTTTGGATGCAGTTTTTTTTTTCTTATTAATTGTGACCATTCTTAAGCTTGCACTGTTAATGAAGATGTCTCTGGGAGAAAATCCTTATAAAAGCAGACTAACAAAAAAGTTGGGAGAACAATCAAGGTTGCATATATTAGAGGGAACAGGCTGTTAAGCAGATGTTTTTGCTTAATTTTCTCAAATTAAGTCACAGAGATTCAGATTTCATGGTCCAAGAAATCTGGCTGGTGACTTTGCAAAACAGTGACTGTGCATCACTTCTCCACATTAACAAGATTTGTGTCGAAGAAAAAGCATGCACAAACTTATTTCAGTTTTTACACATAGCAACCATATGTAAAATAATTATTTTAAAAAATGGAAAAATAACTTCTGACATGAATAAGCTTTTATTTTTATATTTTCAGTTTTTACTAAATTTGCTATATGCTTTTGCCATTATTTTTTTATTTTTGTTTGATTTCAAGAACCTTTTAAGGCAGCATTTATTATTTCAGTTTTAGTCCACTTGTTTTGTTCAATATTTTATTTAATAATTAATAACTGTAGTCTTTAAAAAGCTAATAATAAAATATTTTAGTTAGTTACCTAAGGCATAATTTCTAATTTCAATGAAAATTTTACTTGTAATACTTGGATTTTATTTCGATTAACAGATAATTATTTATATTTGCAGGTTTAGTTAACAATACTAACCCTGGTCATGATGACCATAGACATCTGTTTAATGCACATAAACATGCACAAATTATTTAAATTAAATAGATGGAATAAAGCAAAGGTTGTTGACTGACACTCACTGAAGATCACTGAGAAATCTAAAGAAAGCTTTTCTTAATATCATCCTTTTATACCTCCACAAGAAGTCTAAGATCTTGCGACCAAAATCTTCTGTTAATCCCTCATTCCAGACAGAAGCATAGAGGTGATAACATATTCACAAAGATTGGGCCTCAGCTTTGGAATGACCTGCCAGCTGACATTAATGCCCCCATCCTTACAATTTTAAGTCAGTTTTAAAAACTCACTTGTTTTCCTATTTGGAATTTCATTTGGCTTTTTATCATGCTTTATCTGTGTTTGTATTTCTATCTTTTTTCTATCTCTCCTTTCATTTCTCTTCTTTTTTTTGATGTTGTAAAGCACTTTGTTCAATCTTGTGGCTGCTGTGAATGTGCTAAATACATAAAGTACATTGAAACTTCATTTCATTCATACTTAAAATGGGTGGTTTTGTGACAGCTTGTCTCAAACTCATTGCACTGTTTGCCTTCAGTTCTTGTGTTTTGCAGTGAAAATACTCAAATCTTTTAAAATTGTACTTTTTTGATAATTGGACTCAAATCACAGTGACTTACGTTTGTTAAAGAAGCTTCCATGTCTGTTCTGCTGCAGGGCCACATTGACTGGAGCATAATGAGTAGGACTGGGTCTTGCCAAGTGTGAGAAGTGAACAGCGCCCCCTAGAGTTCGCAGTGCTCCAACACCTGTTGAAACATAAGAGCGGACAGGACATCTCTGAAAAGCATGAAAAAGTTGTAATCTGTACCAATGAGTTTTATCCAGATATAATGTAATATACATCATCTATAGATGACAGAGAAACAAAGTTTCAACATTTCCTTTTTGCATAGCCAGACTCTCAGTCTGTACAGTTCAGTGACACATGCAGGTGTGTGACATTGTAGCAATGTAAAACTCTGAAAAATGTAAGAATCTATCATTGTTTTAGAGTTTTCTATTTTGGAGTGATTATCACTGCAAAACTGTTCAAATACCCCCTGATGTAATTTAGCATTTTAATGAGCGGTACTTTTGACTGTTTACCATTTTAACTTCATGGCTTTGCTGCATTTAGAGGAAAGAAAAAATCTAATGTGGGTTAAGGCTTAATTATTTAGCAATAAAGATTATTACACGTTTCTATGCAAATCAAAAGGACAAATGAAAAGCTCAGAAATATTTTTTTTCATTTGCAATTAGGGCTGTGCGATAATACGATATTTAATCGTGGACGATAAAAATGACTCCACGATCCACTTTTTCAGAAAAATCGTTGTATCGCGATGCAGTATATAGTGCAGTGCTTCCGCTTCATTTATGCTTCCATGACGGCGCGCCACGCCTAAATTCATCCCGCCACGGCTATTACTGCTTCATTCAAACATTCAGTCGTCTGTCGTTGTTGTTTCTTAAATAGCGGGTTACAATCGCACCAAAACGTATTAAAAGGTAAGTGAATTATAACAGCGGGAACTTTTCTATAACCGCCGTGCGTCATTTGTTTAACCCTTTGAGGTGACATGCTGACTGACAGACGGGCTGACAGGACTCCGCGATGCGCGAGGCCAGCATACAGGCACAGCTTTTAGTTATGTTGAACAGTTTCCATAAATATACTTTATAATACTTTATAAATAAAGTTCTGTGGTTCTGCATACAATGACTTTCTCTTGCTGGAGTTTTTAGCCACTTCACTTTACCTAAGGACGCATTAATGCCGCTCTGAAGGTCTATTGGAGACATTCGTAAATATTCCTAGCAAATCTAATAAACGTTGCAGACATACGCGTTACATAAACGCACTAAATCACACTTCAGTAGCGTTTATTTGAGGGCGCGCAAGAAGTGCGCACGAACACAGAGACGATCGGCTACCCGCATGCTCTATAGGGCGTCTGCAGACTTGCGATCTCACCCGGTAATACTGCGCTCACGACATATGTCACTGAAATAAAGCCTTAAGTTGTTGGTAGATCTGTGTACAACTGGGCTATTTAATTAGTTTGTCAAGGGGTCCAGTTCATGAAGAGCATCGCAAATGAGGGGCCAGAGATGACTTGCAATATACTGAAGTAATGATGACACAACAGCAATACAAGAGCTCATATGCTGTTTTTTGCTCCTTAAGATACCCACGTTGGCTTTTTCTACATTCAAATGTAAATATGTTGTATTTTGAAACTACATAACATCACTGCATTGTACAATGTGGCTTTTTTTATAAACACATTCAAATGTTGTATTGCAAAGCACAACAAAATCAGTGCATTGCTCAAGTATTCTTCTACAAACACATTCATATGTTATTATGAACTGCATAACAGTCAAGGATGAAGCGATTATAGATTTTGGTTGTATGATTAAATAGTCTGAAGAATAATCATGGTTTCATGGTTATCATGATTATTATGCATTTATTAAATTCAAAACACTACTAGATTTGTTAACTTTGTAAAAAAAAAGTCATTTGCATGTTTGAAGGTGTTGCTGAGGATCTGTGTAATAAGCTCTCTGGTTTGAACTAAGATTTGTTCGATTTGTTAAATGTTCATTTTGATGGTGCAGTAATTGTAATGCAAGTCTTGTTGAATGTTCTCTCTTTGCAGAATAGCACTTGCATTAAATGTTCACTTGATTAAAATATTCTTGAACATACATGATAAGAGTATATCTTTATATGAGAACATTAGTTTAGTTGTATTGTACCTTTGTAATTTGCAAAATAGTCTTTAAAAATCTTTTAAAAATAGTCTTTTAAAAAAAAGAATCGGGATAAAAATCGTGAATCGTGATTTCCCCAAAAAAATCGTGATATGATATTTTTTTCATATCGCCCACCCCTATTTGCAATAATCAGAATCAGGTTATGAGTAACAAATCAGAAGCATCATGTGAGACTGGAGTAATGATGCTGAAAATTCAGTTCCCCATCAGTATTAAACTACACTTTAAAATAGGGCTGCAAAATATTGAGAAAATCTGATATTGCAATGTTTTACTTTTCTGCGACAAATATTGCAATATGAATACAGTTTCAGAAGAAGGTTTAAAGAGAACTATTTGATGGTATTCAGGAGAGTCTATTTAAGTACAGGGATTGAATAATGCAAAAAAAAAAAAAGCTTTTTCTACTTTGATTTGTCTTGTTTCTACTAGTCCGAACATAAAAAAAAAACTCTAAGATCAAGTAAAAAATATTGTTCCGTTTTCACCCTCAGAACAAATCAGTGAACTGAAGAGTTTCTTTTTCTTCTTGTTTTAAGGAAATTATCTGCCAGTGGGGTAAGTGAAATAATCTTGTTTTCACTTTGAAGTTTAGATATTTGGCCTAGAAACAAGACAAAAATTCTAAGTAAGAAATAAGCAAAACCAGCGTTATGGGTGTGGCATTTGCAATAAAAACCTAAGACACAAATTCACAGATAAAGTATATGTTAACATTACATTTAAACATCTATTTATATTTTCCAAAACAACAAACCACAGAGTTGTGGGATCAGTAAAATATTAATCTGTGAACATTTTTTAGATTTTAAATGAGAAAAATAAACATGCGTTATGGATGTGACCAAAAAAGCTAGCGAGTTTACAGTATACAACATACAACAACCCAAAAGAAATAATGTTCATCAAAAGGATAAGAGTTAGCTCTCTCTCTATAGAACAAACATAATTTATTTTATTTTATTTTTATATTTTTGTAAAAAAAAAAAGCTTTGTTATGAATGTGACGGATGTGAAATTTCCACTTGTGTGAAAACATTGACAGAGACAGTTGAGTATTTTTGCAGTCCAGTAAAATACAAGGCTACACAAAAAACCTAGAATGGGTTTCACTATTTTGGTGAAAAAAAATAATAATTCATGGCGAGGTTGACATTTGCATGGAATTGCTCAAATGCTTTTTTTTGTTGTTGCATAAATCATATAAATACAGTAATTAACTACAATTCTGTAGCTCCTGGACAACTATAATTCAGACTGCACATTGCATATATTTGCGATGTGACTAGTGCGGATGCACACATTGCGATATCGATGCTGACACTATGTATTGTGCAGCCCTACTTCTAAATATATTTACAAATAAAAAAACATTTATTTGAAACTAATAACATTTTAAAATGGCTTGACTGTATTGATATCTAACAAAAGTGCCTTTAAAAAAACGTCTTTCACTAACAGTGAATAAAAATCTTGATGTTTTGTAAGCTTTTGACGGCCAGTGCAATGACAGTCAAAATAACTTAATTGGTTTCTTGTGTTAATTGCATCTTGTGTTAATAAACATTGGGATGTTTGAATTAAAGGCGAATATCACCTCTATCCAACACAAGCAACTGCAGACAATCACTGAGCCAAACCAAAACGTGTGTATGCATGTAACTATATGATGGAGGCAGTAATAAAGTATTGTAAGTTTCTGAAACAGAAATATCCCATACTGAAACAAAATGACAGCTTACACCAAGTTCTCCATACTGTGTAATCTTAAACATGCTTCATATATAAAATAACAAAATACACTGTGTACACAAACTAACAGATACACATTAACATGCAAAACACATGCTTCAGATTTCAGAGGTCAATATGAAAAATGACTGGCAGCAATGGCAGAAGTGACTTGCCATAGACGTTTGTGCAGCCTATATGACAGATGTATCATATTATTTTTGTGTAGCATTTACTGGGCAATTTTTATGGTGCAAATCATGAGATTTCTTCTCATCTAACAGGGACCGCTAGCATGCCCACACTAGCTTTTCCCTTCAAACCTGTTATAACGTACGCTCTCTTAACGTGGAGCGCTCAACAAACAAAACGAAAATCACAAATCCCGTAGATACACGTTAAAGCCTTTAATCAAACATGAGGTATTAAGCAAAACGCACCTTCAAATGACAACCGTAGGACACAGCACAGCCTTGTGACCGCCGCCATGTTTGGATGCTGGGAGGGTCCTTGAGCGTTTGCGACGGGCGTGCTGTCCAAATTGGTGCCTGACCTAAATTAGACGAGGAAATTGGGATTTTTAAAATAATAATAAAAGTAAATCTTTTTCTCTTTTTTCAATTCATTGCAGCAGAAAGCTTATTAATCCTAAAATAAAAATATCACATGATAATAATAATTAGCTTAATTTTTTCACAAACAAATAACATAGCATAGCGTGAAGGGACAAAAGTTCAGTACTTATAATTGAACATATCATTATGCTTATTTCAGGCTATTTAGGAGTTTTCCAGCTTTAAGTTAACCAGCATTCTTTTAAACATCATTAACTACAATTTCATTCATTCACTCAACTGAATAACCGCCATCAAACAATTTTAGAGACATACTAATTATTTAATTAGCCTAGTTAAATCTTAAATAATGTAATCTTTTAAATAAACGTTTACCAGATGTACAGTGTGGTTTTGTCTTTTTCAACTGAACACAGAAGATATTTAGGATCCTCAAAACCACTCTTGCCAGCATTTAGTTTCTCTAATACCCATTTGGCATCCGTAACTGACTAAAACACATAGGCTATGGAATGCAATGGCAGAAATTGCGAAAAGAACCAACATAAAGGACATAACATGTAAGCAAAGACACTGAAGAGTATTTTGAGAGAGAGAAAAAAAACACTAGTGCAATTTTACATACAAAAAAAAATACAGGTCTGCAATGTGCTGACCAAAACTATCCAGCACCAAGCTGGGAGTCGGGAGTGGGGACTCAATGGGAAAGAACAGGGTCAAGCTGAAGAGTTTGGACATTTAAGGGGTTCTCACAGTTTATTGAAAATAGTGCTAGGTCAGTTAAGAAAATAACTATTTTTCTCTAATTTCTTAAAATAAAGGACATTTCAGATATGTTTTAATCTGTTTTTATTCAAACAGTTCTTAACAACAGGGCATAGTAAAAAGTCATTGACAGGTATAGACAGAGATATAATAGATATTTGATTAAAAATCTGCTTCATTTTATTTGACAAGATTTGACCCAGTGGCAGTTCTAGTGTTAAATCTATTTAAGGACTATTTTATGAGGCACGTATTTTACAAGTATTTGGGAATCATTTTGAATGTTTAAACTCACACATGTAATTACATCATGACAAGATAAATATGTAACATTTGCATTGAGGAGGGCTGTGAGCTAGAGCTCTTTTTCTGTCTTGTGGGACATTACACCCATCTGCTCTGCCTGTGATACAGCACTGGAGTGCAGGAACGACACCTGCATGCCCAGAAGAGCCTGGCCTTGTATGCTTTAATCAGCAGCTCCATTATCAGGTGTAGTCAGACTGTGTCCTGCTCCGAATCACAGGGGAACCTGCTGGAGAGAGGTGACTGGGGATTTGAATCAGTGCAGAAGTGCTCATGAAGAGGCAAAGAGAGAGTGGATAGTGAGGGAAATAACAAATTTAGGCATATGGAAGGACCTTGCTTTTTTTAAAATGGACTCACTCTTATTTTTTTAAACATATACTCATTTACTCACCCTCAAATGGTTCCAAACATTTTTTTTATTTTGTTGAAAGCTAAAGAAGATATTTTGTAGAATGCTGAATACCTGATTTCCATTGTAGGAAAGCAAATATAATGGAAGTCAAATTTGTTTACAATATCTTCTTTTTAACAGAAGATAGAAACTCGTATGAAACAACGGTGAGTAAAACAATGACAGAAGTTTAATTTTTGAGTGAGCTATTCCTTTAATTTAGGCATTACACAGAGAAAATAGATCAAGCCATTGTGCAAATTGAGTAAACAAAAACGTAATTGAAATTAAAAATAAAAAAATAAATTCAAAATTTAAATAAATAAATTTAACTAGTTATAATTTAGGGTAATTGTTATAAAGAATAAAATCTAAACTAAATCAAAACTAAAATCTTCAATATTTATTATTTATTATCATTTGTTTAAAGTGGTAAATTAAAAATAAGTAAGCAAATGAATGCACATTGGTCGTGGTTTTATCTAAACCAGGGGTGCCCAAACTTTTTCTTACAAATGGCCTAAACCAAACTTGATTGAGGCGGTGGGCCAAAGGTAAAATACCAAACTATTACATTAAAGCTGCCATGGTATTTCCTAATTTATTAATATTGAAAATTAAATAGAAAAAATACTTAAATCATATGAATAATATGTTTTTTTTTACATTTTATACAAACTTCTTACAATAAAAACATAAACAAACATCTTTATAACACAATGGTGTTTAATGCTAATACACATGTCAAGCTAAACCTGCCTTTACCTTGATTTGCTCGTCAATTTCTTCTGTGTTGTCCTCTATCTTCGAGTGACAGTAGGCCTATTTACATTTTTAAAAATGTGATTTATACATAACATTTAATTGAAAGATTTTGTCTCATTTAATGTTTTTGTAGCTCAACAATTAAACAAACAAACAAGAGGTTATGTTCAATTACAAATGACAATCTCAATTAAAGGCATTCGCCGCAACCTTCCTTTCTAATTCCTCTCAAATGGGATGGCGGGCCCTACTTTGGGTATCACTGATCTAAACTGTTTTTAACAACAGGTCATCATTACTAGTCAATGACTAGTAAAGGCTTAGAGATATTAAAGATTGTTTGAAAATATGTTACTATTGTGTACTATCATATTATTTTTGTATGAACGATACCTTTAATTGTTGACTTTCAGACATTATATTAAAAAATAAATAAAGCCATTGAACTAAATGAGTGCACATACATTTTTTTTTAATTAACAAATAAATTCAAAATTTAAATAAATATATTGTCTTTTTCTTATTAGATAAATATTTATTTCTTATCAAGTAGTAGTTGTTTTATTTTGTCAATTTCGAAGAACTTAATTGAATTAAATTAATGTTGGGTGTCACAATTGGCACAGTGGGTAGCACAATCGCCTCACAGCAAGAAGGTTGCTGGTTCGAGCCTCAGCTGGATCAGTTGGCTTTTCTGTGTGGAGTTTGCATGTTCTCCCCATGTTTGTGTGGGTTTCCTCCAGCTGCTTTTGTTTTCCTTACAAGTCCAAACTGGGTAGGCTAAATTGTCTGTAGTTTATTTGTGTGTATGGACTTTCCCAGTGATGGGTTGCTGCTGTAAGGGCATCTGCTTTGTAAAATATATGCTGGATAAGTTGGCGGTTCATTTCACTGTTGCGACCTGAAATTAATAAAGGGACTAAGCTGACAAGAAAATGAATGAACGAATGAATGAATGAATGAATGTGGACCTATTAAAAATTATCATGAATCTGAAAAATTACTCAAATTTAACAGTATACATTCTCTCCCAACCTTAAAGGACATTTCAGTGTTTTCAAGCATTATTTTTCAGACAGCTGTACAAAACAACAGGCTCCCTATAAAGCTGAACTAGAGATCAGACTGAGACCTACAGAGGAAAATAGAGAAGAGCAAGGGGCAAGAAGCACTACAGGGTGAAGAAGCACTCAGTCAATTCAGCAGGAGAGAGGGACAACACAAGATAACAGCCAGAGAAGCCATGAATGACAGGACAGAGGGGGAGACGCAGAGAAGCCGTACATAACGCCAAGAGCTGCTTCAGTGGAAGTGACAGTGTGAAACAGAATGTCAGAGAAAGGCAGCTGATGGGAAAAAGCAGTAGAAAGAAAAGTTTGCACTTTGCAGAGCTGTCGGGCTGATAAATGCAGTCTAAAATCTCAGCGCAGTATTCCTGCATGCATCCAAACACAAGCTTTTCCAATTTCCCCCGTGTGACAGGCCGAGCTGTCGTACGTGTGGCAGAAAACAGATTAAGGAGCCTCTGGAAGGGCTCTGTCAGCATGCTGTGGATGTTTATTAATCATTATATCTGCAGAAGTCGAATAATCTTGATAGATTATGCGGGAAGCTGGGAAAAGAGGTGATTGGTTGCGGTGGAGGCTAGTGGCCAATAATAAAGCAACCTGTGGGGTTTGATTGCTTTCATCTCCGTGAGCCCACAGACTGCAGCCCACAAGCCCACAAATCAGCACCCTAAAAAACATTTGTGCTTTATGGAAGTTTTAAAATCCATTCAAAGTTTTTGGGGGCTACATTGGTTCAATTTTGTTTCAAATCAGAGCACCGGATTGTCTCATTTATGATCGATCACTGCCGCTTAAGTCTGTGGATGAGTTTTGGTTTCAGCATTTTCTGTGTAATTCAAGCTTTTAGCAGCTTTAGCACATCTGAGGTCGGAGGTCAGGTAAACACGGTCTCTTCATTCAGAAGTGAATAACCTGCTTTCCAAGAGAAAATAAGAAATGTGGAATGAAGAGGTTTAAGTTTTGGATGGAAGTATGTGAAGTAAATTTCAAATGTGATGTTTTGTTGAAATGCAAATAATGAGATAAATGTAATAATAATAATAATAATAATAATAATAATAATAATAATAATAATA
>CAIGQQ010024821.1:598701-625682 GCA_903798035.1 Danio albolineatus
AATAATAATAATAATAATAATAATAATAATAATAATAATAATAATAAAGGGCGACACGGTGGCGCAGTAGGTAGTGTTGTCGCCTCACAGCAAGAAGGTTGCTATAGTGCCAGGCTTCGTCTGGGTCAGATGGCATTTCTGTGTGGAGTTTGCCTGTTTGCCTTCCTCTGGGTGTTCCAGTTTCCCCTACAGTCCAAAGATATGCAGCACAGGTGAATTGGGTGAGCTAAATTGTCCGTAGTGTATGAGTGTGAATGAGAATGCATGGATGTTTCCCAGAGATGGGTTGCGGCCAGAAGGGCATGCTGCGTAAAACAAATGCTGGATAAGTTGGTGGTTCATTTTGCTGTGGCGACCCCGGATTAATAAAGGCACTAAGCCGAAAAAAAAAAGAATGAATGAATAATAATGAATAGATTGAAAAACATTCTTTTTTTGAGACTGCTTCAATTTAGACAAAATGATAAAATATAAAGGTTTAATTCATTGTATTCTATAGTCTTTGCTATAGTGAAACATTGTTTGTTTTTGATTTACTAAAAAACAGACATTTAAGATTCATTAATAATCTGTCTATGCTGTGTGTATTTGATTTAAAACGTGTGTAGTGGCCTATAATGTCCCATTCACACCTACAGTACAGTAAGTTGATAATGATAAAAGTATAGTACAGCAAATCTGTATTGTAATCCATAAATGATTACACCCCCTTATGACAGAGATAATTTTTATCAATTTCTCAATGAATACAGTCAATAATTTTTGATGCAAATAATTGTTTACCAAAAATCTTTAAGCAAATAAATAAACTACAAAATTTCAACTAAATATAATTAAAATGTTAAATTAATAAATTACTTAATTAATTAAGTTTATTTCCCCCCCAACTTATTAGTTGGGGTGTATTCATTTTTGGACTGTAATCTTATGTTTTTTGGTTTGCAATTTTGGCTTTGGTACTGACTAATCCAAAGTATATTATGCACAAATATATTATTGTAAACAACCATATATATTAATTTAAAAGAGAGATCCATGAGAGGTGTTCTCTTTTATGCTGAGCACTGTATATTCTGGTACTCAGAATAAACAGAAAAATAATAAAATATCCACAATATACACTAATATAGTTATTCATTCATTCATTTGTTTTCGGCTTAGCCCCTTTAATATTCAGGGGTTGCCACAGCAGAATGAACTGCCAACTTATCCAGCATATGTTTTATGTTTTACACCCATACGCTCACATTTACACTCATACACTACAGCCAATTTAGCTCATTCAATTCACCAATAGCACATATCTTTGGACTGTGAGGGAAACCGGAGCACCCAGAGGAAACCCACACAAACACAGGGAGAACATGCAAACTCCACACAAAAATGTCAATTGACCCAGCCGAGGCTCGAACTAGCAACCTTCTAAAAAACATTCTAAAACTGTTTTATTGGTAATGTTCTGTGCTAACATTTCTACAACTATTAAAGAACGTTAGTGAATGTTCTGGGAACGTTCCCTGTTAGCTGGGAGATCAATTATGTGCATTTTTTTACAATGTTCTCTGAAACCTTTTGAGTCATGCAACACTGGCGTGCACTTCAAGTCATCTGGGACATGACCTAAAAGAGACAGGTGCAAGGGCCAAAAAGCCAAAAAAGTGGTTGCAAATAAATTTTTAATGAAAGAAAACTTTTTCCTTCTGGAATTTGTGAAAAGAAATCCTTTAATTAAGAAAAAGAAGGTGAATAGTATCGTTTTTGTTTTCAAGCTGACTTTAATGCCTCAGTCAAACAAAAGTGAAATTTACAACTGTAACAATGCACTAAAATAGAACATAGTTCTGAATAATTAAAAAAGAGTTTGAGAAAATTGCAGAAGGCACATGAATAATGAACAAGATTCAGTGTCAAATCAAACATTTATGAGGTCAGATGATGTACTGTAACTTTAATTGGTTGGAGTTTTAAGTGGAAAGCTTGACCTCCAGAAGAGGTTGGCAGAGGAAAGAGTGGAAGAAGCCGACTTGAACGAGAAGATATGAGGATAGGATTGATTATCATGTCCTTTAATTTAACATGCATCAAGCGAACTAGATTGAGCATTTCTGTTTTCCTACCATATCAAACCAATTTAAAGTCCTGTAGATATGAATTAGGTCAATTAACATTCGACAGACAACCTCTATTACGGAAGGAAAAGAGAGAAGCAGCAGTGCGGAGAGAGGAAGATGAAAGCAGACGTGCAGTTACAGGCCAGACAGGTGGGAGAGAGGTGACCCTTGGAGAGAGCAAATGAGGGAGCAAAGAACAGAGTGGAGGAGAGCAGACCATTACACTAACAACAGATTTAAAACGACAGCGAGCAGAGCACAGATAAATGAAACCGGAGAGGAGGTGACCCTGTAGTGCGCAAACATTCATGTGTTTGTTTTCTGTCACGGTGGGAACTTTCCACTGACTTTCGTTGTTTTCGCTAAACTCTGAAACCTGAAAATACAGTGCTGTGCTCCGTTCATTTGAAGAAATTGTCTGTTTTTTCCCACAGATTGGGGCAAACCACATTTTGAGGCATTTTTAAAGATGCATTAAGTGTATTTTTCTTTTTAATCATTCATTCATTTTCTTCTCGGCTTAGTCCTTTTATTAATCTGGGGTCGCCACAGCTGAATGAACCACCAACGTATCCTGCACATGTTTTTACGCAGCGGATGCCCTTCCAGCTGCAACCCATATGGGAAACACCATATACACTCATTCACACACATACATTATGGACAATTTTAGCTCACCTAATTCACCTGTAACGCATGTCTTTAGACTTGTGGGGGAAACCGGAAGAAACCCACATGAACACACAAACTCCACACACAGAAATGCCAACTGATCCGAGGCTCGAACCAGCGACCTTCTTGCTGTGAGGCGAAAGTTTTTCCTGCTGTGAGGTGAAATAATTATTCATTTTATTTAATCATTATTTAACTATCTATTATTTTCTGTTGAACACAAAATAAAGTTCTTTGAATAATATTAGAAATATGTCTTTATTATTTCAATTTTAATTTTCTTTATTATGTCAATATTATGGAAGTCAGTATCGGTTTCCAAAATTCTTTGACTTATTTTGTGTTCAATAGAAAAAAGAAACTCAAGCGTGGTTGTAACATGAACGGCAAGTAAATGATGGCAAAATGTTTGGGTGAACTATTCCTTTAATGAACTATAATTCATTTATTCATTCATTGCCTTTTCGGCTTAGTCCCTTTATTAACCTGGGGTCGCCACAGCGGAATGAACCGCCAACTTGTCCAGCATATGTTTTGCGCAGCGGATGCCCTTCCAGCTGCAACCCATCACTGGGAAAAACCCATATACACTCATTCACACAAATACACTACGGACAATTTTGCTTACCCAATTCACCTATACCACATGTCTTGGGACCTGTAGGGGAAACCAGAGCAGCCGGAGGAAACCCACTCAAACACAAGGAGAACATGCAAACACAGAAATGCCAACTGACCCAGCCGAAGCTCAAACCAGCGACCTTCTTGCTGTGAGGCGAATGTGCTACCCACTGTGCGTGTCGCCCTTTGCCGTTTTAAACTTGAAATTAAATTTGATGAAATAATAAATAATTATTCATTTTATTTAATTATCATTTAATTATTTATTATTTTCTGTTGAACACAAAATAAGGTACTTTGAATAATATTAGGAATCTGTGTTTATTATTTGAATTTCAAGTTTCTTTATGATGTCAATATTATGGAAGTCAGAGGTTACCGGTTTCCAACATTTTTTAATAACTTAGTTTGTGTTCAATAGAAAAAAGAAACTCAAGCATGTTTGTTACATGTGAAAGCCGAGTAAATGAACTATCCCTTTAATGAATCATAATTTAATTGAATAATTTAAAAAATATCTTACAGCTATCATCATCAGGTATTGCACACTTTGAAGCAACTTTTCATTCAGAAACTGGCTAAATGTAGTCAACTACATGATATTGCAAGTAATAAAACGTACAAATTTGTAATGGGAAGAGTGAAAGTATTGTGAATAGTGAATAGTATTTTCTTAATAAACCGCTCTCCAATAATCTTCAACAGATTTGAAAAAATAATTTTAGGTGATTCCAGGTTTTACCTTGTCACAACAATTCAGTCGCAACACTATGAATTATTGATTTTCATGACATTATTTTTGCTCCTCCCTGGTTCCTCCTCAAAACATAGGAAAAGAAATTAAGAGTGAGGAGAAATACATAAAAGAGGAGACAGGAGGAGAAAACATCAAGTCAAGAGGAATGGCGGCATGGAGGCGTAATGTCTGAGAGAGATGGATTTGTGTGATATATCGGCATATAAATCAGTGTAATTCAGCATGTGGCATAAAGCCTAAAGCAGATGAGCAGTGTGTCCTCTCTCTCTCTCTCTCTCTCTCTCTCTCTCTCTCTACACTCCATACTGCATGTCATCCCTCATTCTGCACTCCTCCATCAACTGCTTCCCATAAACCTTCAATCCAATCTCTTGTATTGTAAAATAACTCCAAATAATAATACTGCAAATAAACTTAACACACACTAAAAAAATCCAATATCGATCTTTAGAATACACTCACTGGCCACTTTATTAGGTACACATTGCTAGTACTGTGCTGGACTCACTTTTACCTCCAGAACAGCTTTAATTCATTGTGGCATAGATTTAACAAGGTGTTGGAAACATTGCTCAGAGAATTCGGACTATATTAAAAAGCGGCATAACAGTTGCTCAGAATTATCTTCTGACCATCCATGATGTGAGTCTCCTTTTCAACTACAACCCAAAGCTGCTTTGTTGGATTGAGATCTGGTGTCTGTGAGGGACATTTGAGTATAATTAATTTGTTCGTGTTCAAGAAACTAGTTGAAGGTAATCTGAGCCTGGAGCATGGAGTGTTATGGGCTCACTGTTGCCATATAGGTCTGAACATGGTCAGCAACAATACTCAGGTTCTGGTCTTTAGATGATTCTCAAATGATTAGAGGCCCAAAGTGTGCCATAAACATCTCCTCTACATCATTACACCACCAACAGCAACCTGAGCCATTAACATTAGGCGGGATGGATCTTTATTCCAAATTCTGATCCAACTATCTATGTTGCGGCAATCAAGACTTATGATATGGCAAACTTTTGTTTAAATTCCTGAGCTTTTGTGCATTTTAGCTTCAGTTTGCTGTCTTTAGCTGATGGGATTAGCACCAATATATTTGGCTGCTGAAGCACATCTGCTTCGAGGTTTGATGTTGTTCAGATATGCTCTTCTCCCTTGGAATGACTGGTTATTTGAATTACTGTTGCCCTGTTTTATCAACTGAAAACGTTTTCCATTCTCTTATACCTCTTGCATGAATACTTAAATCTCTTTATTTATATAGCACATTTAACGGCAAGTTGAATTGGTCAAAGTGCTTCACAAAACACACAGAAATGTAAAACATTCAAAATTACATGGACAACAACGTACAAACATAAAAAAAAGAATTCCAAAACAAGGATTACTTAGCGTACGTCAAATGCTTAACTGAACACACGTGTCTTCAACTGTGACCAAAAACCTCAACAGACGATGCCTCTTGAAAGTACAGAGCAAGACTAGTCCACAATTTTGGCCCTACAACAGCAAATGTGCGATCACCTTTCCATTTCTTCTTGGACATTGGAACAGTCAATAATGACTGATTACCTGATCTGAGTGACCTGGTCGACATATAGGTCATTTTTGTTTGAATAAGACATTTTTGTCCACAGAACTGACACTCTGACACACACTGACTTATTTTTTAAAGAGTATTCTCTGTAAATCCTGATGGTAGTTGTACATGAATTTAACAGGAGATTTCTGAAATGCTCAATAACCCAACATCCATATCATAGTCAAGAAATCTTTCTTTGCATTTTGCAAGTTGCTGTCATGTGATTAAATAGTTACATTAACAAACATTTAAAGAGATAGATCTGGTAAAATTGCCCGTGAGTGTATTTGATGTACCATTTTCTCTTCCTCTTCCTCTCCTATTTTTAAACTGTGGCCCAGCCAAAGTTGTAGCTGGGGAAAAAAAACGTGCTTCAAACGATTCCCCCTCCATTATTCAAGCTTGCATTCAGAGGTTATTACGTTTTATGAATTATAAATGAACCTTAATAATTTAGTGTCACATAAAAATGGTTCAGCATTAACATTGAGCACAATTAGCTAAACGAGGCGGAGCAAAGATCCCACAACAGCTCCTCTGAGATTACATGTGTGTGTATGTATGCTTATGAGCACCTTTATGAATGAATCTGCATAGCAATGTGACAGAAGGAGCTGTGTGCGTGTGAAAAAATGTGTGTGAGAGAAATAGCGTGTGCGAATCTGTTTGAATATGCATCTTCATGTCTGCTTAAATGCATTAGGCGGAAAGCATTTTTCTTGCTTCTCTTTCCTAAATCTATAGTTTTATTCTTAATCCCTGTGTGAAATATTTATTTAGTAACTCAGCACATCTGTCAAGCAACTGAATACAATTCATGCATTATTCAGTGCTGTCATTAAATCCTTAAAGGGAATTTAAATACATTAAGCCAGATAACATTATCTTAATGTAAATATCAGTATGGTACCTTTCAATTCTTCAACTTAATGCACATTTTAATGCATTTTCTACCCGGTCTTTAGCTAGTAACGGGAGACCATTAAACATTTTAATGTACTGTGTAGGAGGAGTATGACTGCATACAGAGGTAATTTATTGCTATACTGTAGTTGACTGGAAAGATGAAGCAAAGGTTACTGACTGATGACCAGGAAAGTCAATATTATGCATCCAGGATTATGAAATTAACTCATTTAACAGCTACTGTTTACATGCCACGTAAAAAAAACACCAGTCTATAAAACATAATTGCATAATGGATAATTATGATATTTATCATATAAATGGATAATTAGGATTTTACCAGTAAATGTGATACTAATTAGCAAGCATCTGGGTTGTTTCAACAAATAGCTGTAGGAAGCCAATTCAGCAATCTACATATAGAAATCTGATATATGGCAATATGTGCAAGCTATCATATTTGACATACAGGGATTTCACAAATATAAAATATATATTATATATGCTAAATAAAATCTATCTTTGATGTATTTATTAATATATATGAATTAATATATTTTATATATCTTTTTTTTGCAAATTTAGATAAACTTGTGTGTCATATACTGTAAGTATTTTAAGTTATAAGTAAATTACTAGTGAAGCATTTTTTTTTATTATTACTTTACTCAATTGAGAATTAGATTAGGAATTAGAGCTTTGTTACTAGTGCAGGTCACAAAATATTGGTATTCAAATTCATTTTCCTTTGGCTAAGTCCCTTTATTCATCAGTGGTCGCTACAGCGGAATGAACCGCCAACTAATCCAGCATATGTTTAATGTAGTGGATGCCCTTCCAGCCGCAACCCAGTACTAAGAATCACCCATACACTCTCACATTCACACACAGACTCATACACTATGGCCAAATTAGTTTACTCAATTTACCTATACCGGGCGCCACGGTGGCGTAGTGGTTAGCACGTTCGCCTCACAGCAAGAAGGTCGCTGGTTCGAGCCCCGGCTGGGTCAGTTGGCATTTCTGTGTGGAGTTTGCATGTTCTTCCCGTGGTTGCGTGGGTTTCCTCCGGGTGCTCCGGTTTCCTCCACAAGTCCAAATTTACTAAACTTAATAAAGGGACTAAGCCGAAAAGAAAATGAATGAATGAATGAATTTACCTATACCGCATAGACTGGGGAATACAGAGCACCTGGAGGAAACCCACATGAATATGCAAACACAGAAATGCCAACTGGCTTAGCTGTGAGTCGAACCAGCGACTTTCTTGCTGTGAAGTAACAGCCCACATAGCAAACGGACTTGGCCATAAATGTGGCCTCATTATGGCACTGCTGGTGTGTTGCCGGCCTGGCATGCATAATGTCAGCCAAATGTGGGCCATGCATGGCAATGATGGCACTGCATGCATGACGGCAAACTACATTTGAGCCAGTTGTGGATGGGAGGTGTGTGGCCCAGATCCGTGTAGCGATTGTTAGGCAACTTTAGGCTGGGTTAAGGCTCAGCTTTTGGGGTTTCTGGTTAAAGTATAAAAGTATAGCTGAAAATCGGTACCAATAATAAACCTGTTTTGGCCCAGTTCAGGACCAGTTAAGGGTGAAAAATTGGATGAGATTCAGGCCAGTTATGGCCCATGGCCCTTGTCTTATGGGCCACTTCAGGATTGTCATTCTTTGCGGTACTTGGCCCAAGGGAAAAGTTATTGTGTGGCCCGGAGCTGGGCCAGAAAACATTTGCTATGTGGGAGTGCTAACCACTGTGCCACCACGTCGCCCACACAAAGCATTCTCCTATTCAATTTATTTTTCAATTACATTTATGCTATTTTTGGGGGCCTATACAGTTAGTCTGTCATGAAGCATCTGGTAGCCTAAGTGAAGTATAACTGCATAATGTTTGTGGTAATCACTATCACTTAGTCACCATGGCAATGAATTAATGGACAAACCTACTCCATTATTTACAATAGTCACATACACTCACACACACTTTTCATTAGCGTTCACCTTTCACCAGACAGCAGGAAGAAGACATGTTTGTGTGGGAGAGATAAACAGGGATGGAAAGTTTACTGGAGAAAGAAGTGAAAGAGTGGTGTGATGCTCAACCTATAATAGATGTGTGCATCTGCTGTAGTTACTTCTATTTATCACACAGAACCACAAACACACGGCCAAAAGTAAACCACGAAGTTGGACTTCAATCAGCAGCAGTTGATGCCTTCACACATGCACACACACACACACACACACACACACACACACACACACACACACAAATGAGAATGACCCAGGGCCCTGATATCAGAATAAAAGTTGTATTTTACAACAAGTGCAAAAACACACAAGAATCGTGTTATGCTTTCAGAAACATACTCGTATAATTCTAGCGAAAGACAAATATGTAAAATACACGTAAAAAAAAGAAAATGCAATAAGTAACTAAAATGAGTTGGTAGCACAATCGCCTCACAGCAAGAACGTTGCTGGTTCGAGCCCCGGGTGGATCAATTGGCATTTCTGTGTGGAGTTTGCATGGAGTATGTGTGTGAAAGAGTGTGTAAGGTGTTTCCCAGTGTTGGGTTGCAGCTGGAAGGGCATCCGCTGTGTAGAACATATGCTGGATGAGTTAGTGGTTCATTCCGCTGTGGAGACAGCTGATTAATAAAGGGACTAAGCCCTTTATTAAGAAAATGAATGAATGAATGAATGACTAAATGAAGTTCAACTTGCTTTACTGAATGCAGTCATACACTGAATGCAACAATAGGTGGCGAAAAGTGACCCTCTTAAGGGTGAGTTCTTAAATGATTCGCTCAACCGACTCTTTCAAATCGCTGACTCGTTCATTATCTCATGCCGCTCAATACGAGACGGCTTCATCTCAAACTCATGACAGAGCAAAACACACACAAATTAGCTGGGAATATCGCGTATAAAATGTAAGTTTTATCAATATTTACTTTTGTATAAGTATTGTTGTTGTTTCTAAGCAATGTATTCCAGCAATTATGCTTGTGACTTATAATATGAACAACATAACTATCGTCTTGTGACATTGTTTGTATACGCTGTATATATTGTACGTTTGTTTTTGCTGGTCTTATTTTTTGGCATTTGTTTTGGTTCAATTAGGCTATTATAAACCACAAGTTGTTGCTATGCAGAGTTTCTTGTGTGCTTTCCAATAAACACTACAGCACTACTACGACTACAGAAAAGTTCGCTCTGTTATAATTCACTTACCTTTTAATATGTTTTGGTGCGATTGTAACCCGTTATTTTAAAAAAAACAGCAACAACTGAATGTTTGTAGCAACAACTGAATGTAATGTAGCCGTGGCGGGAATGAATTTTGAGGTGGCGCCCCGCCATGGAAGAATGAAGCGGAAACCATGCCATGGTTTAAAATGAAATAGTTTCTCGGTGTTTACATTTATGTTGGATTGATAAATGACATATGTCAGTAAATTAATTAATACTAGCAGTGGTCACTCCTAAAAAAAAACGGGTGCTCCGGTTTCTCCCACAAGTCCAAAGATGTGGTATACTGTAGGTGAATTGGGTAGGCCAAAATGGTCTGTAGTGTATGAGTGTTGAGTGACGAGTGAATGTTTCCCAGAGATAGGTTGCAGCTGGAAGGGCATCCCCTGCGTAAAAACATATGCTGGATAAGTTGGCGGTTCATTTTGCTGTGGCGACCCCAGATTAATAAAGGGACTAAGCTGACTAGAAAAAGAATTAATGTGTGTATATACTGTGTATATATATATATATAAAATTTTGTATCGGAGAGAATAAAGACTTATCAAATTAGTGGCCTCAAAAACAATTTTGAAATTTGAAGTGGGTTTCCTCGGGGTGGTGACAATCGGAAATCACATGACCAGTCAAATGCTCTTTGCGTTTATCTTATGAACCCTTTGTTTTTAGACATTTTCTCTCACAGAATAAATTAATCAGATTGAAAATTACTTTGTGGACCTTTAAAGTCAATATAAAATGAAAGTATACCCCATTTATTTAAAAAAGCCACCTTATTGTAAATGATTTCTCCATTACTTAACCAATTTTTACCTCATAATTTAAAATGAAAATGTCACACAGTAACTCTTCTAATTAACACACTCCTTCATGGTGATGTACGCCATGGCCTTTCGACCACTAAATCCTGCGCCTTTGTACTTTATATTCAAATGTCAAGCTCACGTTCAGATATGTATCGAATCAGCAGCTGATTGACAGAAGCAAATCTTAATTTCTGTAGCACTCAGATGTAAGTCACAATATGGAAGAAAAGGGCACTGAAGCGTCAAGCCACAATATTACCACAAGCCTCAGATAAGAGTGACATATACCTACTTTAAGTTTAATGAGAAAATGTGACATTAACACTTTTCGTTCAAAGGCTTACAGGGATTTTTTTAAGCTGTGATGTAATAATGTAAAATATGATCTAATATTATATTGTTGACAAAGCATGTGAAACTAGTCTTGCTTTCTTCCTTATCTCCAGTCTTTCTCATTTCTGTTTTTAAGTTCTTTCTAGGTCATTCAGAGTATCTGAACTGCTCAACACTAAGATTGTGCTCTGCTTGAGGCTGTGGTTTTCTGCTGTGCAGTTTTCCCAGAAATGAAGCTAGCAGCTAGAAGCCATTCAGTCCCTATAGGACCACAGTAAAGTAACTGGGCATTTCAGCTTTGCCTTGCACTGCCTCACATTTGCTTTAAGCAATTTCTATAAAGGCTAGAAGTCTTTTGATTATGAAGTTTTTGACATATACTGCAGCACAGCATGGTGCGATGTAGTGTACACATCCTAGAGTTCATATAGGCTAACAGCCACAGGGTAGTTTATGTCAATGAAAGCTATAGCCTGCAACTTCACGCTAAAATTACAGACTGGAAAGAAATGGTGAACTTAAAACGCTTGACGAATGTTACACCATGTGCGTTTGCTCTCTCGACATATTATTGCTTACAGAATAAGTTTAGGGTCATTGAGTGAGTGTTTAAATGAAAAGTCACAGAGAACTATTCGATATTTATGTGCTGAGAAACAAAATCAATAGAGTTTAGCTGCAGTTTAACAACAGCACAACATCACTGAGCCAAGTAGAGATAGAAAACAACGATTTTCTGTCAAAAAAAGCATTGTAATCTAGTCATGGAAATAATGCAGCTAAATTCTCCAGGGTCAATCAGTTACAGATACGTGAATGGCTATATAGAAAAAAAATCTCACTGACCAATCCTTTGTTAACTTGTTTTCTGTAGTGCTGGTCTTTCTTATTCATCAAAAAATGCAAATCCATAGAGGTTCTGTGTTTTTGTGGGTTTGCTACATAAAAATACGGCCACAGCCATATCACCCTGCAGCCCAAGATCAGTTACTCACTGAAGCTATAAGCAGGGCTGAGCCTGGTCAGTACCTGAATTGGCGACCACATGGGAAAACTAGGTAGCTGTTGGAAGTGGTGTTAGTGAGGCCAGCAGGGGGTGCTCAACCTGCAGTCTGCGTGATTCCTAATGCCCAAGTAAATGCAATACTGTTAGAGAGCGCCGTCTTTCGGATGTGATGTTAAACTAAGGTCAATAAAAACTTCTCATAAAGAGTAGGGGTGTAACTCCGGTGCCCCGGCTAAATTCCCTCCATTGGCCCCGATCAGGGCCTCCCAATCATTCCCATTCACCAGATTGGCTCTATCTCTGTCTCTTAGAGCTGCACGATTCATCAAAAAAAGATCTCGATCTCGATTCAACCCTACACGCGATCTTAATTCAGCTTTTCTACGATTCAGCCAATTATAATTTCAAGGTCAGGAGAGAAGCGTAAAGGCGGTCGCACAAGTCTTCACAGCAACATAGACAGCAACCATATTGCTTAGTAACATCATCATCTTCAAATGGCGTTTAAAGTGTCACATACTGTTTTTATAAGGTATAATTCACCCAAAAATGTTATTTCTGTCTTGATGTAAAGATGTAGTCACAGCCACGAAATCACACGTGAGCTGACCCACTGTTTGTTTACTACCGAGAGTACGCATGTGCCTGCCAATGAAGTCTACTCTAGTTAACAGAAACTGTATAGGCTGTGAACAACAGCTTATGAAGTTGTAAATAACGTTCAGTTTGTTGTACAGAGTGATCGTTTGAAAGCTGCGCGGAAAGTGTGATAAGTGAAAGTGTTGTATGGCCATACATAATAAATACGCTATATATATACACATTACATAACATTACATTACATTACAAATAACAAATTACTGAAATTTAAACAAAAATAATACTGGAATAGTCAGCATTCACATTATCATGAGTATGTTGTAGAAATATTAGGCGTAGTTCTGTTCACTTATACTCTTTTATCAGTTGTAATCACTTTCAAATTAAGCCGCTATCTCTTCAGTTAACTGTGATAAGCATTTGCCTCGATTCTCTGCAGTGTTTAATCGCATTACTTCTAATTTAACAAAATGGATGATAAAAGATGCTTTGTAGTTTCCTACTGAATTCCAGCCCACACAATAATAATATCAGTTATATTTTACCCCTCATGAGCACATTTTGCTAAAAAAATAAAAAATAAAAAAAATAAAACATGCCCAAAAATCTCTAGCTCATTCCTGTGGGATGTTCTGTAAAGATTCTTCGAGCAAACAAGAGTAACCAAGAGGGGGGAACTCAGTGAAGGGTCAATTTGTTTACTTTATGTCGAAATAAGCTATCCCACGCTTGGTCAGAACGGTACAGTGTGTTCAGCTCAGTCGAATCATTTCTGACATCTTTATTACTTTGAATCTCGCTTTGCCTATCTTTGACAGATGTTTGTGAATGTATTTGAATTAAGCTTGTACATCATTGATCCAGCAGTCCGTGCTTGCTGTTGAGTCATGATTTTAAAGCCTATTGCATCTGTCTGTGAGAGTAGTACTATTACTGGGCTGTCCATATGCAGCATTCATATATCATTAGTTCATTAACTAGAAACAAAGTATTGTATGTAAATAAGATAAAAAGTCATTTTTAGATTAGCTTGATTTTGCCCTGAAGTGGGGTTTATTCATAAACTAATTTCGAGAGGATAACATGCTTATGATTGAACGCAGCTGGTACCACATCAGCTCCGCATATTGCACCAATCAGAGTCCTGACACACTTTAAATTACCAGAGCTTTCTACTCCGGTCACCTTCGTCTTGAAGAATCCCCCTTCCACCCCAACTCCTCCCTTTTTCTGATAGGGCGGCATGGTGGCCCAGTAGTTAGCACTGTTGCCTCACAGCAAGAACGCCACTGGTTCGGCCTCTCCCCGAGCCAGTCGACGTTTCTGTGTGGAGTTTACATGTTCTCCCCGTGTTCGCATGGGTTTTCCCCGGGTTCTCCGGTTTCCTCCAACCGTCTAAAAAACATAAAATATAAGTAAATTGACTGCTTTTTAAATAGCATCTTAAAGCATCTCTAGTCAGATATATCTCAGCACATTCACAAGCGGGGGGAGTTTTCGAGACTTACCTGAGCTCAAACTCTCCTCTCACCCTTTAAACGGGAGGGAGCCCCGGGCTCAAGGATATTCTGAGCTCAGGGCTCTCTCTCCCAGGACAGCATGCCAAATATGCTTTATAATCAATCATCAGCTAAGTGTGAACTTTTGAATTGTCATTTTGGTGCATGATTACGATGAAAATACGCTTGCATTGGCAGGGCTGACAAAGAGATTGGACAATTCTTAAATACGTCACCAGAGAAAAAAATTGCACAACAGCATCAATTGTATGCAACACATGATGAAACAACATATGATTTTTAAAGTGAATATTTTGAAAGTTAGATTGACTTTTGGCCACAATATGATATTGTTCCATCAGAGTTGAGCACGTTCTTAAACCCCTTATTTGCTATTGTGTTCACATGCTCAACAGAAATTACTGTGATATCAGGTCATCAGTTCACCGCTCTTCATCGCTGTTTACAGAGTGCAAACACAGATACAGATACTGGAGCTGTTTTAAGCCGCTAAGATCAGCTGGGTCTGTTTATGAGCTGACATACGAGCGATCCGCTGATGAATCGACTAATATTCTCAGCTTTAAGCCACTCCAGTGTCCCTGTATCTGTGCTACAGCGGTGAACTGATGAGCTTCACGGCCAATCACAGTTATTTCTGTTGAGCATGTGAATGCACTCAACAACGCTTACATGTTAGCAGGAAATTTTTGAAATTCCAGTACTGATTGGTACTAAAATTCAGTATCGTGACAAAACTACATCAGAGTTAAGCAAAGTTTCTATCTGTAATTTACTCTTACTACATAAGTGGCCTTTTATATCCATCTCAACTTACCTCCTGAAGATTATTATCCATTTCAATTGTGTGCTTTTCTTTCTTTATGACCATATAGATTTCTGTAAAACACAGGCAGTGACCAAGTGTAAATACCCCCATCATGTCTCCCTAGACGCTAGGCTTTGAAACAGCGAGTGTTGAACCTTTAAACTCCTAAGTGACAGAAGTATAGCAATGTGGGAGTATAATTCTCCATCATTTTCTCTCACTTCACTTCTTATTTTTCCTGTCCTCTTTGCTGCTGTGTAGAAACTCTTGACCGACCTTCTTTAAAGAATCGGTCTTTGTTGAGACATCCTGCTGAGAGAAAAGATGAGTGTCTGCAGTGAATGTGCCTGAATAAGAGAGAGAGAGAAAGACACAAAAGTGTGTGTGCATGTGTGTGTGTGTACTTTGGTTTAAGAGGAAACGCTTAATATTTTCTAGTCACCTTTTTCTTTTAAGCTGTAACTGACAGCTCATCCTTTTAAAATCTGTATTTAGAGCTAACCTTTGCTCCTGTGTGACAGTCTGAATGTGTTTCCTCCTACTCATGCATTCAGTGGTGCTGATTAGCGGTGCGCTAACCATAAGGGGATTAGACACGTTTTAAAGTCATCTCCAGGTCCAAAGTGCCTTGACTTATAATCTATAAACATCACAGTTCAGCCACTGACACACTCACATTTATATTCAGTACTGCCGTTGAATGTATCAGGAGGAGCAAATTTTCTCTCACCAGTGGTGCATTGCGTTGATCATAATTTATAAATACAGTATCATAGGTCTGGGTGATATGGACCATTAAAAAAATAAGCATTTTTGTGGTAGGGTAACGTAGTTTATACATAAACAGTGGTGTAAGTGAAAACTTGATTGATTGATTGATTGATTGATTGATTGATTGATTGACAGTAACAGTTCTTCTGATAGAAAAGATGCAGCATAAATATGAGCAAAATTTCAGCTCATATTTCTGGCCAAAAACCTCAAATCTGGTGCATCCCTAAATTTTTTGCAATATTAGTTCAAAAGATCTGAAAAGATCATCCAATTGTCCATAATCCCTTCCCTTGAAGAAGCCAGCAAAGTGATTGAATGTGGAAAAAAGAGACAAATGAAAACACCAGGTATAAATGGGAATGTGTCTACTCGTGATCCAATTGACCAAAACACATCTTAATACCAAATGTAAACAGGGACAGGACAAAAGCTTGGATTTAATATCGACTTTCCTTCATGTCAGAAGCAGTGTGAGAGCTTGAGTACATCAGAAATAGAGTGGGGTATCAGTTTACTGTCGGGATTTGTTGTGTCGCATCATGTTGCGTTGGCTGGACAAATGCTGCATTTCAGACAGGGTGAAGGGACATCTGAAGGGCACTTTGAAGTGAGAACAATCATGGCCACTGTATTGAACGGCCATTTAAAATCAAAGTGCTGAAAACTGGCCAATTTATAGCAGGAGTGACGTTTGCGTATGGCAGAGAATGGCAGTTCAGACAAAACATGATGATGTTCGTTAAATAAACCTAATTTTTCAGGTGAACAAAGCAAAACATTGCTAGGTTGAGGTTCTTAATAGTGAGGCAGTGGGAGTGGGGTTTGTTATGATGAGCGCTACTATTATGTTAATGGTGACATCTCTAATTTGATTCTGCTTTAAGTTTGTATAGTTTTTACCAGTGTTTGGCCAGGAAAATAATTTATCGTTTTTGTTATTGCATATTTTTTTCCAGTATCATATAAATGCACATGGGGTAGTGTTGCATGGGGAAGTGGGTATGCTTTTAAATTTTTTCTCCCCAATTTTTGTTAATGCAAGGGATTAATGCCATGTGTTGTAACATGACATTTCAGACTAGTCTTGCATGTTTAATTAATACCAAAATGGGTGAGTATTCTTAACAGATCATCATTTAATCTCTGCTGCTTGACTTTGTTGAGTATACCTTTAACATGCAATTGAACAAAATGCATTTGTACTTTGGGTTTATCAGCTTGCCAGAAAGTAGTTTTGAATTTTGGGTTAGGGTTTTGAAAAAGAACAGTGTATCCATCATTTAATTGGATAGTGGAACAAAATGCAGTCATGTTACATGGCAATCAGAATAAGGAGAATGGGAAAAGAAAAAAATTTAAATGATGACTGTAGCAGTTATTTCTGTGAAATATCATTTGAGCCTACGGTTTCTAATACAAATCCTACAGAGAGTGTTTCATCAAAAACTGCTTCAACGTCGTCATTACTCTTATGCAATAAAACTGCACAGACAGGGTAAGACGTTTTTTTTATTTGATTCTGTTCATTGTGAATTGTATTTAATAGTGCATCATGCGCTTTGTTTGGATATGAGACATAATCCAGTTGTTGTATGTACAGTGGAGATCAAAATTGGGTAACAATTTATAAATGTTTTTTTTTTTTAGACTGTATTTTAGGACATCACTAGTCTCTTGTACTTATACTGTACCGTTCTACAGTAGGAAAGACTGAAACCAAAATGTGTAAAAAAAAAAAAAAAAGTGAAAGGTCAGTGACCATTTTGCAGCAGAAGAATGAACTGTTTTTGACAGCTCTTTCAAATCAAATGTTTATCAGAATGTTTATCATTCAGAGACATGCAGTTCCTTCTCTGCATTTATCGCTCAATCAGCTAGCCACATCACAAAGCAAAACAGGTAAAGTGGTTACTTGAAATTGAAAACAGTGTAATAATTTAATAATAATAATAATAATAACCCAGAGTCCTGAACTAAACCTGATTAAAATCTCTGGAAAATCTTTGATGAAAAATATATGGCTAGGAAATTAACATGTCCAAACAACATGCTCCTCAGCAAAGGTTTTTCTTTCTTTTAATCTGATGATGAGAAGTTTGGTCACTGTGAGATTCCAGTACAAATTGTATTATAGGGTTAGTTCACCCAAAAAAGACAATTTGCTCATAGGCGCTGACTCTCAAGTGGTTTCCAAAAAGGTTATTTTTTTATTAAACACAAAAGAAGACATTAAACACAAAAGAAGACATTTTGAAGAATTCTAGAATCTTGTAACTATTGGCTTCTATGTGAAAAAGCAAACACTCTGTAAGTCGATGGTTACAGGTTTCCAACATTTTTCAAAATAATCAAAAGAGAAATGCAAACAGATTTGTGGCAAGTAGAGGGTTACACTGATTACACTGTTTTAACGTTGCTCTTTGAGAATCAAACATTTCGTTTTCACTCCCATAATTCCTAACAGGTTTACTTTGTGATACAGATGACAGAAATAAAGCATTGTTTGGTCCTCTTCAGAATAAAACACAGCCAGATTCACTGAGTATTATATTTATTGTCCTTATGTTGCAGTGTACTCATATCCAGTGTAGACACTGTGTCAGCCTGACCTCTTGGAAATGTGGCCCACAGCCTGATATTAGTAGCTGTTCTGCTCTTTAGTTTATATGTCCAGTCTACACTGGTGTTGAGTTACTTTGCTGTATACTACGTTATTTGATGTTGCTTATTGGATTTGGGATTTGGTCAATAAACCCTGCGCTCAGGTTCTGTTTCCTTTGCTCACTGATATCACACGCAGAGCTTGCCAAACCCTGGGCATCATTCTTTCACCATAAGCACAATCTCTGAAAGGAACCTGTTTTGATGCATTATGTAGATCTCATATGCAAACAACTAGAGTGTGATTTAAAGCTAAAAGAGTGTAACGGTGTAATTTGTGCAATGATATTTAATTTGAAAGCACAGTTATTTATTGATGAGGATAGTCATTTATCTGCCGCCCTGTGAGTATCTGTGAGAGCGAGGCGTTCGGAGCGTGATTGATGGTTTTGTTTTGTGATAGAGTTCAGATATTTGCTGGATGCTCTTTCAGTCTCTGTCTCTCTTTCTCTTGCTCATCCTTGCTCTCTCTCTCTCTCTCTCTCTCTCTCTCTCTCTGCTGTTCACAGCTATTGGTAAACAGAGCCATTCATCACTCACACTTTGAAGAGTGAGGCTAAGACACAGACAAGAGTTTTATAGAAACCCACTGAACATAGACTTCAGTTCTAGTGCTTTCAGCGATAATTTAATGCAGCCATTACATATTCAGACCTCATCGGACAATGACTTGCTTTTTTGTAATAAGATGAAAAAGATAAAGACAGGTGGATAAATGATCAAATACTAAAAAAGAAACATTTTATAATAAATTAGACCAGTACATTAATAGTCATATTGGTCAGTTAGTTTAATACTAGTATATTTCAATATCATATGTTGTTTCCGACTGTCATGGTGGCACAGTGAGTAGTACGATCAACTCATTGCAAGAAGGACGCTGGTTCGAGTCTCGACTGGGTCTGTTGGCATTTCTGTGTAGAGTTTGCATGTTCTCCCCATGTTGTCGTGGGTTTCCTCCGGATGCTCTGATTTCCCCCACAAGTCCAAAGACATGTGGTATAGGTTAATTGGGTACGCTAAGTTGTCCGTAGTGTACTGAGTGTGTATGAATGTTTCCCAGTAATGGGTTGCAGCTGGAAGGGCAACCGCTGTGTAAAACATATGCTGGATAAGTTGGCAGTTCATTCCACTGTGGCGACCCCAGATTAATAAAGGGACTAAGCTGAAAAGAAAATGAATGAATTAATGTTGTTTCCAATACTTTACTTTTAAATCGTTCATTACTAATGTTAAATTAATATGCTTTTTAATCATTGTTATTGTAATGTTGCTATTAGGGCTGTGCAATACGGGCAAAAGAAACCTATCACTATTTTCTAGAACAATATTCTGATTTTAATCCTGATTAATTCATAATTCCTAAGGGAAAAATGATATCTTTATCAAAGACCTGTAACACGTCTTTAAAACAGACAAACTAGTGTATGATGTTCTGACTACATATCAGAAATATACAGTTGCGTGTACTTTTCTACATGGCCACAGATATTTTTTGTGATGCATAGATCATAGACCTCTTTGTGACGCTGACGTAAAATAGACTGTTGAAATATCACGTCGTTTGTGTGCACAAGCGCGTTATTTTCAATGGAGGCACGTTTTTGTTTGTTTGTTTTTAGGACAACAGTATCTCCAGCAGAAAAGATATCTAAATATGCCATTTTAAATGGTAAAGAAATCTGTGTTGTTGAAACTAATGAAGACCACAGAAATCTATGATTCATTTGAATAGGTTAGCCTGATGTTTATTGCTCCAAAACACTTTAAATGTTTCTCAAAATAAAATATATTGTGTTCAAAGGGGAAATTTTTGTTTTGTTTTTTAGCCAGGCATTTAAAAAAGAATATATTTTAGTGCAGTAAACACAATACCGTGAAACCGTGATATTTTTATCCAATCATACCGTCAGAATCTTATACAGGCCCATGCCTAATTGAGAGCGGCACGCTCGTGTATTCCAGGCACCCCCAGTGGAAAAACATCTCTTTCCAGACAAACTTTAAAAGTAACTTTTCTGAATGCCGCACAACGAGTTACGTAACAAGAACTGGTCTATCAGCTTTGTATGGAATATGCACATTTTAGTAGTCTAATTACCTTACAAACACAGAGCACCCAAACACTGCTGTGCTTTTTAATTTGCTCCATAAATAAAACTTGTATCGGAACTGCAGCAATGTGTTGTTAGTTTGTCCACCTCTGAGAAAACGGTTGATGGTCACCTAGCAACAACAAACTTCAAAGAAGCTTGAGCACAAAGCGCATTGAAAATGCTGAAGGAAGTGACACGCTCATGCTTTCCACACGCTTTTAGATGCATTATATGACTGACTTACAAATGACCTGGTTCTGCGATACATCAGCTTTCCTGTATCCAAAGTAGTTCTACACCACTAATGTTGACTTCTTTTTGGCACCCAGTCCTCCTGTGCTGAACTCATCATCCCTGTTTATGCAGCCTATTCAATCCCCTGTTCTCGCACTCTATTTAGGTGTGATGTGTGATTGGTTCAAATAGCATATTGCGGGAAAATTGTGCTGTAAGCCTGAATCGCACATGTCCAAATTACGATTTCAATACGATTTCAAGTATTCACACAGCCCTAGTTGCTACTCACGAAGAGGTAAACAATTATTTTATTCATTCATTCATTTTCTTTTAACTTAGTCCCTTTATTAATCCAACTTATCCAGCATAGGATTTATACTGCGGATGTTCTTCCAGCTGCAACCCAGTACTGGGAAAAATCCATACACACTCATTCACATTCACACATGTCTTTGGACTGTGGGGGACACCAGAGCAGCTGGAGGAAACTCACACAAACATGGGAAGAACATGCAAACACCACACATAAATGCCAACTGGCCCATCCGGGACTCGAACCAGCAACCTTTTTGCTGTTAGGTGACAGTGTTAACCACTGAGCCACCATGTTGCCCCTATTTTTTATTTATTATGTTTATTTGATTAAAGCTTTTAAAACATTTTTAAAAACTTTATTCTTAATTAATGATTAAATAAAAAAAACTGCATGGGGTTTTAATATTGGTTATATATGAAATAATATAGGGGCGCCACGGTGGCGTAGTGAGTAGCACGTTCGCCTCACAGCAAGAAGGTCGCTGGTTCGATCCCCGGCTGGGCCAGTTGGCATTTCTGTGTAGAGTTTGCATGTTCTCCCCGTGGTTGCGTGGGTTTCCTCCGGGTGCTCCGGTTTCCTCCGGGTGCTACGGTTTCCCCCACAGTCCAAAAACATGCGGTACAGGTGAATTGGGTAAGCTAAATTGTCCATAGTGTATGTGTGTGAATGAGAATGTATGAATGTGTTTCCCAGAGATGGGTTGTGGCTGGAAGGGCATCCGCTGCGTAAAACAAATGCTGGATAAGTTGGCGGTTCATTCCGCTGTGGCGACCCCGGATTAATAAAGGGACTAAGCCGACAAGAAAATGAATGAATGAATGAATGAATGAAATAATATAATAATATAAATATTGTATATAAATTAATTAATTATTAAAAACAGTTATCAATGAAAACATGCAAATCATGATTAAGCTAAAATATTCAGCATTTCTGTTGTATATTTAAATAATTTATTTGTTTAGTTAGTTAGTTAGTTAGTTAGTTAGTTAGTTAGTTAGAAGAGGCTGTAAGCCACCAGATGACAGCCTCTGGTTTAGTCCATGAACATCACAGATGTGTGGCCACTGAAGAGAGGGTCTTGCTGCATACTTGATAACTGACATATTAAAAATGTCATGGTTAAGAAATGATTGGTCACACACACATTCTCATTTCACAGACAGCTAGAAGTTAGAGAAAATTTGAACTCATTCCCACGTGTTCTGTACACTGTGTGGGAGTGTGTATGTGTATATAATGTGTGTCAGAGAGCAAATTAAATCATGTTAGGTGGCAACACATGCAGCATCTGAGCAGACTCGCACATCAATGATAAACACACACAAAGAGACACACACACCCTGCATGTCCTACGCTTCATTGTCAAGTGTTTTCCACATGAATGCAAGCAGTGAGCGTTCTCAAAAGACACTCAGACATGCATTTGGAATGCAGAGATGAAACCTTGTGTGACACAGACAGCCATGGACTGTCAAAATATTTAATCCTGTGAGATGTCGTGTTTGTGAAATAAATATCTCAGCTGTGGCTCTTAATAATCAAGGTCAGATCCAATAGAGTGCTGGATTATTATTGTATTCTGTCCTCTAAACTACTACATAATGCTAAAATTGTGGGAAAATTATGAGCTATTAATTACTAAAATGTTGTAATGTTATTAGACCCATTCGAATAGGTTGGACTTAAATGTTATATCAAGTAGAATTGGGTGATGTCGACCAATTTGGCTTAGTATGATGTCTAATGTGAAACATCGCGATAGACTATAGCATCATCGTCATAGGCCGCGGGTTATTAATTATTTATGAATAATTAATTAAGGGCGCCACGGTGGCCTAGTGGGTAGCACGTTCGCCTCACAGCAAGAAGGTCGCTGGTTCGATCCCCGGCTGGGCCAGTTGGCATTTCTGTGTGGAGTTTGCATGTTCTCCCCGTGGTTGCGTGGGTTTCCTCCGGGTGCTCCGGTTTCCCCCACAGTCCAAAGACATGCGGTACAGGTGAATTGGGTAAGCTAAATTGTCCGTAGTGTATGTGTGTGAATGAGAATGTGTGGATGTGTTTCCCAGAGATGGGTTGTGGCTGGAAGGGCATCCGCTGCGTAAAACAAATGCTGGATAAGGACTAAGCCGAAAAGAAAGAAAGAATGAATAATTAATTAATTCATAAATTCATTATTTGTACCGTTTCAACTACCTGACCTGCATGGTCTTTGTTTTACCCATTGCCAAATTTTAAATAAATAAAGATAAGTTACACACAAATTACCACCTGTCAATCACCTTTTCCGCAGGACTCTGGAATGAATAGTCAGAGTGATCTGTGTCATTATAATGGCATCGACAAACTTGGTTGGTAAAGAAGGTGCACAGACAACAGGAACCAACCAACAGTTTTTTGATAAAATTACTAAGTACAATCGTGAAAGTGAAAGATTGAAGCAGTGTACTGATGCTGTGACATACACGGTGTGTGTGTTTGTGGTAATGTGCATTTTTATCGGTATAATGTGGACGGAGGGCTGTTCAGAAATGCTAGATGAAACGCCACTGTGGATGTGGATCGTTTACGCCTAAGTGGCCTAAGTGTTTATTTTTCGCAAGCGGGTTTGCGACGGGGCGGGGCGGAGGATCTCGATGCCCGTTAAGCATCGTGATGTCTATTGGTCATTGGCGATGGCATCGTCTATCGACCCAGCCCTAATATCCAAGTAGAAGAATAGCATTTAATTAAAAGAAAAGAAGTACTAACTGAACAATGGGGTAAATTTAATTTCAGCCAATCAGCCTCAGCGCTTCTAGTTACCTGTCTAAATTGGCATGATTAAGGTTTGATTTGAACGATATGAAGTAGGTCTCAGACCAGACAGGAAGCACTGCATTAAATTCCATTTTCCCACATCATGTCTTTAAAAAACGACCGTTTATTTTACCCCAGTGTTTTCAATTAAGTTTCTGCGCTCGCCTGCTTATCCTGACGGGGCTAGCGGTTACATGGTCTTTCATCTCTTTTTATGCTTGAACAAAATGAATGCTCAAATCAATTTAACTGAATGTATTGTAATTACATTACAATATCGATGCTGTAAAAGGAATCTCATGAAATTGAAAATAGTCCCATTTAATTTTCACCTGTAGTTCATCATTGGCGGAAAAACACTCGCTGTTCATATACCCCATTGATGGTAATTTACCCAAAATGAAAATTCTGTCACAGTCTACTCACCTTTTACTTGTTACAAAACCTGTTTGAGTTTCTTTCTTTGGTTGAACACAAAAGAAGATACTTTGAAGAAAGTCAATGGTTATACTTTTCAGCTTTCTTCAAAATATCTTCTTTAGTGTTCAAGAGAATAAAGAAACCCAAAAAGGTTTGGAATCCACTTAAGGGTCAGTAAGAGGTGAATAAATTTACATTTTTGGTCGATGGACTACACTGTAAAAAAAGCTGGGTTCCACACAATCGATTTGTGTTTGGACAACATAAAGGAATTAAGTTAGCCTATTAGTGTTTACAAATTTAAGTGGATTGAACATAAAACAATAAAGTTGTCCCCAAGAAAACCAAGAATTGTGTTAAGATTATTTTAAATATTTATGTTGAACAAACAGCGCAGGTCATGAGTGTATCCCTTTCAATAGTTTTCTGCCAAAATGTGTGAAATGTGTAAACAAGTGGCTGATTTTAGTTGCAGTTTTAGTGTTTCAAATTCTAGAGAGCATTTGACTGGTCAAAAGATCGGATGAGAGTCTGAAATGTGAAGAGATGTTATCAAAATCATTGAATTACTTTATGATAATGGCAGTGTGATTTCTTAAATCTTCTAAAAGCTCTTTTGTCCATTTTTTTGAGCACAATAGCACTAAGAAAAACTCAATTATAACATAAAAATGCTACAATTTTGATTTCAGAGGGCCTATAAAATGGTGTGTCTATCCAACTATTGTGATGGCTTATCTTTTTAGTATTATTTTATTTTTCTTGGCACAACAAACATTTGATAAGTGCTTATTGGCCCTTGACCATCATGGAATCCACATTACTTTGCAATGTGTAAAGGCTTTGCAAAAGAATGCTAATGTGGATTAAACTATTTGTGCCATGAATGAACCACTGGTTAATGATTATGATAATAAGATTTACCAAGATAAAACGGCATGATAATGAAAACCACTTTGCAAAATAAAGCAGCTCACAAAATACCATTGCACAAAATAACTAGAAGCAAATAAAAGCACACAATCTAGTTACACACTACGCTTACATTAGAAAAGAAGGTAGATAGATAGACATATTTTGTATGATTTTTTTCCCATAGTGCTTTTTGTCCTTTTTTTGAACTTGAAAGCCCTAGGTCACTGCTGCTTTCAGCTTGAATACTCTTCAAAACATCTTTTGCATCCACACACTGTTCACCTGCTTTCTTCAGTTGGTCATCTCACATCCTTATCTTGATTATCGGCTGCCAGACAGTATATCTTGTTTTAATCCCTTCACTGCACTACATTTTGACTTCTGCATTTACCACTGATAAACTGTATGCGTGTGTATCTGTGTGTATGTGTGCGATCAGTATCTCTGCTTTTTTCATGGCTGTGTAGCCTCAATGCCTCACTGGCTTTAATGAAACTGACCCTCTACCCCTTACCGATACAAACGAACAACAGCCTTCATATCGCAACCGTCACACTCCAAGAGTATCCACATTCGCTCCTGCCCCATTTTCTTCTCACCCTCCATTTATTTTTCTTATGCTTCCTTCATTCCATTACCAACTTCATAGATTTTTTTTTACACTCCCCTCATGAATTAGGTAAAGCACGTCCGTCCCCATCAGACCTTTATTTACGGAGCCCACAGCACATCTATTGTGTAAAAATCTTTTTAATACTGCATATTAGTGTGTGTTATTCCTTCTATCGTCATTTTAATGGCTTGGCTAGTTCTGTTGTGGCTTGTACACAGTTAAACTGCAAACAAGTGCAGATGAAATGAATGATTGTGTGTGTTTTTGTGATAGAAAGACTGTTATAGCTTCAGCTCTGCTTTCTTGTTTCAACCAATGAAAAATTTTGTCTCATTTTCATCATTTATCACAAAAAGGTGCCATGTTTAATCACGGTGTGCCACATGGAGTCACACTTTGTCCAACTGATGAGCTCATTTTGCACTAGAATTTTTTTGTCTTGTTAACCAGGGAAATATTTCTTTTCATTTATTTTTTTTGCTTTTTGCTTTTTTTGATGCATTTGGAAATTTCTTTTATTGAAATTTAGAGTTAAAGGTGTACAACTGTTCACCCAAAAATGAACTGTTTGTCAATTATTACTCACCCTGATGTTTTATAGACTTATGAGACCATAGTTCGTCTTCCATAGACAAAATAAAATATCTGTGACGAAATCCAAGAGGTGGCGTAGTGGTTAGCACGTTCGCCTCACAGCAAGAAGGTCGCTGGTTCGAGCACCGGCTGGGTCAGTTAGCATTTCTGTGTGGAGTTTGCATGTTCTCCCCGTGGTTGCGTGGGTTTCCTCCGGGTGCTCCGGTTTCCCCCACAAGTCCAAAGACATGTGGTATAGGTGAATTGGGTAGGCTAAATTGTCCGTATAGTGTATGAGTGTGAATGTGTGTGGATGTTTCCCAGAGATTAGTTGCGGCTGGAAGGGCATCCGCTGCGTAAAAATATGCTGGATAAGTTGGCGGTTGATTCCGCTGTGGCGACCCCGGATTAATAAAGGGACTAAGCCGACAAGAAAATGAATGAATGAATGAAATCCAAGAGTTGATTTCATGACCCTCCATAGACAGCAATGGTATTTAAAAGGGCACCTACTGTATGATGAAAATCATCTTTTGGAAGCTGTTTGGACAGAACTGTGTGTAGGTATAGTGTGTCCACAGTCATATAG
>CAIGQQ010024821.1:633713-659183 GCA_903798035.1 Danio albolineatus
CACACACACACACACACACACACACACACACACACACACACACACACTCATCTAATGAACTACATATCTGCTTATAAACGGACTACATTTCCAGTCATGCAGCACACACACACTCCTACTCCAAATCACACCACCGGAGGACTGTCAAAGACTGATTACACACACTACATAAGCAGTACATACGCACACAGTCATCGCTGAGTACAGTATTGTTTACTATATGTGACCTTCCAATGTGTTTTCTTTGTTCCTGTCTTCCATGTTTCGATCCTAGCCTTGCTTATTTGTTTATCCTTGCCTGCCGCCAGCCTTTTGACTCCTTGCCTGTTCTCCGACTACGAATTTGATTATCTGTTTGCCCCATTGACCACTGCTGTACTGATTTTACAATTAAATCTGCGATTGGATCCTCACCCCCATTGTCAGTGTCACCATCGCGTTACAGATGTCCAACTCTTTATGACCACAGAGTACCCATTTTTTGATGGCTGCTTCCAGCAGGATTAGTGCCATGTCATAAAGCGTGAATCATCTCAGAATGGTTTCTTGAACATGACAATGAGTTCACTGTACTCAAATGGCATCCACAGTCACCAGATCTCAATCCAATAGAGCACCTTTGGGATGTGGTGAAACAGGAGATTCGCATCATGGATGTGCAGCTGACAAATCTGCAGCAACTGCATGATGCTATCATTTCAATATGGACCAAAATGTTTGAGGAATATTACCAGTACCTTGTTGAATCTATGCCATGGAGGATTAAGGCAGTTCTGAAGGCAAAAGGGGGTCCAACCCGGGACCAGTAAGATGTACCAAAAAAAGTGGCCCTTGAGTGCATGAGTGTACAAGTGTGTGCGTGTGTGTGTGTGCGTCTGTTGGCATTGGAAACTAAGCGTAATAATTAAATATTGATTTGTTTGGAGCTCTTGACTTTTATGAAATTGATCTCTCTGGAGTTTTTAAGTCTGGGCCTACTCTGACAAAATCTTTGAAGATTTTCAATAAAGAAACAATAAATAAACTATAAACTAAATAAAGTAGATGTCAAAAATGAGATGAGATGATTTCACAATTTTTGTTACTTTTTTGGTGGTTTGATATCAATATTTTTATTTAAGCAGAAGAATGTTGGCCTACATGGTAATCTGAAGGTCTACAATTAATTCTGACGAAACGAGACGAGAAAATTATACAAATAAAAGCACATCACACAATCATATATGCTGAAATACCAAGCTTTAGAGTGTCTCTCATGAGCCCATTGACCTCGTGCTCTGGCATTCATTCATGTTGGCATTCGGCCGCTCTGAAGTCTTGCAGAAATTGGAGGCTCCTGCTGTGATTTCAGGCCTGAGGTGAGCGGACACAGGTCTGCGCTGCACATCAATCTGCTCTGCTCACCTCTGATGGACCCTAGGGCCCAAACACACACTGACACATGCTTTCATTATTGGCATTATTGAGCAGCTGTCATGTTAGCCGAATTACAGTTGGATCCCAAGGTTACAAGTGTTAAAACCTGCTGCTACATTTTCTTTTTCTTAGGCCCCGTTTACACTAGTGCGTTTTAGTTTTAAAACGGCATTTTAGCATGAAAACGATCTGCGTCGACACTTTCACCCAGCGGTTCTGAACATATCTCAGTCCACACTACTCCACCAGAAACGTATATCACGTGACGATTCATGCACTCTGGGCATGCACGTTTAAGTATAAACAGGACAGTGTTTCCCCTAGGTTTACAGGTTTGGGGGGGGGAGGGGGGGTTAGGGGGGGATGGGGTGGCGTGCCGTGCCGCGCCGTGCCACTGTTGAATATACCGATGTATATTTTAAATACTGTAAACCCTTTTAAGTAATGAGCTGTTCATCTTCTGTGATTCTGGCCATCTTTTTGATATTTCAATTGCATCCACTCCCACATTAAAAAGCTATAGTAACTTATAGGAATACTATAGTGTTTTTGAACCATATGCATATTATAAAAATAGCCTATTTAAATTCTATATGGTTATGTTATGACATCTTATGACACTTATGGCCGGAAATGCAGTGGACATGCAGTACAACTAATTACAACTGATAAAGCAAAATTTCCCTTCAAAACAACGTTGTTATTGCTGTCAGGCGACATTCTGGCTGTGTGGGACTCGACCGTGCGCGATTCAGAGAGCAGAAATTTGTAAACGCGCGACCGTGTAGAGACAGAAAAGACTTGCCGTTGTATAAATGGGTGGATGGCGGGGCGTCGGATGCTGGAGGGGTGTTGCAGACGAAACTGAGGAGAATTTGGGACTCGGGGAGATCGCGGGAAAAAAGTGAAAGTGAACAGCGGACGGGGTAGGAGGGCGTTTGAGGAGGGGGATAGGTAAAATAAGGTGCCGGATCAGATTTCACAGATGCCGGATTCGAATCCGGCGTGTTTCGGCACAAATTAAGCCCTGCATAGGCTATTTAGCTTGTTTATTAAAAGAAGTTGTGATCTGGCACTATATAGAAAAAAACATTAACTTGACTTTACAGGGGGGGCGGGGAAAGCCGTTGGGAGGGCGGGGCGCCCCCCTAATCCTATGGTAGGGGAAACACTGCAGGAAGCATGTGTCTCGCTCGGCATTTGGTTATTGTTAGTCAACAAACGCTGGTTGAACGATGAACGTGATGGCAAAGAAAGCAAGAGAGGTCTTTTTTGTGGACAGACGACGAGGTCGAGTTGTTACTTAAAGTAACAAATGAATATAAAACATCCATGGCTATCGAAAATACAGTGTTTACTGTGAAGGCTGGTCTGCCGTCTTCCGGTGGCGTTATAGTCATGTGCGCTTGACGAATAAGGGAAGGATACGCAATGACCCAAAAGCGAATCTCAGTAGCGAATCTCAGCAGCCACGCCTCCGTTTTCAGAAGTCTCCGTTTTCCCACATCCACACTGAGACGGAGCAGCAGCGTTTCAGAATGAAAACGGCCTCTCCAGCGTTTCCAAAACGCTCCATTTCGCGGCTCGAAAACTCCGGCGTAGTGTGGTCGGATGGCGTAACCGTAGCAAAACGTATGTATTTTAAAACAAAAACCCATTAGTGTAAACGGGGCCTCAGTCTTTACATTTGCTTGTTTTTATATATTAGTTAAATGGGGGGTTATCACAAACACCTTGTGATAAAACCATTTTAAAGGTACAATTTAAATAGAGTTTATAGGGTAAAACACACACACACACACACACACACACACACCAGTGAATGCACACCCAGGTAGCAAAGAATTCTGGCCCAGATTTGGCATAAATCTGGCACAGGAAGCATTTATCCGGCACTGGCATACACCATGTGGGCCAAATATGGCCCTGGATCGGCAGAGGTGGCACCGTCTTAAGGGCAGCACACAATACTTGGGCCCACAATCTCTATCTTGACCCACATTTAAAATACATTTTTATTGTTTTCAAATAAAGAAAATAATTCCACCAATTCGTGAAAAAGGGTGCCCATAGCAAAACTAATGTGCAATGCTTCATGGGTTTATCATTTTCACTGCAGACGTTGTGACGCACCAAAATATGTGGCCTAGTTTAGTTATGGGTTATTAACTTGGCTGAGACCTGGCCCAGATATGGTCCATTTTTGGCCCTTGTCTGGAAGCCAGATTTGGTCCAGTCATGTACTGTAATTCACTGTGGCATGTGGGCCAAGCAAAATCTGATTTTGTGGGCCAGAGAAATTTTGCTACGTGGGTATTGTTCAGGAAACAAAATATAGTGCATTCCAGAACATCAAAATATGATGAAAAGAAATGAAGGGATAAAAAAGTAAAATTGATGATGATTTAAAGATCAATTTCAAGGGTGGTTTTCGGTAAAGAGACTAAAAAGCTATAATGCCTGAAATACATTAAATGAAGAGTTGTTTTCAAATCCAGAAGCTTTCAGACTTTTAAATTTTAAAGAGTCAATATTAGGCCAATCAAAAAGTTATATATTAAAGAAAGCGAACAAAATCAGAAAAAAAGGAAAAAATCTGGATGTAGTTATTAAATAGAAATTAGTTAGAAATAGCAGACAGAAGGCTGTTGTAGGCTGTTGAAGGCTAATGTCACACCATCTTTCCGATCCTTTTAACAAAATTATCATCTGGAATGAAAGTTATTAACATATTTGGTAAGTTTATGATTGTTTGTTTATGACGTTCTAGTGATTTTTTAATGTTTTTATCTAGTTTATCTAGTGAAAAGTTATGATTATAAACTATTTAAACCTGCTAGTTATTTCCTTAAACACATGTGGTAGACAGAACGGTTTGCATTTACCTGTTTCTCCTTCTTGTGTGTAGAATCACAGTTGTTTGGCACACAAGACAACAATGCCGTGGCTTTTGGAGCTCCTAGTTGTATTTTTTGCTTTTTATGTGTCATGGTCAGTGTTGGGGAAAGTTACATTTGAAAGTAATACATTACAATAATGAATTACTTTTGTGTTACCTTTTATTACCTGGCTGAGGCTTGATCTCTTTCAGAACTTCTTTCAAAAACTTTCTTTTTTAATAGAGGTACTCTGTAATTAATAATGCACTGTATAACATACACCTACATTTACCTTTAATAAAAAAACACACATCATTAGGATAAAGTTATCTGAGAACTTCCTGACAGAGCTGTATATATGCCATAAATACAGATTACTGAAAGTTTAAAGCAATGTGTTGAACTTTTGAACTGTTTGTCTTAAGCAAAATCACTGTCCATTGAGATAATCCCCTTTTCCTTTTCTTCGATGCGTTCAAAATAATGAACACATTCTCTTATTGACTGGGTGATTCATTGTGACCACTTTCATTTTAATTCAGCAAATAAAAGCGAATTATTCATTCATTCATTTTCTTTTCAGCTTAGTCCCTTTATTAATCTGGGGTCGCCACAGCGGAATGAACTGGCAACTTATCCAGCATATATTTTATGCAGTGGATGCGATAAAAACTTATTAATTAAACTAAAGAGTAACTCTCATTACATTTTCAAAAAAGTAACTCAAATATTACTACTTTTTTTTTTTTCATTTTTACTTTAGTCATTACTTAAAGTAATATTATTACATAACTCATGTTGCTTGTACTGTGTTTCCCCCAATACTGGTTATGGCACTAAGGTACAAAAGCTATATGTTACACAGGCAGGTGTGCTACTGAAGAAGGATAGGAATTTACATTTATCAAGACCTCTGTGTTAGGGAATTGCCCCAGTGACCTTTTTGGACCATGAAGCAATGGCATTCTGGAGACCAGTATCTAAAACACAGCATATGTTAGAGCCCAGCTGTGCATTTGTTTTAATGAATATATTTATTTATTTATGTCAGGACAGGAACTGAATGGCAAAAGGTTAGAGATTCATTCCCAGCAGGGGGCATTGTGTGATTCTGAGAGTAACAGAGGCAACAGTCTAAACATTGTGCCTTTTAGCCAAACATTGAATTCCTAAAAAGCTTGAGGCAGACTGTTCCTGCATCTGGCACCCGGAGATACTAAAATGGGGAGAAATGTGTCTGGTAAATGCCAAGTAGCCCATTGTTCACCGCAACCTGTCTGACACATACCCCAAGCTCCTTTCTGAGGTAATTGTCCCGATCAAAATATATGAGCATTGCTGTAAACTGTTTTGGTTGGACGAGATCATTAAAGTGATTCTCTAAAGCTAATGCTATTCCTTATATTCTGCTGCTAATTTAAACCCATGAGCAAGCGCTGATTCCTCTCTTCGCCATTCTTTATTCTCCCAGACTCTTTTCCTCGCACTCCCTCCTCTTCCCTTCTCCAAGGTGACCTTGGCGTTAAACCGGGCGCTATGGGATGTGGAAACTCACTGCCATGATGCTCTTCAAGGCTAGGGCAATTGCTCCCCGTCACCATCCACTAAGAGCCCTGGCGTAGCCCAGCAAAGCGCCGTCACCCAGATTCAGCATGATGGATGGAATCTATGTAGAGACTGTCAGAGGCAGGAAAGAGGAAAGCAAGGATTAAACAGTGGGGTGTGTGTGTGGGGGGGGGGGGAGAAACGAGGGACAGAAAGCCTTAGAGGATAGATTGAATGAGGAAAGAGAACTTAGAAAGGTAAAGACAGCACGACTGGAAGGATCGAAAAACAGAGGAGACATTTAATATCGGCTCTGAGGACATCTCTTTCCCTGCAGGTCTCTGAGATTCCAGCTGTCATTTGTACTCCCCCCTCTCCCTCTATCTCCCTCTCTCTCTCTCTCTTTCTCTCTCTCTCTGCACATCTTCCTTCAATACCTGTAATGCGGTAGGCATTTCAGACATCTGAGAACCTCCATAAATCACTCGTCGCTCTGAGGGAAGACCTGCTTGTCTGCGTCCTGGCTGTGTGAATCATGGCAGGACCAGGGCAGGAAGGACTTCGGAAAGCCTGTCAGATGTTTCTAGTTTTCACAGGGTTTAATATGAGCAGATAACAGGAGGAGAGATCAAGCACACCAGCAGTCCAGAGCAGTTGACGGGGATTGAAGAAAGGGAGAGACAGGCAGCATGTTATTGAAGGTTGCTAAATCGCACTGGTTCTTTGATGCCGTAGCTTCCAGCGAGATGTATAATAAGGATTAAAGATCAGACCAGTCTGGAGTCCATCCAGAACACACTAAAACTTTGATTCTGCTGCAGTCATCAGAAAGAACAGAGGAGCGGGGAGAGAGAATTAGACTCACCACAAGAGAAGCACCTCGGTGCCCTACTTTAAAAAAGTGATGAAGAGATTGGATAAGCAGTATTTCAGTGCGCTAACTTAGAGGTGCATACACGCGTGCGTAGTCACACCTGCGCATGCACCTCCATAAATGGCTCTCACACACACTTGCTGTGAACTGAGATCACCAGGTCAGAAACCGATATAGTGGGTGTTCTGGTTACTGTGTTAAAATATAAAGAAACCCAACAAGATTACTCTGCTCAAACTTTTATTCCAATTAAATAAATAGTTCAGCAAGGATGCATTAAATTGATCAAACTTTACAAATATAATTTATAATAGGATTTTTATTTTAGATGAATGGTGCTTTTTGAAAGTCTGAAAAGTAAAAACAGGTTCCAAAAAAATATTAAGCAACAGAATAATTAGAAAAATAAGGCCACGTTCACACAGCAGCAGAATATAGTAATATTGTTTGGAGAGACAACTGCATTCTATAATGGAACCGTATTTTGGTGAAGCTCTGTTGTGTGGAAGGAGCCACTGAGGGTTGGAGAGAGAGAGTTCCTTTTGTTACTAGGTTTGTTATTATTGTTGTTGTTGTTTTGTGTATTTGAGTTATGTTTATAATTTGAATGTGTATTTTTAAAGGGCGGCATAAAGGTTCAGTGGTTAGCACTGTCGCCTCACAGCAAGATGGTCAGTGGTTCTAGTCTCCGCTGGGCCAGTTGACACTTCTGTGTGGAGTTTGCATGTTTCCTCCGGGTGCTCCAGTTTCCCCCACAGTCCAAAGACATGCGCTATAGGTGATATGAATGAGCTTAATTAGCCTTAGTGTATGAGTGTGTGTGTGAATGCAGGAGTATATGGGTGTTTCCCATTACTGGGTTGCAGCTGGATGGGCATCCGCTGCGTAAAACATATGCTGGAATAGTTGGCAGTTCATTCCGCTGTGAATCAGGTACTAAGATGAAGGAAAATGAATGAATGAATAAATATGTATGTTTATTGGCCTTCAACAACTGCAAAAGGGACTACCAATGAAAGCTAGCATTAGGGCTAATTTGAGTACATTTAAGGAATGTTGGTTAATGTACACTGTTCTTGGTTGTAAAGTAAATAAATTGAAAAATGTAAAATTATACTCCATTTAATCATATACTATAGTAAAGTATACTTGAATTGACCTTTTGTGAACATTTTATCATTGTTGTGGTAATACAACAACTAAAGCAATAAAAACACATTACCCAACACTTTAGTTTTTTTTTCTTCTACAAATAGGGCATATTATATTATGCACCACAGTTTTCTGTAATAAAATTTAAAATAGAAACTACTGTATTTAATGAAGTTTATTTATAAACTAATTTCGAGAGGATCACGTGCTTATGACTGCGGCTGGTCCGTGTTAGCGAATGTATTATTCGCCAATCAGATAATCTCTAACTCACTATAAATAACCAGACTGTCTTACCTTAGCCATCTTCGTCTTGAAGAATCCCCCTTCCACCCCTACTCCTCCCCTCTTTCTTGACTGGGTGGCACGGCGGCCCAGTGGTTAGCACTGGTTCAAGTCTTTACCCGGTCAGTTGACATTTCTGTGTCGAGTTTACATGTTTTCCCCATGCTTGCGTTTGTTTGCCCTGGGCTCTCCGGTTTCCTCCCACAGGCCAAAGCCACGCGCCATAGGTAAATTGACCAAACCAAATCAGCACCATAGATGAGCTCTTAATGGTTAGCACTGTATATCTAATGGAAGCAGTATATCTCTCATAGCAATGCCTAATCTGCCACTCGCCATAAACAAATAGGGGTGTTCGTGAGACCTACCTGAGCTCAAACTCCCCTCTTGCCCTGCAAACGGAAGGGAGCCCGTGACTCGAGGATCTTATGAGCTCAGGGCTCTCTCCTGGGACAGCATGCCAAATACACTTTATAATCAATCATCAGCTAAGTGTGAACTCTTGAATTACAATTTATCAGTTCCCTATTCATAGTATGTGGTAAGATTCATTAACAAAGTATTGTGAATACTCATATGCAGGTTTGATGTAGGGTGCTGTGGTGATTTGGAGACAGCAATGGGCCAATCGTTTATTGCATATAGTGTGTTAATTTACAATATTCGGTGCTACATCTAGGATACTTCGAGATATCCTTACAGAAAGAGTTTTTTATTGGTGGTGTCCTTGACAATTGACAGATTATGCTTTTTTTGTGCAGTTCAGGATCATTTTGGGGGACTTTTCTGATGACAACCCACATAGCAAAATTTTTCTGGCCTAGATCTGGCCCACACAATAAGCATTTTCTTGGCCCATATGCCACAGTGAATTACGGTACATGACTGGACCAAGTCTGGGTTCCATACAAGGGGCAAACATGGACCATATCTGGGCCAAGGCTCAGGCAATTTAATAACCCATAACTGGGCCAGATGTGTTGGTATTTCATGACTGCAATGAATTTAATAAACCCATGAAGCATTTCGCTTTATGGCTTTGCTTTTTCTCGAAGGGACCTGATTTTTTAATTTTTTTGTTCTTTACTCAAAAATAATGTTTATGTAAAAGTGGGTCAAGATAGGCCAGACTTACATGGCTCACATATGCATTGTTTTAACATCTGGGCCAAATACTACATTTGATATCTGGCCCAAGTCTTGAGTGCTGCCTATAAAATGGTGCCACCCCTGCCAAACCCAGGCCATGTTTGGCCCACATGCTGTATGCCAGTGTCTGAGTATGTCAATTCTGGGACAGAATTCTTGGCTACCTGGGAAGATGCAAAGCATGCCACCTCTGTTTAACTGCAAAGCAGCCATTGATTCTTTACGTTCTTGGTTCAGGAAGTTAGTCAGTAATTCTGCCTTTCGATGACATCATGCACATCGTTAAACATAGCAAGTAATGTTTGGTTGGGAATTGACATGCGATGTGACATTTGTTTGTCCATGATAAGAAGAATGTAATCAAAATCATGGCATCTCAAAAGGTAGAGGATTCCCATCTTAACATATTAGCAAAGTTCACAAAAAATAAAAGAATCTATCGAGTTGTTAGAGTGGCTGACTGTAGTATTGGTAACCTAGTAATCAGTAAACAAAGCAAGCATAATGGAGATAGCGCACATCATCATATGGGTGTAATGTTAAGGTTATGTCAGAATTGATTCCTCAAACGCAACTGCAACTCCCATTATTTCAAAGTCCAAAACCACCTTAAGTGAGCATAAAAACATTTTATAAAATAAGAGATTTTTATCTGAAATGTGGTGTTTCAATCATTTGTTTTTCATGCAATACATCAAAATGCAAATTAACAACCCTGCTGCTGTCCTTTTACTGTAGTTGTCGATGACTCAAATGCTCTACTCCTTACTGAGATATAAAAGCCTCTGTTGGATATAATTACATGACGTTGAGCATCAATTGAGCTTTTGTTGACTTGACAACACCTTGTAGAATTTTGTAATCATCTTTGATATTTACTTTTTTGTCTTGTAGTTTTGGAATTTGCATAATGGTTTTAATTGACCTTTCATTTAATTTACTAGAAGTCATGCAAGTAGTCGTTTTAATGGGGTTGAGCTGCAAGCAGGCACACTGTTGTGTCCAGGGGGACTGCAAAATGACAGAAGGCCTGTTAAATGAATCAATCAGGTTTTTCTGCATAGGCCACAGATGTTGTGTGCATATGAGGTATTTAGCGTGTGTTTGCCATCCACAGTGATTTCTGGTGCACTAATTGGAGGGCTGGTCCCTTTGGAGCAGTCTGAGGTTAAGTGCCATGATCAGGGGTGCAATGGACATAATGGTCGAATACTGATCTCAAGAACTCCTTATTTCTGTGGTCACACCTACTTAATTTAACTGACAATTCTTTGTGCCAGTAAACCAGATCCTTTAACCATTAGAGTATAGTAACCCTCTGTGCATGCATGGTTACACGTGAGGGTTCGGATTTTCCTACATTGGTGACAAAATGTGCCTCTATTATTATTGGACCTTTAAAATACTGCAACCATTCACCCAGCTAATGTGAACATTCTAGGAATATTCAGGAATGTGCCTAAAATGTGTGCAAATGCAGGCATCTAAAATTATTTCAAAAATGTTTTTAGAAAGTTCTTGTAACTTTCGAACATTAGTTGTTCTGCATGAATGTTCACATGATGTTGATAGAAAAACAAACGTAATATAATGTGGATGAAATGATCGAATGATGTTTTAAATACTATTTTAATCTTAACGTGAGATTGCAATGTTATGGAAATGTTTTGAACAACATTTTTAAAATAAAAAAGAAAACTTGGGGAGTGATAGTTTACCCAAATTCTGAAAATATTGTCATTATTTACTTACCTCCCAAGAGTTTTTTATTAAATTATTTTTTTGGAAACCTGCAGCCATTGACTTCCATATTATTTGTTTTTTCTTCTTTGAAAGTCAATGGTTACAAAATGTCTTACATCAAATGCCTGCATAGTGGTTGAGTCATGAAACCATGTTCAGATTAAACTTTTTTTTTGCTTACAGCAATGTTTAAACTAGTATCTTATACAACATTCTAAGTCATAGAATTTTGTAATCTTATTCATTATGATTTCTGTTATTTGTTAGGCTTTGTGTTTATCATGGCCTCGCTGAAAACATTTGGATGCTTGCCTAAATTATCGAGATGTGTACAATAGTTTTCCACATTCTTGTTGTAAATGATAGAAAGGAATGAGATTGTCATATTTATTTCTTAAGAAATAAAATAGATTTTTTCCATGCATAATACTTTAAGATAATGTGAATGAAATTATCTAATGGCGTTTTAAGTACTAATTTAATCTAACATGAGACTGCAATGTTATAAAAATGTTTTGAACAATTTTTTTATTTTATTTTATTTATTTATTTATTTTTATTTTGGAAACCTGCAACCATTGACTTCCATATTATTTGTTTTTCCTTCTTTGGAAGTCAGTGCTTTGTGTTCTATCTGGGAAATTCATAAATGTTTGGAACCACTTGATGGTGAGTAAATACTTAGTAAACTTTTATTTTTTGAGTGAAAATCTGTTTAATAAAACATCTAAAGAACAAGACCAGGAGTGCCCAAACTTGGTCCTGGTGGGCCGGTGTCCTGGAGAGTTTAGCTCCAAACCTAATCAAACACACCTGAACCAGCTACTCAAGCTCTTACAAGATATACTAAAAACTGTGTTGCAGCAAGTTGGAACTAAACTCAGCAGGACACCGGCCCTCCAGGATCGAGTTTGGACACCGCTGAACTAGACGGTTTGAACATTTTCAAAAAAGAACTTTGTGTAACTTAATGGGAACATCAAGGGAACATTTTTAAAACATAAACTTTTTATATTCACAGCACTGTAAATATAATAATATTATGCTATTACTGTGTCTTCCAGTCCATTTCTGCAGGAAGTGCTTTCTTGTTAGTGTGGTTTGAAGCAAATGCCATGTTAGCTTCAAATTAGCACAAGGCTTCTCTCTCTCTCTGTGCTGTCTCTTTTCCCCTTAATTCATTTTCTGTCCTTTCTTGTCTAAACCACTATATGAGCAAGGGAATGCCTGAGCGAATGCAGTAGGGGCACATTGTGGATTTTGTAGTTTAATCATGTTCTGCTCTAATGGATTTAATGTAAAGCAGGGGAGAGCAGATCTGGCATCCGGCCAACTAGCTAAAGCAGCTAAATGCATCAGCGTAGCGCTGTCAGGCTAATGTTACTGCAGCTCTCGGCTACCGAATGTCTTACGTCAAACGCCTGCATAATGGTTCAGCCACAAAAGAACGTTCAGATCGAACTTTTTTGTATTGTAAGCAGTGTTTAACCCTATTGTACTATTCAAATTGTCTACTTTTTCAGTATTGTAGTGGCTGTTTTCGCACTATTGACTTCCATTATAAGGACATTATTTGATTGCAAAGCCAATGGGGCAAAAAAACAGCCTCTGACACAACAAAAGGATAGTAAATTTGCAAAGAGTATTGTTGAATTTTTGAAAAATTCCAAAGCATTTTACCAAAATTTGTATCGAAATAAGATTTTTCACCAAAAATCATTCCATTTGCTGAAACACAGAGACAAGTTGGGGCCAAATTAAGCCTGAATATCATCCCAGAGTGGATGAAAACATCCCCAAGCACACAAGGGTTAAACTAGTACTTTATACAATGTTCTGAGTCCCTGATTTTGTTGTAATCTCATTCATCATGGTTTTTATTATTTGTTAGGCTTTGTGGGTTGCATATAGCAACAAAAGTATTTGTTTTATCATATGGCCTCAATGAAAACATTTGGATGCTTGCCAAACTTATTGAGATGTGTACTAGTTTTCCACATTCTTGTTGTAAATGATGGAAATGAATGAGATTTACCTCTTAAGAAATAAAATATTTTTTTTCTAAGCATAATACCCTGCTTAAAATTCCCAAGTTGACAGTTTCACAGCAAATAAAACTTCCTTTTTGCTTCTGTGAGGTAAATATCCTCAATTCATCATTCACTGCACACACATATTCATTTACATGCGTTTGGAGGCGAGACGAGGCCCATAAGCCACAATATGAGGTAGTAATGGTTTATTTTTCACATATAATGGCAATTGGAGGGTTCAGAATGCATTATTCCCTCCTGATGAAATACACTGAAAATGGCTGATGCTTCTCTTAGGCATGGTTTGTGTATGTGTGTGTGCGTGTGTGTGTGTGTGAATGTTAAGGACAGATTACCCTTGAGATTTGTTCCGATAAGGAAAACATGCAAAACTGGAAAAAAAGCTGAATCTTGGCTTATGAATGATTTATGAAGCATCAAGTCTTTGACTCGTTATGGATCAGTTTCATAATTTTTTGTGCTGCCTCGGTTGCAACAGGCCAGAGGGTCAAGATTGAAGTCAGAGTATAATACGATTTAATACATAAACAAACACGGTTGAATAGATACTCAGCTAGGCAGGAGGGCAAATTGTGTTTCCACCATATTTTTATTTAATTATAGAATAAGGTTCTGAATTTTAATGGTTCTGAAAATGATTACTGAGCAGTGAATTCATGGTTAAGGCACACCACTTATCCATTTGTGGAGTTTACCCTCAAATATCTGCTAACAATGACAAAGTATCTTCACCTCAATGCTTCCCAAGAGAGTGGTATACATATAATGAACATTTCTGAACCAAAGCTACAATTTTATAGCACATAATTTATAGTTTGTTAGGCATCTTGACACACTGACAAAGCGAATAACAATTGAAGAGGGATTCAGCAATTCAACATAAAGGGGTAAATGCTAGTTATACAAAGGAATTAGTTTGTGCTCAGAGAATTTAGAGTAGTAGAGAGAAAGAGAGAGAGAGAGTGTTTCTATAGGTGGTTTGTCAAGCCCACTCACCTGTGTGAAGCACACTTCATACAGTAAATGCACAGTGTTTGTGTCGGTTAATGTGTCTGAGATGAATGAGTGTGTTTTCTACAGGTGGTTTGTTAAGCCCACTCAGAATTTAAAGTACTCTGGAGTTAGTGTGGAGTGAGGTGGGAGACTCTTCTGCCTTTCTTTTAATTTATGTCTTAACTAACATAATTAATTAAGGAATTAAGTTAGCTTATCAGTTTCTGGGCAGCACAGTGGCACAGTAGGTCTGTCGCCTCTCAGCAAGAAGTTTGCTGGTTCGAGTCTCGGCTGGGTCACTTGGTATTTCTGCGTGGAGTTTGCATGTTCTTCCTGTGTTCATGTGGGTTTCCTCCGGGTCCTCCGGTTTCCCCCATGAGTCCAAAGACATGCACTACAGGTGAACTGAGTAACTAAATTGGCCGTAGTGTTTGTGTGTGTTCTGGTCCTCCAGGTTGGGGGTTGAGTGTTGGGCTAATAACCCACCTTGTAAAAATGAAATGTTACAAAACCCCAACAACTTCGATATAAACGGCCCTGGGAGTAAGTAAGTATTAGTTCTACAAATGTAGAATCCACTACAAAAGTGGATTGAACATAAAATAATTAAATTGTTCCCCCAAAAAGGTCAAGAATTGTGTTGTTTCAGCTCATTTTCATAAAAGAAAAAATAAATAATTAAAAATAACTACAAAAAACGACAACTCTACTGAAACTTTCACTAAAATTCAAATGAAACGAGAACGTCTAGAAATGCAAACTATTAATTATAAAGCTAAAGTAGTATCTTAATCATACTAAAATAACTTTGTCCTTGTCTTACCTTATTAATCTGAGGCAGTAGTTTTAGCGTTTTTAGTGGTTGAAGTTCAGTTTAGAGATTTAATGGTTGAAAATGCTCTTTATTCGGCATTAGTCAAATGGCAAGGAAAATCGATGAAGTCCAGACGCTGGGACAAAATGTGTTGAATTTCTCTGGTTTTGTACAGCATTAGCGAAGACACAAGTGATCAGAGTGCCAGGACTGTGTCATTTCGATTAGCTTATCTTTGGTGTTGCATCTCATTTTCCAAATGGAATCTTTGAGTTGCACTTAACAGGATTGCCTGCATTATATCACCTGCAGAGCTGACATTAAACCCTTTAAAACACACACACACACGCACACACACATTCAGTTGTCAAGAAAGGCCATATGTGAGACTCCCTGCTGAGTCATTCATTTGACCACAAACACACACACACACACACACACGCACACAGTTTTCCTTATTTTGTCCGTCATCTTTTGATGGAGAGATGGTGTAATGCTGTTCCCCTCTCGCTCTTGCTCTCTCTCTCTCTCTGCTGTTCAGAATTGCATGCATGCTTACTACATGCTGTGTGTGTATTATACAAAGTCTACTAATGTATACTAGATGCACACTCTGAGTCAAATCAAAACATATATAAAGTATGAAAAAAATAGTCAGATTTAGCGATGTTGTGAATAGGATGCAGTAAGAGAAAGTATTTAACTACAATATTAGCACCGCTGCATGTGTAATATAAAATGTGTCCATTAATTACTGTATGTACATAATTGGGCATTATTCCTTCACTTTTCCCCTTTTAAAAAGTAATGAAAAATTAATTGATTACACTGTGCTATTATTCTTATTTTTAATTTAGTTTATCTTGTTTTATTTAATTCTCAAAAGTTTTATAGTAGCGCACAGTCCTATGTTATGTTGTCAGTTTATGTTGTTGATGTTGCACCTTGGTCCTGGAAGAGCATTGTTTTATTTCACTGTGTACTGTATATTGTTGAAATGACAATAAAGCTGACTTGACTTGATTTAATACAATTTAGCAGCATTACATGTACTACATAAAAATGGCAAAGTTGCATGGAACAGTAGTTTACATTTAAGATTTAGAAATATTTTATGCCTAATTTGACAGATAGTGTTGACTTATTGCATACAGTACATAAATTGGCATGTTTATCCTTCTTTGTCTCAATTGTATTTAAAAAGGAATTAAAGTAGTACATTGTTGCAATTTGAGAACATTGCATATTTATTTTTTTTGCATTTTTATCTATTTTTTGTGTAAAATGTCTTATTTAAATGTAGCTACAGTAACCACATTGTTAAAAATTCTAAACATGGCGTCTAATTTATCAAATAGAACTTTTTGAATAAACAATTTAGCATTATTATCCTTTTTTATATAAAATATTTTGTTTGAAAATGTTGTTAACAGCATTATAATTTATCAACTTAGTGTCGAATTCATTAATTATTATTAATAAATTATTAAAGTGCACCTAATGATTAGTCATCTTGTCTTGATTCAATTCATGTTTATTTCTATAACGCTTTTGCAATGTAGATTGTGTCAAAGCAGCTTAACATAAAAGCTCTTGTGAATTGAAACTGTGTCAGTCCAGTTTTCAGAGTTGAAGTTCAGTTCAGTGTGGTCTAAATTTCACTGCTGAAATTCCAAACACTGAAGAGCAAAACCATCGATGCACAGCTCCACAAGTCCCAAACCAAGCAAATCAGTGGCGAGGAACAAACTTCACCAATTGACAAAAGTGAAGGAAATAAAAACCTTGAGAGAAACCAGGATCAGTTGGACATGACCATTTCTCTTCTAGCCAAACTTCTTGTGTGGAGCTGCAGTCTTAACTTGTAGCAATCTGATCAAATAATATCAAGTTGAGTCCTATAGCTTGATTCCCCTTGATTCACCATTCTTGAGTCAAGTGCACTACATTTTGGGGATTTCCTGTGCACTCCATTTATATTATGCTTCACATTTTGCTACTGTAAATGTTCCAGCTTGTCCTGTTATTCCATACAGTATGTGTAGTATGCAATTTCAAACTCGTTCTCTTTCTGAAATGTAGCTTTAATCCAGCTCAGCTTTAAACAGATTATCGCAGTGCGCATATACTTTAAAAGACTCTTAGCTTTTTATTAATAACAATTCATCAACCCCGAAGACTCCAAGGTGCACATTATTTTTAACAAGCTTTTGACTCGTAAATTAACTCTAATCAAGTCTTTAAGAGAAACTGATAGTCGTTTTAATGAGTACATGTCAGCACATAAACAAAAACCTGTTTGCACTGAATGAAAATAAAGGCAGATTTGCAGCAACGGACATCCATAATGAAATAACAGTAAGCCTTGGTGCAGCACCAGTCATGTGCAGGATATTTGATTCTGAATTTTAAACACCGTGGTGCACAAGAATCCCATTACGTAGCTGGATTACTTAGATTGGTTCTCATTCTCGAAGGATTCCCCCTATAAACCTCACAATACTCACCGCTGACCGATTCACCAGGCGTACTGTGTTGGGTTGACGGGGAAAAATTGAGTGTAGTGATGTGAGACACTGACTGTGTCCCTGTGGTCTGTGTGACGGCATCATTGCCCCTGGGGGATAAAGGGATCTGGAAATTTGAAAATTCACTTCTGCTTTCCTGCCTGTGTAAACAACAACAGCAAATTTATCTTCCACCAGCCAGAACTGGGGAGTTTGAGGTGAAGCAAAGTTCCGATTGCAATCTGTCAGGATGGCGTTTGGGGGGAAAGACGTAATACTACAGTATGTATGTACAGCAAACCTGTATCTGATTGACTTGATAAACATTTTTCTTGCCAAAAGGTTAATATCAATAAATATTGATGTCTTAAAAGTGCTGTAGTTAAAGTAATGTATTCTAGGGACTAGAAAGTAAAGGCGGATCTCCTAAAGACATAAATAGAGAGAGAAACATTTTATGAGTATTTACATTGCTTAAGAAAATAAAATGGCAAATTAATCCGATATTTACCAGCTGTTACATTTTTGCATTTTTAAGTCAATTTTAGTTTAAAATGTATTTAATAATTAATGTATTTGATATTAGAATTTGTTGAATGGGATAGCCCCTTGAGATGAATCATGTCATTTTTGAGGGGGTCCCTAAACAGTTCATAAATCAAACAGAGAACAACACGTCATACATACAACTAACAAAACAAACAAAACACTTGAAACACTTCCCACAGTCAAAAGCCTAAATAAACAAAAACTTATAATCAAAAGAGGTGCCACGGTGGCATAGTGAGTAGCACATTCGCCTCACAGAAAGAATGTCGTTGGTTCGAGCCCCGGCTGGGTCAGTTAACGTTTCTATGTGGAGTTTACATGTTCTCCCTGTGTTTGCGGGGATTTTCTCCGGGTGCTCCGGTTTCCCCCACAAGTCCAAAGACATGCGGGACAGGTGAATTGGGTAGACTAAATTGTCCGTAGTGTATGAGTGTGAATGAGTGTGTATGGATGTTTCCCAGAGATGGTTGCAGCTGGAAGGGCATCCGCTGCATAAAACAAATGCTGGATAAGTTGGTGGTTCATTCCACTGTGGCGACCCTGGATTAAGGGACTAAGCCGACAAGAAAAATGAATGAATGAATGAATGAATGATTGAATATAATCAAAAGTACAAACAATTTCATATAAAAATAAATAATAAACATTTAAATTTAAATTGGAGCCAATATTAATAACATTCCCAAGTTGTTTCCAAAAATATTGATGTCAATCAATATTGATGAAAATAAATTGGCCCTGAAAAGACAAAATTATGTTATTGATCTAAAAAGGAAGGGAGATTGTTCTAATTGGAAAGAGCTTTTCTATTGAAAGGACCTATGGCCGCTCTCTGTTACAGTTCTAGGAACAAAAGAATAATTCTGATGCATATGACGAAGCAAATATGATGAGGTAAATGAAACAAAAAACTGCTTTAAATAAGAGGGGAAACTAAAATAAACACATAATAAATAATATCAGCATAATCAATCATAGGAAAAATTAATTGAGAGAAAGTTTTTTCGTACTTTTTCTTACTCTAATATGAAAATATAGTTTGGTAATATCGCATTTCTAATTTAGCTGCTAGTGTTCAGTTATGAAAATATGAGGAAAAAATCAAGGTTCTTTAAATAGAGGGGAGTTATGGTACATAATGAATTATTATTATTTTTTTAATATATTTTTGTGTGAAATGTCTTTAATAAATAATGTCAAATTATAGATTGCTAAAGATCAAGATTTAGCAACATTGTATGTGTAATTCAGCTCACATCAATATGATACTGACTAATGGTATGAATCAAAAAGATGCTGTAAAACAATGCATAGTAATGTATGATTCATTTTACTGTTGCGCCTCTTCCTCTAGGGGGCGATAAAGAGGAATATCTTTTTTGGGTCACACTTTATTTTGATGGTCCGTTTGTTGAATTTAAGTTACTTCTCAACTAATTCTCATTAGATTATAAGTAGACTGTTAGGTTGGGGTTAGGGGTAGGGTTAGTGTAAGTTGACATGTACTTGCAAAGTTTCTTATAGTCAGTTGAATGTCTGTATTAACAGATATTACGCAGACAGTCTACTATTACTCAAATGGACCATCAAAATAAAGTGTTACCTTTTTTTTGGGCAAAAAAAAAAAAAAACGGATCCATGCATTGAATGAATGTTTATACTATGTCAATATATGCTGTCTTTACTTTAACTTGCAGTAGGTTCACATGGTTCCCCATGAGAGGGAACAAGGGGACTTTGCTTGGTTTTTAATGAGCCCTGGCAGATGTTGAAACAGCTGTAGTAGTGCTGAAAACATCTCTCTGTCACACACTCGCACATACAAAAATCAAAACCGTGCAGATTGCAAAAAATTAATGGATAGTTATTTATTAAAATGTCTATGTTTGTGGAATATATTTCCATGTCTATAATGCTGCATATATAGGGAAGGATGAGAGCAGGACTCTAATCTAATTAATTCAGCATCTAAGATGATTTTCATAGCCCCCGCAGAGGTAAAATGTTAAGTGAGTGCTGAAATCTGAATCTGTCCATCTGCAAGCACCATGACCGCACATGCCTGACCTCATTACCTGCTGCTCTGTCCTTTCTTTCTGAGAGCCGACTAGATAATTTGGCCCAATTCCACTTGACCAGGAGCTAATGAATACCTCCTGTTAAGGTCTGACCTGAAGATTGTTTCATTAAAGCTCAACTGTGCCATTTTTTGCTGCGCTAGCATCACTAAATGAACAATTATAATGTTTTCAAACAGATTTCCATATGATGGACACCCCGCAGCCTTTTTATTGACCTGAAACATTAGGTTAAGCTCCAGCACTCATACTACCAAGAGAGATAATAGTACAGTCATGGATGAGGATGGATGGATGCATGGATGAAAACAGGTTTCCCAAACACTCATCCTCTACTTGTGGTTTTGACAAGCAGGTAGTCAAGCCTCAAACACCTAATTGGTTGAATAAATTTAGCTTTTGGGGCATTGGGGCAGTTAGACAGATGGACAGGTGAATAAAGGGATGGATGACTGGATACTGTAGGCATGGACTGGTGGGAAGGTAGGTAAGAAGGGTACATTGATGGATAATTAGGTACAAAGGGTTATGTACACTCTAAAAAAAAGGTTCTTTCACATAGTAATAGTCCTATTTAAAAATGTATTGTTTTGAAGAACATTTTTTTAAGCTGAAATGGTTCTTTATGTGAGTTTAGGGTTCTTTATTTCCCGCCTTTTTGTTTTTAAATCAGTAACTGACAAAGCATCTGCAGCCTGTTACTGGTTTCTGGAGGTCAAATTTTAACTATACAGACTGTCAACACTGAGTACATTTACATAGACATCAATAATCTGATTTTAATTCGATTAAGACTGATTAAGACACTCTCAGAAATAAAGGTACGCAAGCTGTCACTGTGGTGGTACCTTTTCAGTAGGTACACATTTGTACTTAAAGGGTCCATATTGGTACCTCAAAAGTATAAATTAGTACCTAATAATTTTAAGAGGAACACTTTTGTACTTTTTAGGTACTAATATGTACCCTTAAGTTATTAATGTGGACATATTAGGTACAAATTAGGTCCTTTTGAAAAGGTACCACCCTAGTGACAGCTCATGTACCTTTATTTCTGAGAGTGTAGCATGTAAACAGTGATTTATTTATTTTTATTTTATTATTTTAAGTTTTTTTGATTCACTTAATTCGACTAAAATCATAATCGAACTAAACAGAATTTGAATTAAGACATGGAGTATACCGATTTTAGTCGTGTAGGATTTTCACCACATTTTGAGACAGGATAGTCTATACACACAACTGTTTGACAATATTCTCTGCACCTACCGAGTCAGTGAAGGACCACAGACTACTTACTCCCATATGGCGTGCAGTATCAAATTCCATTAAAACAACACTCTTCCAGAAGTACATACACTCATTCAATATCTCGTTTGTCATGGGGAGCATGCATGAAATGTTTCTAAATGAAAGTGCCAAAATGCAGTTGAAGTAAACAAATTTAAAATGAAACACCCGAAATTAGATGAAACTCCAGAGGAAATGTGGATATCATGGTGACACAATGACCTCAGTCGAATTATGCTCTATGACATGTTACAATGGAATCATGAAAGAACCAACTCGTGTAAACACCTAACTAATAATATTCTCTTATTCAGATTAAGGCAAACAATTTGATTACTGATGTCCATGTAAATGTTTTAACTGTCTTTCAGATAGTAATAGTCCTGTTTAAAATTGTATTTCCTGCCTTTTTGTTTTTTAAATCTGTAACTGACAAAGCACCTGCTGCTCATTTCTGTCAACTATACAGGCTGTCAAAAATCTCTTAAAATTCTTAATTCTTTCATAAAATATCTATAGATTTTAACAGAGATGTTTCTACTTTCTAATTATTACATAGGTTTATGCATAAAAGTCACAAAAAACATAAAAGACTTCACTTTTCTTTTTAACACGTTACTTTTAACCTTCATTAGCATAATTGTTTGTACCTAAACAAATGTAGGAGTCACATTGTAACCGCACACTCATATGGGGTTTTCAGATGCTGTGATTTATTTTTTATGATCTACAGAGAGAAAATGGCGCTCAATTTGACAGAAAAAGGATTGCGAAAACTTTGGAGAACTTGGTCACATTATGTGCCTGTTTCTGTTATTGTTTTTGTTTGCTTGAATTATTTTGATATTCATTTATGTTCAGTGTAAATTTTCATTTATTAATGTATTTAGCTGATACGTGTTGTACGAGTACTGTCATCTTTACAGGTTCACATCAGTAAGAAATGAAACTACCTGACTGTTACATGCTCTTGGGTGTGTTTAATGTTTTTTATATAATTTTTTTCTTAAATGAAAACAGAGCGTATGTGTGTTTGTGTGTGTGTTATCTCATCCTTTGCTGCAGTTGTATTGATGAACTTATTGATGATTACAGGAAGAGTCATTTCTCTGCTCTGTCCCCTGGTCTGATCAGATGTGAGAGATCACAACAGAATAAGATTTATTTCACCTCAGGGAAGTACTTAAAAATTGAAAGTCAGTCCACAAGCCCTTCCAGGGAAAAACGTTACATGGACACCTGTTGCAAAACGAGTGGGTGAAAATCCATTCTTTACCTTCAAACCTCTGTAATTACTTTCAATAATTAATGCCGAGCCATTTCATGAGAGGAGAATGTGAAAGAATTCGATGCTGATGAAAGCGCAATCAAACATTTAGCAGTTAAGCGTAAAGACTTTGGGTCATAAATTATAAATGCTCTTAGATTGAAATTTCAGCGTAGTCATTGTTGGTGTGTTTGCTTTTGCAGGGAGGAGCGCAGCACAAAGAACATTGAAGTAAGCTGCAGTTAAAGGTGACTTTCTTTATTACTTTGTTTGATCTGAATTCAATTCAATCCAAGTTTATTTGTATAGCGCTTTTCACAATAATACTTGTTCCAAAGCAGCTTTACAAAAAGCGCACTGTTACATTGCACTCAAACTCAGAAAAGTTAAGTTGTGCGATGGATGGTATATGCATATACACTTACACAATATATAGTGTCTGTTTCAAAAAGGTGATGTATATATGTATAACACATTTTAAACACTCAAAAACAATGACATTTGTTGTTTGTTTAATCTACTCATTTAAACTGAGCTGAAACAGTGAGTTTTTTTGGTGGGACATGTTCATTTTTTTATCTTTAATCCACTTATCAACACAAATCAATCATTTTACAGTGAATTAAGTGTATTGCTAAAGTGTTTGCGTCGCCCCAGAAGTTTTATAGGGTTGATATAATCTTTTCAAGTCCTTGTAGGATTGGCAAAATCTCTTTACCTTTTAAAATTCAATGAGTATCAGACAGTATTAGCAATTTTATAGCAAATTAGCAAATAATTAGCAAATTAGCACACAGAATTCCGCAGATTTCTGCAGATTTTTAGCCCATCATTGATTCTGTTTACTTACTGGTGTAAATGTGTGGAAATTTATATTTATTTAGTTTTTAAAATAATTTCAGTAATAATATTGACCAATATGAGAATATTCATATGATTTCTTTACAATGCAGTTTGTAAAGTACTATTTTCTGTCTTTTAGTAGAGATTTTATTTGAGAGACTTGCTTTGTTTACCAAATACAGTGAATCTAATTGGGTTCGCATTGTAAACATTAAATGAAAGTTAAAAATGTATTACTTTTTATTTCATATATTAAGGTTTTAGTTATGATACTCCCAAAATCATTCCACATAAATCCACAGATTTTTAACAAAATACTCAGCAGAAATAGCAAAAAATGTCTGCAGATTCCGTCTAGCCCTATATTTGTTGCCAGTATTAAATTTGGTCATGCTGGTCACTTTTTAACTAACACTAACTCAAAGCTTATTCAGTTACTAGTAATTTTCTAATTTGATGTAAACATTTGCAATCTCAAATGAAATGTAAATTTTTTTTCAAAGTGCACTTAATAATAATAAATAATTAGTTTATTAATAATGATTTAGAAATAGATTCAGTCAATTAGAAAGACTTCATTTACTCTGTCATCATTTACTCATACTAGAATTGTTCCAAACATGTTTCTTTCATCTGTGAACACAAATGAGGATATTTTGTAAAACTGTCACCATTGACATCTATATTAGGAAACAAATTGTATGGAGGTCAATGATGACCATCAATTGGACGTGGAAATCAACGGTAAACAATGATCCTGGAAATGAACTTCTCTTTTTACTAATATTTTCTTTTTTCTTTTGTCACACTGTCAAATGTTACATTGTAGTTCATTACAGTTCACTAAGATGATGTATTTATCTAATGTTATCAGATATTAACACTCTTTAAAGGGGTGCTATAGAATTTTAAACAGGCCATAAAACAAATAACGTGAAACCATATTTGACGCTAGTTGTGTTCAAAATCCAAAGAAATGCTAGCAGAGGCTCTTGCAGTTCAGTGAGAGATTTATAATCCTCATCAAGGATTTCAACCAGCAGCTTTCTAGTTATGGAGCTGGAATGGATCCAGCTCACCTTCAGCCTTCCACCATTAAACCAGAGCAGATTAAAGCACCTCTCAATTCAACAAGACATTCACCGCTCCACGTCCCTAATGCTGTTCTTACCTCTGCAGGCCTCTGCAGAGAAACAAGCTTTTACTCCTGCAGAAAGCTATCAGGGCCAGGCTAAACAACCACACTCAATAAATGGCTCTTACAGACGAATGTACAGACCCTCTGCAGGCTGACGGAGGATAGAGAGATTACTGGCTGAGAGATGCTGGGAAAGGTGCTTCAGAACCCTTAATAACTTTCATTTCACATCTTTGACTTCAGCAGCAAAAGGTCCTAGTGTTCACGGGGAAGCCCATTTTTGTGATATAATACATTTTTGGTTAGCACACGCTAAGAGATTAATGACCACATTTGATTTGATGAGGTTTGGTTTGATTTGGTTTGGTATATATGTATATATACAGTACATACAGCTGCAGTATGTTAAATTTTGATTATTTTTCACAACAAGTAAAGTTGGGACAAACATTGATGGCCAACAGTGGTTTATTCTGTAGTCAATTAAAAATTAATTAAATAATTAAATAAATGAATGAATGAATGAATAAATAAATAAGAGGGCTAATAATATTGACCTTAATTTTTTTTTTTTTAAATTGTTAAGCTTCTTTCATTCTAGCCAAACAAATAGAAATGACATTTTCTCCAAAAGAAAAAAATATATAATAGGAAATACTGTTGAAATGACCTTGATCTTGATCGGGAGTATTTGAAAATTAATAATAATTTCACTGTGTTTTTGTTTTTGTGTAATATATTTAAATTCAGACAGACAGATAAAACATAAAGCCCTTGTTCAAAAAAGATTGTGTTATAAAGTGTTATTTTATAATATTTACAAAGGAATAATTTGCAATAAATGCACTTATTATTATTATTATTATTATTATTATTATTATATTAGTTTACAGT
>CAIGQQ010024821.1:669359-680928 GCA_903798035.1 Danio albolineatus
TCTCTCTCTCTCTCTCTCTCTCTCTCTCTCTCTCTCTCTCTCTCTCTCTCTCTCTATTTTTTATTTTTATTTTTGACATATTAGAGTGTAAGCTGTTTTAGATGTGGAATAAATTTTATTTATAATCAGGCTAATTATGAAGAAGCCCTCTAAGAACCTTCAAAATACAGATATGAATAAAAAAGTTGTACTAGTACTAAAGCAGAAAAAAACTTCTTTTTAAAAAAGGCTTTTATTGTAACTAAAGTCTGCAGACACATATTGATAAAGTACGACAAAAGAAATGCTTCAAATGTGTCTCAGATGTTTTCTTTAGCTTCGACTGAAAAAACACAAAGCCAGAAAGCCCTGATGTCTGAAATTGACAGGTGCATGTGAAAAAGGTGTTTTTGCCTGCAGTGTTTGGCCTTAAGTGAATCTATTTTTTGAAGGATGTTTTGTATTGGAAAGGAGGAAGTGATTTTCTTTTGGCACATGTGCTGACTCCACACCTGCTGCGCCGCAGTGCCGTCAGATGAGCTTTGATGGTGGGTGTGGTTTTCCTTGCAGGCAATTTGTGTTTAATGACCCGAACAGCTAAAGAGCAGGTAGATGACGTGATCTATCAGGCTGATGACAGTCTTCAGCACTGCCACCTGTGCCCACATTCACTCTCCCTGCAGGTGTTTCACTGGACCCCACGAAAACTCAATCAGTGCTAGTGTTTCCCCAGGAAGTCAGTGTTTACATGGCACAAACCTTCGCTTAATGTTCTTTTTCATCTCCAGGAAAAATAACTACATGCCCTCAAACAAGACAAATTCACCTGAGGAATACACTTGTTAGAATAAGAGTTTTTATTGAGACTTTTTAAATTCCATTGGTAGTAAACATATACATTTGTACTGTCAAGAGACTAAAGAGGTCCAAAATAACATATGTATGTGTACTGCGCATGTATGTATGGATGTACACTGTATATACCAGAAAATCTGGCAGGTATATTCACAAGAAGAATCATTTCATAACATGATAAAACCCCTAAATACAAATAATTCTCATTTTAACTCTTTACATTTTGAATAATTGAAAATATTACGATAAAATAGAGTATTCCTTTAGTGTTAAATAGTTCCTACAGGATTCCTATTGCTTAAAAAGACTTAGCATTTGTTTATTCAGAAGGCAGCATGGTGGCTCAGTGGTTAGCACTGTCGCCTCAGAGCAAGAAAGTTGATGGTTTGAGTCCCGGCTGGGCCAGTTGGCATTTCTGTGTGGAGTTTTTGTGTTCTCCCCATGTTCACGTCTAGTTTCCCCCACAGTCTAAAGATAAGCAGTATGGATGAATTGGGTAAACAAAATTGGACGTAGTGTGTGTGTGCGTGTGTGTGCGTGTGTGTGTGTGTGTGCGTGGGTGTGCGTGTGTGTGTGTGTGTGACATGTCAGGACACAAATCTTTATAATGACACAGGTATGACACAGGTATTACAAAAAGGAGGTGAAATACGAGGACATTGGTGACGTCCTCATTTCTTAAAAAGCTTCTAAACCCCACAGAATGAGTTTAATAAAGCTGCACACAGTCCCCTGTGATGGTTGGGTTTAGAGGTGGGGTATGGGCAATATAATATACATGTTGGACAGTATAAAATGAATGGAAATCTATGAAATGTACCCACTTTTCACAAAAACAAACGTGTGTGTTTATGTGTGTGAATGAATGTATGGGTGTTTCCCAGTACTGGGTTACGCCTGGAAGGGCATCCGCTGTGTAAAACATATGCATAGTTGGCGGTTTATTCCACTGTGATGATTTATTTATTCATTTTATATTTATTATTTATATGTAATTGGCACACATCAGAAACATGCTGTTTAATTTTTACATTCAATCTTCAAGGTGCTCTTTGTGATAATTTAGTCATTTATCTGGAAAACATGGGGGAAAAAAAATGAAGTATATACAGTATGACAATTGCATTTCTAACATAAGATGCATTTTCCCCTGTATTTTTTTCAAAGCTTTTGTGTTTGTGTCTGTGTTTGTGTGTGTGCATGTGTGTATTGAATATAGCTTTCAAAAGTGTTTTCTCTGTCATTGCTTCTGGCTGTGTAGGTTGCAGAGCCTTCCTTCTGGGTGGTTTATTGATTGACGGCGTTGAGTACTGATGCTGGAAAATCATAAATCTGTCCTACACATTTCTTTCCTTTCTTCTGCAGTTCACTTATTTTTTTCTTTGTCTTCAGCAGCAGCAGCACTGCAGTGACCATAACATAGAAGAGCACTGTCTCTCTGAGGACCGTCCCAAGATTCATCATTCCCCATGATCAGTTAAAGAGATCGATTCACTCTCTTTCTTTCTCTCTACCTCTCTCTTTCTCTCTCTCTTTCCTGGAGCATCAAGCCTCTTCATCACTCCTGACTTCTGCGGGATTGTACATTACACTGTGAAGGTTTCCAGGATTGCTGTTTGAGCTCATGGGTTACGTTTGAACATCTGAGCATGTGTGTGTGTGTGTGTGTGTGTGTGTGCGTGTGCGTGTGTGTGTGCGTTTGACACAGGAAAATGGGCCTGGAATGTAAAAATCAGAAGCCAAAGAGGCTCAGGCTGCCCAGAGAGTAGGAGGTGAAGCCAGACACTTCCATTTATGAGAGTGTTTATCTCTCTCCTACACACACACACACACACACTCACACACACACACAGACACACATACATCCTTTAAAGAACATGATTCAAACCATTACAGGTAATGTCACCACTTGATCCGGTTCAACCCTCGATGGCTGCATACGTGCTTTAAGAAAAGCTGTGAGTGTTTGCGTGGCCATTATCACCCACCATTATTGCCTATCCCAGATGTAATTTTCCTTGTGTCTTTAGTTTTCCTCGGACCAGAAGTCAGAGGGGAATCTGTCCGCTCAGCCACTGAATGAAGAACAACCGGTGAGACTCGAAAACGAATTACGAGCTCAATCAACTTTACAAAGCAATTACCAAGAGGAGCGTAATCTTCTGTTATGGTACGAAAGTCTAATAGAATGAAATGCATTAGTGATGAATGAAGGAGCATGAACTGATAAAAAGGGCTCATCAGGCTGGAAATGGCCTGTTTTTGCTCCTGCGACAAAGGAGTCGGGTGCCTAAATCAAAATCAAAACCAAATATTACCATAAATATTAGGACGGGCCGATATGACACCATTACACCAACACATATCACAACATCATCTGATATCCTGATATGAATATGCATCAAAATATACACTCAAAAAATTATGCTTGCTGTTTGTTCAAACTACTTATGTAAAATGAACTAAAGCAACTAAATTTTTGAAGTATTTTGGAACAACTGAATTGTTTTTTGTTCAACCCACTTACATTTGTAAAAACTAGTAAGCTAACTTAATTTTTTTATGTTGCCCCAATACAAATTAATTGTGTAGAACCCACAGTGTATACTGTAAATAAATGCACACAATTTCTTCATGTTGTCCCAACACAAATGAACTTAAATTAATTATTATTATTATATATATTTTTACAAATTTAAGTGGATTGAGCACAAAACAATTAAGTGTCCTAAAAAAAAAAACATCAAGAATGGTGTTATTCATTCATTCATTTTCTTGTCGGCTTAGTCCCTTTATTAATCCGGGGTCGCCGCAGTGGAATGAACCGCCAACTTATCCAGCATTTGTTTTATGCAGCGGATGCCCTTCCAGCCACAACCCATCTCTGGGAAACATCCATATACACTCATTCACACTCATACACTACGGACAATTTGGCCAACCCAATTCACCTGTACCACATGTCTTTGGACTTGTGGGGGAAACCGGAGCACCCGGAGGAAACCCACACAACCACAGGGAGAACATGCAAACTCCACACAGAAATGCCAACTGACCCAGCCGAGGCTCGAACCAACGACATTCTTTCTGTGAGGCGAACGTGCTACTCACTACGCCACCGTGGCGCCCAGAATGGTGTTATTTCAGATAATTTTATATAAGTAGTTAGAACAAAAAGAAGCAACATAAATACATTTTTGAGTGCTGTTTATATACTGTAAAGACCTTTCTTTTGATCTTTTTTACATTTTAAAGTACTAAGTCGTGTTATCTCTTGTGCCAGTCATCTTGTTGATTTGTTTAAATGTGTTTTAACTATTCTTATCTTTAGTACATATTGTTGGTGTTTTTAGTTTAATTTGTACATTTACATTATTTATTAAGGTTCACTATGTCTATTTTAGCACTTCTTAACTATGCTTGTTTGATTGTGTAATTGTGGATTGTTTTTTTAGGTTGACAATTTTAACATCTGTCCAGGGACAACAGATGAAAAATAGCCCTCTGGCTAATTCTGGTGCATTTGCAGAAATGCTTATTAATGTACACTGTCCCTGCCAAATAAACAAATTAAAAAAAAGAAAAGAAAAGAAATTTACTTAATTATATGTGATCGTTATTTTATGCATTATTTCAGCCAAAATAATTGATTAAAAGAAGATATAAAAAAAACAATTTTCAAAAGCTACACTGTAGAAAATGCTGGGTTTGTGCCAACACAAATCAATTAAGTTAAAACAATTAATAAAACATAACATAAAACAATTAAGCCCCCCCCCCCCCCCCCAACCCCCTCCTAACACAAAAAAAGAATTGTGTTGTTTTAACTTATGTTAAATAAGTAGTTTGAACAAGCAGCACAATTCATTTTTTGAGTGGAATGTTTACAAGTCCAACATAAAATATTTTTTTTTACCAAACAATAAGCAAAATGTTAGCATTGTACCAAGATTGCAACTTACGATGCTCTTAAATGTTGTTATTCATGTTTCTTTTTGCATCCCCACATTGACATGTAGTATTGCGCTCATATAATTATGAAAAGGCATTACACTCAAATATTTTTTCTGCTTATTCAAACTAATATTTAAAATGAGCTGAACCTACACAATTCTTGGTTTTTTTGTTGGGACAACTGAATAGTTTTATATTCATTTCACTTAAATTTGTAAAAATATTTCAGCTGACTTAATGGATTTGTATTTGGACAATGTGAAAGAATTGCGTGAGACTCAGCATTTTTTACAGTGTACCATAAACAATGTATTTTTGACACCACAAAATAAGCAAGCATAATATTAAAGTAGACTTCTTTTTTTGTCATGTCTGGATATAAGCCGTCATATCGCACAGCCCCTCTGTTTCTCTCTGCATAGATTTTTTTAATGATATTACATTTCTTTGTCTCTCTCATATTATGCGCTATGGCTCAAGGAGTCATTTGTGTTTTGTTCACGGCTCAAAATGCAGCAGAGCACTGCAGTAATTGCAGCATGGTCCCAAGACAAAGTTCTTAAGGATGCGTATGAAAATATCAACCCGTAATGAAGCAGAATCACACGTGCCCACGCAAAAGGATCTCAGCACACTTTCTCAGGGCTGATTGCACCAGACATTAATGCAAACAAATGGAAAAGAAGAGGACGGATAAAGGGTTGAATGCTTTGATTAGACACAGTTTCACACCTGCATGAACACTTAGAGAAGGGAATCAATATTACCCTCTGCTCTCCAGGGGAAACAGCGAGAGACTCGTAGAACTAATATTTGCCATAGCGATATCTAACTTTATTAAATTAACTTCACAATGTGTCATGCAGGCTCTGGCTGTGCAGCAAAGATTAATAAAAAAGTCATGTTTTTATGAAGGCTCTTCATTTCTGTTTTGTTGCCTTTACTCTTCTCTTTGTGAACTTTTTTTTGTAGAAAAAAAAATATAGCAAACATCTCTGATACAGTATATAACAGATGAAAGATCGCAAGATGGCATGCTATAAGGTTAACATCCTTTTTTATACTATGGATCAGATTTTGTTTTTAAAATGGCACAAGTATTATAATTACTCAAAATGCATGAATTATTTAAAAGGACTCACCCAAAAATAAAAATTGACAAACCCTCAAGTGGTTCCAAACCTTAATGCTTCTTCTGTAAATACATCTATAGTGGCATCCATAGTAGTATAGTGGCTATCCATTTGTAAAATTGAGAACCATTCCTTTAAATATAAGCAGTGTTGGGGAAAGTTATTAAAAAAGTAATGCATTACAATATTAAGTTACTTCTCAAAAGAGTAACTTGTAGTGTTAATTAGTTACTTTTTTATGCTAAGTAATGCATTACAGTTCAGTGGTCTTTATCTCTTTAATTTAACTTTTTCAAAATGAATCTTTATTTCATTTAACACGCTTACAATAATAATGTCATATTACTTCATATTCATTCACAAGTAGCAGGGTATTTACAACTACTGTATATTTCTGTCATTTCGCATCACGTCCCTTTGTGCCCTCTGGCGGTCAAGTCGCAAACTGCGGTCATACCTGAAAACGCGTTCTTACGAGGCAGCAGTAGAAGGCGCGACGGTAATGGCCATATTTAAGTAGTACCTGCTGTATGTCACGTTTGAATTACTTTTTCTTATGGCTGAGGCTTGCAGGGTTTATTTATTTATTTATTTAAATAGAGGAGCTCTGCAATTAATAATGCCATGTATAAGCTACCATCCTTTACCTTTTAAAACATACATCAAAAAACTATAATGAGGAGGCTAATGTTATCTCCTGAGAGCCTCCTGACTCCAGAGTTATACATGGCATACTGTAAATGCAGATTTTTTAAAAGTTTAAAGCAAGTTTAAAGCAATGTGTTTGCCACTTGTAAAATTATTGCCTTGTTAGTTCTATAAAATCACCATCTATAAAGATAATTCCCTTTTTGAACTCATTCTCTCGTTGAGTGCGTGATTCAACATGACTTTGTTCAATTTTAATCAGCAGTTTAATTTTTAAAAGCAAATTAATTTAAGTAAAAGGTAATATGAATTACATGAATTACATTACAAATATTATTACTTTTTTTTAAAGTAATGCTTGTATAAGGTAACTCATTACTGGGACCACACGGAATCTGCGCGCGCAGAATTCTGCAGATTTTTAGCCCATCATTAATTCTGTTTATTTACTGGTGTAAATGTGTGTAAATATATATTTAATCAGTTTTCAAATTAATTTCAATAATATTTATTGACTAATATGAAAATATTTATGTGATTTATTTCCAATACAGTTTGTAAAGTAATATTTTCTGTGTTTTAGTAGAGATTTTATACGAAAGACTTAGTTTGTTTTACCAAATAAAGTGGATCTAATCGAATTTGCATTGTAAACATTAAATATAAGTTAAAAAGGTATTACTTTTTATTTCATATATTAAGGTTTTAGTTATGATACTCACAAAAACCTTCTGCATAAATCCGCAGATTTTTAACAAAATACTTCGCAGAAATAGCAAACAATGTCCGCAGATTCCGTCTGGCCCTACTCAATACATAGAAAAGTATTATTATGACGTAACTCACGTAATGCATTATATCCCCATTGTTGAGTATAAGTGTGCGCATCATTGGAAAAGACAGACTGAGACAGAGTTAAAAGCATAGTTCACCCAAAAATGACAATTAACTCACCATTTAATTAATCTTGTGTGGTTTCAAACTACAGTTTCTTTCCTCTAGGGACCTCAAAAGAAGAAGAAAGCTAAAAGCCTGTAACCATTAGGGAAAACAAATATTATGGACACCGATGGTTACATATTTCCAGCTTACTTCAAAATTTTGTCCTTTGTGTTCAACAGAAGAAAGAAAATCAAACAGGTTTGGAACAAGTAAAGGATGACAAAAGGATGACTGAATTTTTATTTTTGGGTGATTTATCCTTTTAAGTATAAACATCTCACATCATATATTGTTCATGAGTGTCTAACAGTGATCTTTTGAAACCTTTAATCTGAATGAATATGTTGTTTAAAGGTGTTGTCTAATAATTTGATAGTCATCAAGCAAACTGTAACACAATATGCTTAATAATGCTTGTTTTTATCATATTTAATGAGAGGTGTAGGAATGAAAGTGTATCATCAGTAATGTTTTTCACTTTCACAGGTTTCTGGTATTTGAGTGAGTGTGTTCGGCTTGTTCAGCTCCTCTATCTGTGATCTTTGTGCTCCACTGGTCTCTCTAATGAGCAGCAGAACAGAGGAGGAGAAAACTGACCCAGGTTTGTAGAATGAATGGATAATGCTTTCACATATAGCTCTGCTTGCCTCTTTAAACTCAGTTCATTAATTTGAGTCTTTGGTATTTTTCACTATTATTTATTAAACAATGTTTTAGAGGAAATCAAGGCATGGCATATTTATTTATATAGCACATATGGAAGCATACGAGTAGCAAAATTCATTTTGAAATGTAATACGCATGCATTTTAAATAGTAATATATTTCTGTATTTCAATTTGCACTTTCCAAGACATGTGCAATGGTTGGTGCAAAATGAAAATGAAATGAAGCACATTAATAAGCATATACATAATGCATAACTAAGCAAAAATAATCACAAATGCAGATTAAAACTACAATGGATTTAAATATGTGTTAAAATGGGTTTTAAAAGGAATAAAAAATACCAATGAGTTTATCGAAGCTCTATATGGCCAAACAGAATTGCAATCCTAAATCTGTACAGTATGTGGTAAAAATAGCAGTAAACACAGACATAATTGTACATGTGCTTTAAGGGGACATGGTTGTTCTCTACAGGCGTATCTTATTTTATACTGCAAAAGCCACTTAATATATTGCCTTACCTTACCCCTTACCCTAAACCCGAACCTCACAGGGAGCCTGTGGCAAATGTAAAAACTCCCATTAAATATGATTTTTAAGTGTTTTGATTTACAAAGACACAAGACATGTCTCAACATTGTCATACCCATATCATTATACAAATTTGCTGTTGTAAATCACATGAACAAACAAATAAACACACACCCCTGTATTAATTAATTAATTTCTTACATTTTTATAGGGCGCCACAGTGGCGTAGTAAGTAGCACATTCGCCTCACAGCAAGAAGGTCGCTGGTTCGAGCCCCGGCTGGGTCAGTTGGCATTTCTGTGTGGAGTTTACATGTTCTCCCTGTGGTTGCGTGGGTTTCCTCTGGGTGCTCCGGTTTCCCCCAAGTCCAAAGACATTTGGTACAGGTGAATTGGGTAGGCCAAAGCTGTCTGTATTTTAATGAGTGTGAATGTGTGTGTATGGATGTTTCCCAGAGATGGGTTGCGGCCGGAAGGGCATCCGCTGCGTAAAAAATATCAAATCAAATCAAATCACTTTTATTGTCACATCATCAGCAGCACGTGTGCTATGATGAGTGAAAAGCTTAGGTGCTGGCTCCAGACAGTGCAAAATACAGATAGTGCAATACAACGACAGTGCAAAATACAGACAGTGCAAATACAATGACAGTGCAGATACAACGACAGTGCAAAATACAGACAGTGCAAATACAACGACAGTGCAGATACAACGACAGTGCAAAAATACAGACAGTGCAAAATACAGACAGTGCACAAATACAGACAGCGCAAAATACACAGTGTAAAAATACAACATGCAACAAAATACTCCCAAAGGGAAACAAAACAATGTACAATTGCAATGTTGACAGCAATACGTAAGACGATGAATATGTGAATAGGTGTACCCGTAGTTGTAGGCAGTATTGTTTTAAGTAAGGATTGATTAAAGTGCAGTGCATGCTACATGTTGATGGTGTGCAGTGAGTGGTATGAAAGAGTTTGTGTGAGGTGTGTTAAGTGTTCATCAGCCTGATAGTCTGTGGGAAGAAGCTTTCCTTCAGTCGGCTGGTGCGTGACCGGATGCTGCGGAACCGTCTGCCTGAGGGTAGCAGAGAGAAAAGTCTATGGCTTGGGTGGCTGGAGTCGCTGATGATTCTCTTGGCTTTCCTCATGCACCGCCTGGTGTAGATGTCCTGGAGGGAGGGAAGCTCACCTCCTACTACGCGGCCAGCAGTTCGCACGATCCTTTGTAGACCTTTGCGACTGCTGCTGGTGCTGTTTCCATACCAGGTGGTGATACAGCCAGTCAGGATGCTCTCCACAGTGCAGGTGTAGAACGAGCGGAGGATGTGGGGGCTCATTCCAAACCTCCTGAGACGCCTGAGGAAGAAGAGGCGTTGCTGTGCCTTCCTCAGCACTGCATCTGTGTGAGCAGTCCATGTCAGATCCTCAGCGATGTGAACTCCGAGAAACTTGAAAGTGCTGACCCTCTCAACTGGTGTGCCGTTGATGGTGATGGGAGTGTGTTCTTTCTTCTCTCTCCTGAAATCCACCACCAGCTCCTTGGTTTTGCTGATGTTGAGTGAGAGGTGGTTTTCCTGACACCATAGCGCCAGAGAGTTCACCTCCTCTCTGTAGGCCGTCTCATCATTATCTGTGATTAGGCCCACCACCGTTGTGTCATCAGCAAATTTAACGATGACATTGGAGCTGTGTTTGGATGTACAGTCATGTGTGTACAGGGAGTACAGGAGTGGGCTGAGAACACAGCCCTGTGGAGCACCAGTGTTGAGGATCAGTGTGGATGAGGTGATGTTGTTCATTATGTTCAAATATGCTGGATAAGCTGGCGGTTCATTCCGCTGTGGCGACCCCGGATTAATAAAGGGACTAAGCTGACAAGAAAATGAATGAACATTTATTTAGCGTTTTTTGTTGTTGTTGTTTGTTTTTTATTATTTAAAGCACTTTACACATTTTTAGGGAGAATCTCCTCATCAACTACCAGTGTGCAGCATCCACCTGGATGATGCATCGGCAGCCATATTGCGCCAGACCGCACACCACACACTGAGGAGACAGGCTGATGAAGCCAATTATGATATGGGGATGTTTAGGAGGCCATGATGGACAGAGACCAGTGGGCAAATTTGGCCAGGATGCCAGGGTTAAACCCCTACTCTTTTTCGAAGGACATCCTGGGATTTTTAAGTGACCACAGAGAGTCAGGATCTCGGTTTAACGTCTCATTTCACTGAGAAGTATAAGGTTCCGTTCAGTATACTGGGGCATTAGGACCCACATAGACGGCAGGTTTCACTAACACCACTTCTGGTAGTAACCTTCCCATGTGGTCTCCAATCCATGTACTGACTGGGCGCAGCCCTGCTTAGCTTTAGTGGGCGACCATGTGAGATTTGCAGAGAGCTACTGTAACTGCCAATGTGTATACAATATATATGTAATCATCCTTACAATAAAATACATTTATAAAATATATTTTATAATTTGCCATTTAATTGTAATATGTAATTGTATTGTTTTCTTACAAGAAATAATAAAAAATTTATAGAATATTAAAATTATGATGTAATTAAATATATATAATATATATATATAAATATATAAGTCCACATCCAATTGAAACCCATTTAAGTTTCAGTTATTTATTTTTCTATTCTTTTAAAGATGAGGACCTTATAAAACATATTTTTTAGCTTTTATGTCTTTTAAAAATTATTACAAATGTAATTATTTTCTTTTCACTGCAGTGACCATACCCATTTTAGTGTCTAGACTGTGTGTGTGTATGTGTGTGTGTGTGTGTATGTGTGTGTGTGTGTGTGTGTGTGTGTGTGTGTGTGTGTGTGTGTGT
>CAIGQQ010024821.1:691271-712555 GCA_903798035.1 Danio albolineatus
ATATATACACACAAATTTAAGGCAATTGAAGATAAAATCTGATTGTGTTGTTTCAACTAGTTATAAATAAGTAGATTGAACAAGCAGCAAAATTCCTTTATTGGAGTGATCTTGTGAAGAGACTTTGTTTCTGAAAATCTGTAGATTTTTGTTTTTGTATGGAAAGATGGATGTTGTCAGATAATGTTTTTCCAGGAAAAGCAAAAGTGACATTTCCATCCGCTCCCAAGAGATACAAATGACCCATCAAATGCTTATACTGTTCAAAAAAATGCAGCAAAATATATTTTTGTACTGTAACTACAAAGTTTCATGCAAAGAAAAACTGTCCTTCATTGTCAGATCTATATAGTCAATATGGTTCGTCCACATATCTGGCCTTGATTAAATTATCACCTGTCTCTAGCAACTCTCAGATCTTGATTAGCTTGTAAGTGTGTCTGATTAGGGTTAGAGAAAAAAATAGCTGCTGCCTTCACAACATTGCTACTGTCCTTATTTACCCAACAATTAAGCATGTTTTCGTTATTTTGTTTTCATTCATCAGTATGCTGCAGATATCAAGCAAAGCCACATAATACCTCAGAAAGCAGTATTACCTGCTTTAAAATGCAGCGAAACTGCTTTGCAGCCTAGCATCTAGCATCTTTGCCTTGCAAAGGCACTTTTCTTGAATAAATTTACAAATCTGGTTCCTTCGTAAACCGTGTTCAGCAGGAGATTTGAGTCTGACAGCGAACTGATTTGATCAGCTTTTGTGAGGTGACAACTTTGAGCTAAAAGCGAAATCGAGATTGTTTTGTTGCCGTGGAGATCTGTTGGACCCATGTGTAAACTCAGTGCTCTTTAATCTGTAGCTTTCATAGTTGTAAAAGACAAACCCGCAAAAATCCCAAAGATGTTTAAAGGCTTTATTTTCCCGTTCAAGACACACAGCTCTCAACTTGTTCTCTGAATCTCTATGGTTCATGACATGGAGAGAGAGAGAGAGAGAGAGATGAAAGAAAAAGAGTGTTCTGCTTTTTAAGGGTGACCAGATCAATATGGCAGGGCAGACAAACCCGTCTCTCTTTGAAGAAAGTGTGGAGATGGAGCTGGAATGTGGGGAGAGGGGGTGGGAGGGGGTTGAACTAATGAAAGTGTAATGCTCTGCCTGGGGATGAGCAGGGAGAAAGAAGGAGGTGACAGATTAGACTGGTGTCCCAGCTGATGACAGATTCCAATAGATCTACTGCCCATCTGAAATTTAAATCTGCTTACTGCTGAGAGCTTGTCAGTCTCCTTGAGCAGAGTAAGTCCTTAACAGCCAATCAGATATGAGAGGAGGGGCAAGAGCACGGCAATTAATTAGTGGTGCTTGCTGAGATCAGCATAACTATTGTACTGTTGGTATATATTGGGGGTTAGGAATTTGCAAGTGATTATAATGTTACGGTAAGCAATCAATAAAGCATAGTTATAGCATGTTAAAAATAAAACTGTAAAAATAAAAAATTACAGTAAAATATAAAAGCGGTAAAAGTCATTTAATATTCAGTACTGTAATTACAGTTTTACATTTTTTGTATTTTAAGTAAAGAGATTAGATATTTTCTTATTTTCTTAAGGGAGATCTGGGTGAAATTGAATTCCAAAAAAGAAAGCAGCTATGTGTAGTTTTGTGAAAATTGTTTAATTGAATAGAAGCAGATCTATCAGGAATCAGATGATAGTAAAATAAAAAACATCTAATAATTTTGCCTGATAAAAAATATTTTACCAAGAAGTCTGTAGTTTTACCATAAAAAGAGAGTTTACCGAAAGAGTTAAAAAACAACATTTATTTATTTAATTTCAAGATTTTTACGTTTAAACGAGTTATGATAATATAAAAAAGTGATAGCATATTTTTGACAATCTTTGTTGTTTCTACAATGGACTCAAATGTCATGACTTAATACAATAAAACCTGCTGTAAAAATGCTGTCTACACTGTGGCAAAAATGATGTCTGGTTGTATTTCAGTGAATTTCAAAAAGCAAAACAGGAAGGAGAAATGAATTTGTCATGGCTACTTTATGGGCAGCTTCTACTTGTTGAGACCTTTTTATCTGTAAATCTGCATTAATATCAGTGTTTAACTGTAGGTCTGAAAACTATTATTAAAGTTATTAAATTATTAAATTACCTGACTTGCCAAAATTTAGGACTCTAATATCATAGAATCTTGTCCTGCAACCTGAATTACTTTCTATATAACAGCTACTACAGTACACTTGTTTTGAAACTTTTTTCATGATACAAAGTATGTCTCATACAGTAGAAGGAAAAATGAAAATAAAATCAAATTTGGATGCAGGAACTACAGTATATCTATCATGTTTTCTATTGTTCCATCATTTTATGGAGTATTTTTCATTGGTTCGCTTTCATTTATAAAACCTTACATGTGGCCTCATGGTGGTTATCAAATGTGATAAGTGGTTATCAAATGTGCACTCCATATTCTTGCCAAAGGTAGTTCTGTAAATCATCCAGGTGGTTCTCACCCATTGAATTCAGCTCTGCTTACATACTGTTTTCTACTTATAATGTGGAAGCAAAGTAGCAAACACATAGAAACTCCATATCGTTTTATGCACTGAATGCATATCTTATTACATTTGTTGTGTATACAAAGAATAGAAACCTGGGCACCACCCATTGCATCATGGTAAATGAGTATTAGTTAAAGAGACCACATACAGTATAGTCTGTTTAGGGCTGTCAGTTTGAATCAACTGGATATTTCTGACTGATATGAAAAAATGAGCTCTGATGTACTGCGTCCAGTTTCTAAATTAGAACCTTGCGGTCTGGATATCAGTAATGTCCATGTTTTGTAAAAGCTACCATCAGGGTAATGAAAAATATTCTCAAATGATCTTTATACCAAGGAAACATTTGTAAAAAATAATGAGTTTGGGAACCACTGGGCACTTTCAAATTACATTTAACATTTAGTCATGTTTCAGAAATCAGTACTAAAGGCGCATTGTGGCCTTTTTTCTTTGAAACTCTCCTGTGCACAGCGAAACTATGACTGTGATTTGTTCTGATAACAGATGCCAAAAGGCGATAATAAGCACCCAAGGCCCATTATTACCCAGAATGCCAGAGCACAAGGCGAAGCATGATGTCTGCCTTAATGGATGTCAGTGTTTCCAGAGAAACTGTGCACATACACGGACAAGATGTTAAAGTTACACATTTCCTCTGAAGTACTTCTGCCTCTGCTTGAAGGTAAAATATAGGGAGCGTCAACAAATGACAGCATCTAATTCCAGATCCACGCTGCTGTTGATAATGTAAAAAAAATATTGCTGTTCTATATTCTGGCTGCCTTCAGTTACCTAATGCCATCCATGTATAAAAAAATGAAATAAAAGTCCAGTGCATAGTTTGTGTATTGTCAGAGTAGCATTAAATCGCCTGTGGCCATTTGGAGAAGACAAATACTGTAAGAAGTGTAATAAAGTATGCTGTGTCGGAAGTATGTCATTTATTTTCCATTTCCTCTGCTAGAGTAGCAGGGTGACATTTTTCACTAGAACAGAATAAAAGACAGATTTGCTCTTGCACTTTCTGGAACACTACGCTCAGTCTAGGTGGATTGAGTCCTGGAAAAAATGTCTTGGTCAGTCCCCAGAGAGGCTTTTGCAATTACTTTTGGGGAGGCATTAGACTGTGTTTAAATTATATCCTCTCGGTGAAGGACTAGTCAAAGAGTACTGTTAAAAATATGGATGATGGTTTGGTCTGTGTAGGTTTAAAATGATAAATAAATGTGTTATTATTATTTATTAATATTTGATTTATTATTTAAACACATTGCTGATAATTATTTTAATTATTAACCCTGCCTTTCTAATTTACAATTGCATGTTTAATGTAGTATAATGAGCGTGTAACTGTTTGTTATTTGTTTTTGTTAATGACTGAATATAGTTAGTACACAGCAGATTTTTCTGTATTTTTAGTGACGCCAGTCAAACATTTTCCTGCTGCTAGTTCTCTCCATTTGCATATTGCCATTTCTGCAGTGACAGATTATGTAAGCTTAATTCACTGTAATATGCTTTCAATAGCTTGGCCCAATTTGTGTCTATTTTCAGTACTTAACCATCGCATGTGGCTTGGCTCAGTTTCACCTTATGTGTCTCATTCTGTCTCCTTTTATAGACTTTTTGAACTTTGACAAATGAACAACTCTGTTCTTTGTCTTAAAGGGATAGATCACTCAAAATGAAAATTCTGCCATCATTCAAAACCCTTAAATGATGGCAGTTTCTTCTGTTTAGCATTAAAAAGAATATATTGAACATAGCTGGCAATCAGTATCCAGTGACTTCCATTGTATTTACTACATAATCATTGTGTTCAACTCATGAAGTTTTGCGAGTAAATTTTCATTTTTGGATGAACTGTCTCTTTAAATGGGATTCTAGTTTCCAGTGCCCATCAGTCTGGATGCACTGTAACTTTATTAATGTACTATAAGTGGGACTTTGAGTAAACATTGTTTAGTTTGACTGGTAGGCTCTTCTACAGCAGTGGTGCATTGAGTAGGAAATGAAAATATTGTTTTGGGTCTTTAATATGCTTTTGTCATACAGATTTAATCAGTGCCGTCTGTTTGCTTGGAAGAACAATTTTCCCAAATGCAATTACATTCAAGTAAAATAACCACTGGTATATTTGCGCTGTCTAATCAATTAAGTAAATTGTGTGTTCACCGGTTGTTTTGCATGTATAAGTGAGGGAGCGTGAAAGATAAGGGATATAAGAAAAGAGAGATAGAACGAAAGAGAAAATAAGTGAGGACTGGTAACTGGAAAAACACAAATGGGGAAATTTGCTGCAGAAAGATTTGTGTGACATTTCAAGTCATGTTCTGCTGAAGTCTAAACAGACTAAAGCTGTTTTGAGCTGCAGCTGACAGATCTGGAGACAGAATCAGGAGGGAAGAACACACTTGTATACACACACACACACACACACACACACACACACACACACACACACACACACACACACACACACTCTTCCAGAGTCTCATATTAGAATGGACCTGTTTGCTGCAAAACCTAATCTTTTTTTTTTTTTTTTTCCACTAATTCTAGATAGGCCGGTATAAGATTCTGACAGTATGATAATCTTGGATAAAAATATCACGGTTTCACGGTATTTTGGTTACTGCTCTAAAATATATTCTTTTTAAATGTCTGGCTAAAAAATACAAAACCTTTTTTCCCTTTAAACACAATATGTTTTATTTTGAGAAACATTTAAAATATTTTGGGGCGGTAAACATGTGAGGCTAAATAATGAAAATGAATCATTGACTTCTGCGGTCTTCATTTGTTTAAAAAAACAGATGTCTTTACAATTTACACCTAAAAACAAAAAAGTAAATTAAAAAATCTCACTCATACCTTAAGAACGGTATAGCAAAAAAAATTGGCGGTATGAAAACCTTGACTTTTCCAAACCGCGGTATACCTTGAAAACAGTTATCATCCCATGCCTAATTCTAGATGTTTTATTTGCCAGGATATTTGTTTTATGCTTAAACCTATTATTTATTTACTTGTTAAGATTTTGGTGCTTATAACCCAATGGAAAAACTTTTTTTTCAATACTTTTAAAGAAATTAGTAAGATTCTTAAATACTAAGTTTTTTGATTATAAAAGAAGCCATAATGTAAAATATAAATAGATTACAAAAATATTTTATGTTTTCTTATATCATTGAAAACATGAACAATAGTCACGTCATCATCATTCTAATGTAATTGGGCTGATTTTGTGCTCAAGAACACAAAATGTTAAAAATGTTTGATTCATTACATGTAATGTTTTATACAGTGGAAAAAATAAATTTTATCATTTAAAAATAATAATTTTTGAATCATAAAAAGATATCGAACTAAGACAAATTTTCAAATCTGACAGTGTTACTTTTTACAATAAAAAACCTTTCATACATTCATGCAGGAATAGAATGCAGGAATAAAACTTGTTTTATTCCAGTTGTTATATAATAAAAGCAAATGACAAACACAATGAGCAAAATAACACAATTCATGTAACTTTAATGATGATATTGCTTTAAGTTTTCAGAAGAACTTTTCCTGTAATCCAAGATGTCTTTCCGAGCACAATTTTGCATCAGAAGTTCAATTAGAAAATAACAAACGTTTAGTAACAAATTGATCAATTTTGCTGAGGATGGAAAGAGCAGGCGTGATCAAAACGAACAGAAAGACAGTTACAGATAGAGTTGGAAGGAAGAAAGAGAGAGAGAAAACAAGAGTGAGTCATGAAGAAAGAAAAAGAGAAAGAGAGAGAGAGAGAGAGAGAGAGAGAGAGGAAGTCAGAGGAGTGAGAGAGTTGAGTGATTATGATGCCCGTTGCTGGGAGACTGAATCCTGTGTAGTTGGAGTGCATATGAAATGATGGAGTGATGTGGGCTGACAGCCGTGAGAGTGTGTTTGTGTGTGTGTGTTTTTGCATTTACGTGCCTTCATATTTGCTGCCATCCCGGTTTCTTTTTCCATGCCAAAACTGAGTGTTCATATCTTCAGCATACTAGCAATAAAGAGCAAGATGACAACCCTTATGGAAGAACACAAACGGTGGTCCGTTGGCATAGTCATAGGAAACGCCACTCTCAGCAACCGAATCCATGATAAACTTTGTTGTTTACCCCAATTTAAACAGGAATACTACGGAAAGTATTTGAGTCCTGTGAGGACAACAGTAATACAGGTTTACAAATAGCTGAGCGCTCAACATCTCGCTGCTATCTGATCTACAGCTCCTCTGAGGGAGAAATGAGTCCTTGTGAAAACACAACAGCTGGCAGATACAGCTCCAGAACAGTGTGCCTGTACATCCGAATAGAGTACAGCACTGTATAATGGAATTTAGTCAGTTGTTTTTAAACCTTTTTTTTTTTCAATATATACCCTGCAGGACCATCAGTCTTTTTTGACTTACTGTTTTCATACATTTATTTTCTTTTCGGCTTAGTCCCTTTATTAATCAGGGGTTGCCGAAGCGGAATGACTTATCCAGCATATGTTTTACACAGCGGATGCCCTTCCAGCCCGCAACCCAACACTGGCAAACACTCATACACTCTTGCATTCACACGCATACACATACGTAGCCAATTTAGCTTATTTTATTCACGTACAGTACAGCGCATGTCTTTGGACTGTGGGGGAAACCAGTGCAGGAAACCAATGTGAACACAAGCAGAACTTACAAAATCCACACAGAAATGCCAACTGACCCAACTAGGGCTTGAACCAGCAATCTTCTTCCTGTAAGGTGACAGTGCTAGCCACTACGTCGCCCCCACTTAATGTTTTCACATTTAAATATTAAAAACAAACAAGTAGTAGTAGTATTAATAATAATAATAATAATAATAATAGCAATAAGCCCAAGGAGCTTTTTCTCAAGCTTAATTAATAACTTATTATTTAACTTGGACATATTTGATTTACTACTGTAAAGATTAATTTAAACTCTTTGCAACAAACTAGGTTCTTGTTCGAGAACCAATAGAATAGAATAGAATAGAATATAAAAGAACAGAACAGAACAGAACAGAATAGATGTGGTTTATTCCACTGTGGCCACCCCTGATGAAGCAGGGAATAAGTCAAGGGAAAGTTAGTGATAGAATAGAATAGAATAGAATAGAATAGAATAGAATAGAATAGAATAGAATAGAATAGATGTGGTTCGTTCCACTGTGGCCACCAATTGATGAAGCAGGGAATAAGTCGGGGACTAAGGAAAGTGAGTGATAGAACAGATACATTGATAAGTGGTTTGTACAGTACTGTATATGTAGATGAAAGATCGATACAGTCGATATACAGAAAAATGAATGGATATAAATGCAGATTAATGGCTATACAGATGGATGATGGATGGATATGAGCTATTCCAGCGTTATGGATGTGACATTTGCAGTAAAAACTCAAAGCATAAATTCACATAGAAAGTATATGTTAACATTATATTGAAGCATCTGTTTATATTTTCCAGACAACTAACCAGAGTTACAGGATCAGTAAAATATCAATCTGTAAACATTAGGGCTGGGTATCGTTCCAAAATTTTCGATACCGATACCAATACCGATACCCTGAATTCGATACCGATTCCAAACGATACTTTTTTCGATACTTTTATTTTAAGAAATATATTTTAACAAGATTACATAACACAATCTCAGAGAAACTTTGGTTTTATTTTTTTTCAGGATGTTTGTGACACTTTTAACAGCAGGCTTATCTCTAAGACCAAAAAACAAAGAACAAAAGCACAAAATGAACACAGTGTAGTTAACACAATATATTAGTGCAAACAGTTTTAATAAAGTTCAAGCAGTTTTAAGTCAATCAATTTTAAGTATTTGTGAGGCTTACTGCTGCTTAAAGGTTTAGTTCACCCAAAAATTTTAATTCTGTCATTAATTATCTACAAATTAAGATAGTTTTAAGAGCTTTCTGATCCTCACATCGTTGAATATTTATTGAAATAATTTTTGTTTACTTTGCGCACAGAAGTATTCTTGCAGCTTCATATAATTATGATTGAACCACTTTTATCACATGGACTTATTTAGACTATGTTTTTGGTTCCTTTCTGGACATTGAAAAATGCATATCCAGTAAATCTATGGGAGGATCAGAAAGCTCTTGAATTAAATCCAAATTATCTTTATTTGTGTTCTGAAGGTAAACAAAGATCTTATGGGTTTGGAACAACATTAGGGTGGACATTTAAATAAGACAAGTTTAATGCAAACTTCATCATTTACTGTTAACCTCAAAGCATTATATTTATATGTCCGTTTACATTTCGGAGCCCCAGCCATCGCGCAGTTATCCTCATCAGTCATGGAGGACGCTTGTGCTGGGCACATTGTTGAAGTCAGGAAAATACTGAGGATGATGATGATGATGACTGCGCTGGCGTGATCTTCTTGCAGTCAAACACGGAGCAACTTTCTGCTCGTAAATTAATTCCGTGTACTGCGAGGTGTTTTATTGTGGCGCATACATTTATACATGTGACAGCATTCACGAGTTGTGCTTGTTGTTTTTCCCCTTTAAGAGAGCTGAAAGTGACAGGGTGTGTTTCCCCTTTAAGAATGTGTTTCCCCTTTAAGCGTGTGTGTCGAGGAGGAAAATAAAGCGATCGGTTCATAAAGTTTTCATCCCACGTTTGATGTCTCTTCTTTTAATTTTCTCCGCGTAAACGGCCACATTATCATATTTGACGTGCTGCCAGTCTTGGTCGCGATAACTTTTCTACAGATATTGCATCGCACGCTGTTGCCGCCAATCTTTGCATAATGTAGCCATACTTTCGATCGCTCAAACATTGTTTGCGTTGAATTTATGATATGCTTTAAATTGTAGTGTACGCATTACAGCCTCACATTTGACAAGCTCTGGGCGAGTGGGCGTAATACTGCCGTAAACGATTGATTTTCAAGACAGCCTCGCAGCAGGCTGATTCAGGCTAATCACCAGCATTTGATCCAGGCATATGGTAAGGGATGCCGCAGGTTTTCTAGCTCACTGACGTTGACAAGATTATACCCTTGGGTATCGAAATTTGGTACCGAACGAAAATGATTTTTTCGATACTCGATAGTATCGAGACGATTCGGTCGGTGCTTTAAAAGTATCGAACTCGATACCCAGCCCTAGTAAACATGTTTTATACTTTAAATGAGGAAAATAAACATGCGTTATGGATGTGACAGAAGTCTACGAGTTCACAGTATACAACATACTTTGTAAAAATTCTATGAATTAAACTGCACAACCCCCAAAAAATAATGCTAATCAAAAGGATAAGAGTCGGCTCTCTATAGAGAAAACATGATTGATTTTTATTTTATTTGATATTTTTTCATTTATGAAGAAAAAACTTTGTTATGGATGTGACATCTCTCCGTTATGGATGTGACAGATGTGAAAATCCCACTTGTGTGACTAGGGCTGTGCGATAATACGATATTTAATCGTGGACGATAAAAATGCTTTTTCCACTTTTTCAGAAAAATCGTTGTATCGCCACACAGTATATAGTGCAGTGCTTCCGCTTCATTCATGCTTCCATGACGGGCGCCACACCTAATTTCATCCCGCCACGGCTATTACTGCTTCATTAAAACATTCAGTCGTCTGTCGTTGTTGTTTTTTAAATAGCGGGTTATAACCGCACCAAAACGTATTAAAACGTAAGTGAATTATAACAGCGGGAACTTTTCTATAACCACTGTGCGTCATTTGTTTAACCCTTTGAGGTGACATGCTGACTGACAGACGGGCTGACAGGACTCCGCGATGCGCGAGGCCAGCATACAGGCGCAGCTTTCAGTTATGATGAACAGTTTCCATAAATATGCTTTTTAAATAAAGGTCTATGGTTCTGCATACAATGACTTTTTCTTGCTGGAGTTTATAGCCGCTTCACTTCACTTCAGGACGCATTAATGCCGCTCTGTAGGTTTTTTGTAGACATTCGTAAATATTCCTAGCAAATCTAATAAACGTTGCAGACATACGCGTTACATAAACGCACTAAATCACACTTCAGTAGCGTTTATTTGAGGGCGCGCACGAACACAGAGACGATCGGCTACCCGCATGCTCTATATGGGGCGTCTGCAGACTTGCGATCTCACCCGGTAATATTGCGCTCACGACATAAGTCACTGAAGTAAAGCCATAAGTTGTTGGTAGATCTGTGTACAACAGCGCTATTTAATTAGTTTGTCAAGGGGTCCAGTTCATGAAGAGCATTGCAAATGAGGGGCCAGAGATGACTTGCAATATACTGAAGTGATGATGACACAACAGCAATACAAGAGCTCATATGCAGTTTTTTGCTCCTTAAGATTCCCACGTTGGCTTTTTCTACATTAAAATGTGAATATGTTGTATTTTGAAACTACATAACATCACTGCATTGTACAATGTGGCTTTTTTTATAAACACATTCAAATGTTGTATTGCAAAGCACAAAAAAATCAGTGCATTGCTCAAGTATTCTTCTACAAGCACATTCATATGTTGTTTTGAACTGCATAGCAGTCAAGGATGAAGCGATTATAGATTTTGGTTGTATAGTCTGAAGAATAATCATGGTTTCATGGTTATCATGATTATTATGCATTTATTAAATTCAAAACTCTACTAGTTTTGTTAACTTAGTAAAAAAAAGTCATTTGCATGTTTGAAGGTGTTGCTGAGGATCTGTGTCTAATAAGCTCTCTGATTTGAACTAAGATTTGTTTGATTTGTTCAATGTTCATTTTGATGGTACAGTAATTGTAATGCAAGTCTTGTTAAAATGTTCTTTCTTTGCAGAATAGCACTTGCATTAAATCTTCACTTGATTAAAACATTCTTAAACATACATGGTAAGAGTATATTTTTATATTGGGACATTAGTTTGGTTGTATTGTACCTTTGTAATTTGCAAAATAATCTTTAAAAATCAACTTAAAAAAGAATCGGGATAAAAATCGTGAATCGTGATTTCCCCAGAAAAAATTGTGATATGATATTTTTTCCATATCGCCCACCCCTATGTGTAACTTTGGTAAATCAAATATAATAGTTTGAAAACACTGAAAAAGACATTTTTGAGTATTTATAAAGCACTGTAAAATACTTGCTTACACAAAACATGTAGAAACGGTTTCTCTATTTTGGTGAAGACTATTTTATTTTCATGGCTAGGTTGACATCTGCATGGAATTGCTCATATACATATAAATAGATCAACATTGATGGATAGATGATATACAGATGGGTGGATGGTAGATGGATTGATAGACAAATAGATGGATTAATATGTACACAGAGGAATAGATGGATGAATATGCAGTTGGATGGAAGATAGATTTTTATGCAGATGGAGGGAGGGAGGGATGGACCAATGGATGGAGGACAGATATATGGGTGGATAGATAAAATACCAACGCTATCTCACGACAGTTCATTACTTTTTGATTTAGTGGCTATTCATATGAAATCATACTATTTTGTACGATTTGCTTATCCCCCAATGATTTCTGGGTTTAGGGTGGGGTTGGTTGCCATGCCTTCTTTTAAAAATTGCTTATTTTCATACGACTAAATTAGTTACGTTTCTTTATGTAATCAGGTTGAAAATACAGATAAAAGGATGGTTGTACATACGGATATACAAATGTATGGATAATGGGATGGTAGATATGCAGATGGATGGATATATGGATAAATAGAAAGGTTAACGCTGATGGATATACGATATACACTGTAGATATATGGATAGACGGATGGATTGATATGTACATGGATGAACAGATGGATGAATATGTAGTTGGATGGATGATGGATTTCTATGAAAAGGCAGGGAGTGATGGAAGATGGATATATGCATGAGTAGATATTTTTGGGTGGTTGGGTATACAGATATATAAATGGATGGATATGTGGATGAATGGTTTAATGAACAGATATGCGGTTACAGTTAGGCCTGTCACAATAATCAATATATCGACTTATCGCACAATACATAGACATGACCTCAATAATTTTTGGTGATGCAATATATATCGTCTATACATAAAAAACAATGCTTGCAACATTTTAGCTGATTGCACAACCTCTCTATTTCTATTGAAGGTGTCAGTATGGTTAAAAAAACACTTTAGTATTTACCTTAAATGACTAAAATATATTTTGATGTGGGTGCCTGACAACTGAAAATAGATCTGGTAGCAGATATCGCAACCTCTGTTACTTTTTACCTTGCTTGTTTTTTGTTTTGTTTTTTGATTTGCGTTTTCACATTCTGATTCCAACGCCTGATCATTAAATTATTAAAATGACTAAATTAAACTAAATATTCTTAAGAAAAAAAATTATTATCTGTTCTTTTGAAAAGTGTTCTTGCGTTATGATGCTATTACATTGCAATAATATCGTTTATCGCGATATATTTTGGTGCAATATATCGTACAACAAAAAACAGATATAGTGACAGGCCTAGTTACAGTATAAGGAGAGACAGATGGATGTATATGCAGATTGATAGATGGCTGATATATACAGATAGACTGATGAACGGTTATACATTTACATACACCAGATATGTTGATGGATGCATTTATGGATACATATGTGGATGGATTACATTAATAAATATACATTACACATACATTACTGACTGATATCCAGAAGGATGGATATATAGTTGGTGTATGTATGTAGATAGATGTAGAATATAGGTTGGCTACATGGACGAAACTGAAAATGGATCTGAACAACTACTGTGTGTGTTAGTTGTGATTTCGACATACTATTTGACACACATCCTTCATGCTGTCTCGGTGGTGAACTTTGAGTCAGTGCGTGAGGCAGTGAATTGCAGTGATCATTTCTGAAGATGTGTTCAGTATTAAAAATCTGTCCGTCTTCCAGGCGTACATTGCGTAATTGATGCTGTGTGTTTGTGTGTATGCACGTATCGGAGTGTGACGAGCATGATGTCTGTATAATGTAGTTTTAATGTCGGCGAGTGATCCTGTCGGTCACAGCTCTTTGTCTGGCTGTGATATTGTGACGTTCTCAGAAAGCGCATGGCTCATAAATCCTTTAAATTTAGCAGCACTGCTTCCACCGAGCATACGTATGAAAATGCTTCTGTTCACTTTCCTGCTTTAAAACGAGCCAGAGGCCTGCCGAGTGAAGCAGCATGAAACATTGCGGAAGAAAAAGAGGAAACAGGAAAGGAGAGTGGGAAGAGCTGAAGGGAGAGTGAAAAGTAAACCTTATATAGTTACGAATCCAATCCTAGCATCCACACACTTCTGAGGTTTTGTTGTTTAGGTCTAGGGAGAATTGTAGGGTCATCTGTGTGTTTACAGAATGCAGTTTACATTCGATGACAGGCCTAAGATCTTCCTGAAAGCACCATGTCATTTCAAGTTGTCTTGTTCTGCTGGCTTGCTATTGTAGCTTCCACTGAAAGCACAAATTCAAGCCTTTTAATGCCAAACGCAGCATATAAAGAAGCTCTCAGCGATTATTGTCTTTCTATCTGTCTTTATGTCCAAACTGTTATTGTAAGAGCAATTTTTTTGAAAGTGCTTTCTGGCAGCCTGCAATCTCTATTTGCCACAAAATATAGTTGATTTTATCTAGTGTTGTTATGTATGATATAAAATGATTTTTGTGATCAAACTTTATAACCCCAAGTCTAAAACCAAACGTATAATATTATTAATAATTGCTGTTGATGTTATACAGTAGGTTAGAAATATTTTGGTATAATGCACAGAACTATTATAGCAATTATTATAATAATACATTTGAACAACTAATAATATATGAAGAGTTTCGTTGCAAAATGAGATATATCCATTATGAGAAATGTTGGTAATTTGACATTTTTATTTAAGACATCAACAGTCAAGTTCCTTCACAATTTTTGTACATTAAACTATTACTTGAGCTCAGTGAAGGCCAGGGACACATATTCTTCAAATCCGGGATATTGTTTTATTTAATTTCATGTCCATAAATAGTTCATAAATAAGTCAAAAAGCATGCCAAAAGGCAATATATTTAACGTAACAATGTCAAACATCTTAAATTGGTTAAAAAAAACAATACATCATAAATATATGGAACAGTATATACAAAGATTGATTTATAATAATAAGATCCTGAGTTGGTTTTGGCCAGAACGTACACAACATAACATCATTTTTTATTTATTTATTTATTTTGGCTGGGACAACAATGGCTTTAAGCAGGCTTCACTGTGGCATTTGAAGAAATCCTTTGGATCATAAGTGGGAAAATTAACAAAAAATTATCAATAGATCGTAAATATTCATAATATTCAAAAACATAATGCCATAATAAACATAATGTGACTATGGCGTGTGCCAGTAATCCAGGGCAGTGCCATAATGAAAAGGTCGAATAACAACGTACAGGCTGAGATGTCAGAGCAAAAAAACTGCAGGATGTTTATCGTGTCAACCATCCTTAAACAGCTTCGGACTAATTGTGATTAGTTATATTATAGATAAGTAAGATTAAGTTAGTTAAATAAATGACTTGTAGCTTGTTACAGAAAGAGTAGAGGCTCCTTCACACCGCTGCTGAAAACCAAACCTGTATGATCAGAGCGGGAGGAGCCGCGATGGCGCAGTTCCTCTTTCACTGAGTCCGCGGACATAAGCTTGCCTCGTCCCGTCAAATAAGCTATTATTATTATTATTATTAATATTATTATTATTATTATTATTATTATTATTATTATTATTATTATTAATATTATTATTATTATTATTATTATTATTATTATTATTATTATTAGTTGTAGTAGTAGTAGTAGTAGTAGTAGTATTATCATGCAGCTGGAATGACCGGCTCCATCTGGAATGACCGTCATCGAAATCCATGAGGTTAGCTTGACTCTAAAGCTTTGACTCTCTGACTGACAGACAGCTGTTTGTACGCAGCGTATGTGACTGACAGCTCGCTTACAGTATAAACAATTAAACGGTAAACATTTTTTTAGATAGCCTAGTGAATCCTCTTTTTAAAAACATATGTTTTTTTGTTCTGATATTATTGTTAAATCAATTAGCAAAATCAGAGCACTTCGCCGGCGGTGACTCTCCTCCCAGGGGATGCTGAGCTCGCGCATATTGCTGTTGTATATATAACAGTTATATAACTGTTTTATCGCATTTTGCAAAGAAATTTGTAAAAAAACACATTTTGTAGTAGGCCTAAAATGTTCATTCTTAAATTGTGTTAATGGCAGATAACGCATAGATTAAGGAACATCTGAACACTGATTTCCAATAATAAAATCCAAATGTCAAAAAATGGCGTTTATCGCGTTTTGCAACGAAACTATATATAAAACATACAAACATTGCAACTTTAAAAGCATGTATATTTGAACTATTGTCTTTCTAAGCACATCAAAACATTCATATTTTCACATCCTGCTGTAAGTGTAAACTTTAAGTTTTGTTACAGTTAACTCAGATTGATGTTTTACATTGTAAAAGGACTAGTTTCAGGTTTAGGGTATAATTTTAAAAAGACCCTATTTTGCTTTATAAAAGGTCATATTTTGGTTTTGGGGGTCTCCCAACAACAGGCTGATATGCATGCGAGGTCAAAAAGTACTTTCATTGTCTTATAATATGCATTTATGTTTACCTAATTATCCGAACGACTGCTATATGATTTGTTCAGCGATTCATTTGTTCCCAAACCCCTTCTTGGTGCGAAGCCAATCTAAGCTGATTGGTCTGATGACCCAGTTTGTTGTGATTGGTTGCCTGCATTCAGTGTGAGACAGAGAGAAACACCCTTCATGAAGTAGCACAGAGTATATGTGCGAGTCCAATGCTGGAATGAGTTAAAGAAATGCACTTAAACACCAGCATGTCCTCTATTTTTAACCACAAGTAATAACAATGACACACATTCAGTATTAATCCACACAGTGGAAAAGTTGAACTAATTTTAAAATTGACTGCACGCATGTGAGGAACAGCTGATGGTGGCCATAGCAGCAAACAGCAGGATATCGCCAGCACAAAAGCATTTAAATCGGTAAAGGAAAAAACATGCATCGCGTTTTCAACGTGGTTTTGGATGTAATATGTGAATAGCCCCATACTGATTTAACCTGAAACATACTGTACACTATAAGCACAGATCTATAATAAACAAGTGTGTACAAGAGCGTTTACAAGTTACAGCTCACAATTAAACACATATTTTGCGAACTACAGAAAACGAGACAATAATTTCACACTTACATGTTCTGGAGGAAGAAGAAACTGGTCCATATAAATTGTGTAAGTTACTGACAAAGTCCCAAAAATTTGTAGTCTTTGCTGCTCCTTCCTTTTAATAACAAACAGCTGGCGAGTCCTGCATGAAAGGAACAAACACAGCACATGGTATACTGTGGTATTGTCGTGAAAACAAACTTTAACCCCTTATTCACCACAGCAGCGTGTCTGGCCATCTCTCAGTGATAGTAATATTCACGTCATGATGATTCCTATGATCTCAGGCAAGCTTCTGCAGTACTTCATATTTGACGGTGTCCCGTATTGACGACAATACGTTCAGACAAACGATCCGAACAAAGGATGAATAAATGTTTTAAATGCGGTGCACAGTACAGTTTTTCAGATTTCAACCTCAGCTGGATGTTTCCAATCACTTTGAGCTGTGTTGCACACTGCATGGATGGTAATTTTCAAAAACCCATAGTAGGGGCTCTTTAAGTTACAGTACACTCTAAAAAACACAGTGTTAAAAACTACCCAAATTGGGTTGTTTTTAACCCTGTTGCTGGGTAAATATAGGACAGAACACATCAGGGGTTAAATTAACCCAAGTAATTGGGTTATTATTTTTAACCCCAAAAATGGGTTGTTTTTTCTACCCAATAATTGGTTATTTTTACTTAAATAATAGGTTAATTTGACTTAATTATAGGTTATATTTTCAAATGTAATTTTTAGTTTTCTTTTAAAATCATTAACCACATAAAAAAACTAACTGGTAAATATTGAATTAGCTTTATTTTTTTGTTCCGTTACATTTTTTTCAGCATATTACACTTTGTAAATACACTTTACCTCAGAGATCATACAAAACTAAATACAAATTATGACAATTAAAACAATTTGTTTCATATTTATGGGTTGCCCATAAACATTTAAACAATTAACATGAATTCACATGCACATGAATTTAAAATGCCAAATGTTTTAACATTTAAAATAATTCATTAACTACAAAAACATCCATATGCACATCAAATTTAAAATTCCAAAATACCTCAACGATTGTTTGTTACAAAGCAGTGTTTTTAGTCTATATTATGAACCATATATTCATAATATATTCATTTGTGCTGCTAGTGCAAAAATGTCATTAATATCCATCAGTGTAAACAATACTCTTCCTCAAGCAATAAAACTGTTTACATACAAAAATAAAAAAACTTGTATGCAAATAAAACTAAACTGCTACCTCCTGGTGGCACGGTAGTGCAGTGGTTAGCACTTTGCATCACAGCAAAAAGGTCGCTGTTCGAGTCCTGGCTGGGTCAGTTGCTGTTTCTGTGTGGAGTTTGCATGTTCTCCCCGTGTTCGCATGGCTTTCCTCCGGGTGCTGCGGTTTCCCCCACAAGTCCAAACACATGCGGCATAGGTGAATTGGGTAACCTAAATCGTCCGTAGTGTATGTGTGTGAATGAGTGTGTATGGGTGTTTCCCAGTATTGGATTGCAGCTGAAAGGGCAATAAACTCCCAACAATAGAAACACTTTTTTGGGTAGTTTACATCAAAAATATAAAACGATTTGAAGCATATTGTACATCCACTGCCCCAACGAGAGTCCTTTACACCAAAGCTTCTCCTTGCAGGATGACAAAAAAGGATGGGAGTCAATGTGTCCATTTTGAAGTGACATAAGTGAAAGGGCCTGATGCTTCGGTCTGCTGGAGGTACTCCACCATACTTGTTCAAACCTAAAGAAAGATAATGAAAATGAAAAAAATGTCTATCAGAGTAGGAGAGTCAAGGTATGGTTATGCACAGAACATTTGATTGGCCTACAAAGCATGTCTGAAAAGTTTTGGCTTCCTAATATAATAAGTATGAGCTAAACAAAAAATTCCTTTTCACTTGACATCTTAAAGTTACGGGATTTGCAGTTTTTTTTAACTACTGTTTTAAAAATAAAGTCTACCCATTACCTGGCATAACTGTCCTGCTTGGTGCATCTTCTTTCTCTCGTTGTGGCCTTCACAAGTGCCTCAGGTGCTTTTGCATGTTCCTCAGCCTCTCTTCAATGAACCTGGTCTATTATTTCAACTTTGGGCATATCATGTTACCTGCAAATACATTTTAAAAATTTGTATGAACACACAATACACATGAAAACCTGAATTAGACTGTGGGCATTGTTAATAATTCTACACATTTCATCTACACACTGTCAATTATCTGATTTATTTTGCAACAAGAAAGTATGCTTGACTAAGGACTGCTATGAGCATATATCTCTTTTTAATTATATGAAAATGCAAGGAATCTGTGTTTACGTTACACTATTTTCATTGCATTTAAACAAATGAGTAGTTTTACAGCTGTCAGTATTACATTACGTCTATAAATGTTTGAGAAATAATTTATGTTTATATGTGTTAGACTTACGATTTATTAGCCGTTATGGGTAAAAGACTAGAAGAATAACAAATGATATTAAACTGAATTACTTTCACTACAAACAAGTTTTGTGCTAAAGACAATACATTAAAATAATATTAATTTGAAGGTTATACATGTCAGTTTTGTGTTGATCAATTTACAGTATTTGCACAAAAGCACAAGACAAATAGGACAGAACAGGAAAATTTCCCTTAAAAACTATAAGTTCTGGAAGATGCCTTTCATTTAACTCGTGTACAAAACAATCCATCAAAGCACAATGAGATCACCTAAAACATAAAAACAGAACTTAATTTCTGCAAACAGTTTTATTTATGATGCATTACTCAGCCATTATGTCTCCTTTCAGTAAACTCAGTTTAATAGTGTACATACAAAGTTTTTATTTCCACAGTGATAGTAGTAAAGGGCATAGCAGCAAAAACATTAGACATACATGCCAGATGAGACAAGTGTTTACCTTAAGCGAAAGGCTGTGGCCTTGCCACCGTGACAGTGTAGTGAGGGTCTGAATTAAAATCTGGAACAAAAAAAAATGGATTAAAACTTTGTTTTGCTACACCATTCTTGAGGAAATAGCTCACAGATTTATTTAGACTTTTTTTCATATTCATCTTAAATATACTTAATATTTAATTTAAATATATATCACTATTCTCCGACCATGAGTCCCACCAAAAACACAACTCAACAAATTAGCTTGCAGTTTAATAGTTTCTCATGGAAATTGCAGTCTATTCATACAACAGTCTACGAATTAAAAAACGTTTGTAGCTAAATAAATAAATGTTTCCTTTGAATGAATCTGTTTGTAAATCAATTGTTTTGCCTCAAAACACGTTGTAATTTATTTATAGTTAAATCATCATACTCAAAAAGGTAATTTATTATTTCTGTTTTGATTGTTTCTGTAGAAAGCAGTCGTGATATCCGAACAATAAACACTGCTTTATGGTTCATTATTTTAAGTAGTTTGCGATGAGGTGGCGACTGGCTCTCTGTAACCTTTTGCTGATTTTCCTCTTTTGTCGCGGAGAAATGTTCACGTGTTATCGGGACCATTGCAAGATTACAGCTGAGTTGCAGTTCAGCGCGAACTTTGCAGCTTCTTAACCAACCAGTTCCAGTCAAGGTACATTACCAGTTCAGCGCTCGGGTGGGGTTAAGTGCTCAAACTTCATGCATAGCGCGCTTTGGCCCACCTCTTACCCGAGCATGGGCTTGCGAAACGGTCCGCGGTCAGACGCAGCACGGGCACTCATCAAAGTAAACCGGGCAGCCGTCACGGTACAGATAGCCTAGCCCTTTAGCAGCTTGCCATACTAGCCCTAATCTTACTACATGACGCGACAATATATAATATAATAACGTTCATGCGGGTCACAAAATAAAAATAAAAACTTTGCCAAAAGCGACTCGTGCATGGGCCGCCTGTTGAGTAAGGCTAACCATGGAAAGGCTATGATTAATCATACAAGATATTTTCAATTTAGAAAAGTACATTTTGCCATTAGGTATCGAAATAATACGATGAGAAATGATACGAATACAAATACAAACCTTTATGTCACCTGAAATGCCGAAGACAGTCTGCTCGAAAAGCGTCTGGCTTCCTCCTCCTGCTGTTGATCCAAAATGCCCGCGAAAGATGACCCAGCAGTTGTGTTATTTTGACTCAGCGTCACCGAAGTACGGTGGGGGATGTGCAGCTTTGATTACACATGTACAAAAGGTGGTAGTAAGAAATTGGAAAATTCAGAATGATTAAGGGCTGCTATGGGCATAAAAATCATTTTAATTATACGAAAATGCAAGGAATCTGCATTTACCTTACACTATTTTCATTGCAGTTTTACAGCTCAGTATTACATTACGTCTATAAATGGTTGAAATATTATATATATATATGTGTGTGTGTGTGTGTGTGTGTGTGTGTGTGTA
>CAIGQQ010024821.1:712565-723483 GCA_903798035.1 Danio albolineatus
GTGTGTGCGTGTGTGCGTGTGTGCGTGTGTGCGTGTGTGCGTGTGTGTGTGTGGCATCGCAGTCAGCCCCTGCTGGGAGTTGATTTGACGGTGCAGTGCTAGGGTTGCATTGATTTAAGTCTTAGCAATTATTACCCAGTAAAAATAACCCAAGTTTGGGTTGCATAGCAGTACCTAAAAACTACCCAAGACTCTGAAAATAACCCCCAAAAATTACCCAAATGCCTTAACCCCACATTTGGGTAGAAAAAATAACCCTGGATTTTTTAGAGTGTAACCAACATAGAAGGCTTAACAATGTGCCTAAAGAAAACCTATCTGGGTAATGAAGCTTTTCTGTTATACAGCTGCAAACCCATCTCTAAAACAACTGGAACTAATTAAAAAGGAGAGGGGTCAATAAAAAGGATTGATGCCCTCTACTTCAGAAGAGAAGGATGGACAGATGAAACCAGTTTGGCCAGCTCAGGCTGGACGGAAGAAAAGAGATCAATCAGTGCCGGAAACTCTGTCTCTGTTCATACTACGCTTGTCTGGTTTGTGTTCAATCTCACCAGGGCCGAGTCTTGATGTCCATATAAAAATGATCTATGAGTATGTTGTTAGAGTAGAGGCCGTTGGGACAGACAGTATTCAGAAAACAAGCGGGAATAATATACATGACAAGAGCTTTGCCGTGGCTTGGAAAGCTGAATTCGTCTCTTTCTCGCTCAGTTGGAGCCTTTCACTCCCCGAAGGTGTTAAATTTTAGTGAGTGATATGGATTACTCACAGTGTCATGGTAACCGTTACCGTGGAGAGCAGTGGGAGGGGTCTGGCTTCTCTGACAAACAGCCTCTTAACATACAGTAATGTGTTTGGGAACCTCAGTCAAGGTCACAGACTGGCCGCTGACCAATCGAATGTCATATTTTAATGCCTCAGGCTTTCACCAGTCACACTTCCAAGTGTTACGAAACATTTACCACACTTTTGCTTATGTGTAATTTATCGTTGTGTTGTAATCTACGTTTCACTGAATGCTAAGGAGTATCGCATTACTGCTTAACTTTTGCCACCTTAATTATCCAGTTTAAGCTACAGTATGTAAGATTTCACACTTTTTAGCATGCAATGGCATGCTTGTTGTGGCCAGAGCTGATACAGATATGGTGGTAGATGCACATATGGGCTTCTCCACAACACAGGGATCATTCTGACAGATCTAGAACTGCCTCCGTGTTAGCACTTATTAAAGGTTCTTCATAGTCATTATGGATTAGATGGGGTTTGGAAGATGGATCCAATTGAAATGGTTATTTATATTGACATTTAAATGGAAATCTAAAATGTTTCACAATGTGCAAATGTCTTTTTAAAAGGTTTTGTTTTGTAGCTTACTACTAAAATACTTGGGAATTGCTGGCAAATATATAAATGCTTAATTTCAGGTTCAATTGGAATTAATATACTGAAAAAAGCCTTTTGTTGTTTTGTCTTGTTTTTTTTAGTCCAAATATCTAAAAATTCTTAAATCAATAAGCATTTTTTAGACAAGCAAAAAATATTGTCTTGTTTTCAGAAATAACATGACAAAATTAAGTTTTTCTTCAAAGCAAAATAATCTGCCAATGGCATAATCAAAATAATTTTGCTTTTCATTTTGACGTTAGATTATTTTGCTTACCCCATTGGCAGATTATTAAGGACAAAAAACTATTTGGGCAATTATATTGCTTGTTTAAATTGTGATACTAAATTACAGATGATAGCAAATTCATGATACATAATGCAGTGAAATTATTTGCCTGCTATATTATATTGCTTTAGCTGTTTATAAATAAAGTGTTATTGCAATACAAGTTAGTCAAATCTCTGCATGATATTGGAAAAATTGGGCATTGAGATATATATTTTTTTATGTACTGTATCTATACAATTTCACCAAATTATTGAATAGCACTATTTGGATTCATATTCACACATTATTTTAAGGTTAAATTCTTCTATTAGTAAACCATTAAATGGATTTTTGCTTTAATAAACTCCTTTGTTTCTTATTAATATTATTAATATATGATATTATGGTACTGTAGTTTAGGTATTGGGTAAGAGGTGTGAAATGAGCAAGATCATGCAGAATATGTAGATTATAAGTACTAATAAGCAGTCAATATCTCAGTAAATTTGTGCTAATAAGCAACCAGTTAATAGTGAGAATTGGTTCCTAAAGTATTATCAAATGTATTAATTTTGATTGATTGGTATGATTCTGTAGGGGAGTGAGTCATGTATTAAATGTAATAAACTACAAGCATAGATAAATGCAATGAAGCAAAGATAAAAAGGAAATAAACAATGCATGCTTTATGGTTTTGTATAATTTAAATGTTAAAAGGTCAGCTCAACATTGCATATCTTGCGATGTGACTATTGCGGATGCACACATTGAGATATCGATGCTGTTCAGCCATAAGTTTAAGTTTATTTACTGCGTATACTTCTCAAAATCACTGTATATTCTTAAAACTACTGACTTATTTAAATACCTACCTTAGTATACATTACATTATTATTGTTTTCCGTATTTAATTATTTATTAAGTATCAAAAATAATTCAAATAAAATAAAAAAAATCTTTAGATATATTTAGCACCTTTTTGTCTTAAATCAAGAACAACAACTGCAAGGAAACTATTGAAATGTGTAGCTACACTTTCTCACTTTTATTTCCCTACATTTTCCATTTTGCAGTGTAATTTGTTTCGTCCCATAATGTATCTCTAGAGTTAGTCGTGCATGTATGTTTAAAAATGTGAACGGACACATTACTGTAAAGAACTGATTTTATTAGTGCCTTAAGTTCTTCACCTAAAGGCTACACATACATTTTCACTGGGCCTGTCTCTTCTACTTAAGTGCTTAACACTACACTAGCCCTGTGTAGCTTTATGAATGCGCATATTTAAAGAACACCGCCTGGACATTTAAACCCCCTAAGGGCTTAAGAACCAAATCAATGAATCCCCACGGTTCAAGCCCATCCTCTTCTGTCCCAGTCTGTTAATTGTGACCAAAACAGTCGTCTAGAGTCTCCGAGAAGTCAAGGTGAACCCCATCAGACACAGGCTCTGAGTTTAGTGCTCTGCTCTGCTCCTGACACACACACTCACACACACACAGATAGAAACAGCTGCATGCAGAGATTATAGTTAATGCTCACACTACTCTGTGGTCTGGCCTGGAGGAGGCTCACGGTTGTTTTGATCAGAGGGAGACTTGGAGTAAAGCGATGGAAGGATGGAGGGAATGGAAAAAAAGTGAATGAATGAGCTTGAGAAATTGGGTGAGCTCAGGGGTAATTTGTAAGATTTGAAATGTGGTGTGTGCGGGTATTTCAGCTACGTTACATAATACCAGTGTAATGAGGACTCCACATCAGAGACTTTTGAATGAAAAATGCACAAACGTATTAGAAAAATTTATTTTGTTTTGTATAATCTAAATGATATTTAATCATATTCAGTATATCAGCTAAGAGACCACTTTGACACCAACTCTCAGTTTCTCTTGATTTTTATTTACATATATATATATTTTCGGGATTTTTAGTAGGGCTGCACGATACTGGAAAACAAATGACATTGCGATAATTCGTTTTCCTGTGATTTATTTATTTATTTTTTATATATTCATTCATTCATTCATTTTCTTGTCGGCTTAGTCCCTTTATTAATCCGGGGTCGCCACAGCGGAATCAACCGCCATATTTTTTATATATTGCGATATAAATACAGTTTCACCTGATGGCTTGAATAACTCAATTTTCAAAACAAACAATTTACAATCAAAGATAATTACAGCAGAGCAAAGATGTAAATAAAAAAACAGAGTGCTTTATATTTTTGAGGGGAGTCTAGCAATATTTAGACACAGAAATTGAATAATCCGATATAAAATAACACTGTATAGTCTTCATCGCATACATTATTAGGTACAATTAAGCTTTAAGCAATGGATATTATATTTTTTTGTGCCAAAATGCTTTCAATTTTAGTGAAATGCACACAGACACGGGCCTTAAAAACACATTAATACTTTCATTCTAAGAGTAAACTCAACATTGCAGATCCTGTGACGTTACTATTGCAGATTTGCATGTTGAGATATGAATGCTGAAACAATATTTTGTGCAGCCCTTATTTTTAGGTATGTGTTTGTGGACAATAATATTTGTTTAATTCCATAAAGGTCTGATAACATTTCTTCCAAAAATATTGTTATTTATAGCATTTTTTTTCTCCAGAAAATGACATTGGGTCAGAATAACATGTTTTTATTTGTTTTGATTGAAAATCAGGATTGTTCCACCAAATATTGATTTGTAAATCTGTGTTGTCTGAAAAGAAATGGTATAAACATGTCTGAAAATATAAAAAGAAAACATACTTTTTTTGTTGTTAATTGGGTCACATTTCATGATCTACATGAAAACATTTGTATTTTACATTTGAAAGAAAAGTCAGTATTATTGGGAAAATTGTTGTAATTAAATTTGTTGCTATGAATTGTTTTCATAATTATGGAAATAATCAAGCAACTTGATTTTAAAATTATATTAAGAAAACCATTGTCTGTCTGTAATACTATAGAAAGGCACTCTTAACAGCCAAGTGCATTTATTTTGTGTTTCAGTGTGTTTAAGTGAGTTTATTGGGCTTTTACGGTACTGTAAGTTACAAAAATGCACACCATTACCATAGACAATAAACATTGCACCCTTATAGCCTACATGTTCCCAGCTAAGTAGTGACTCAGTAATGACTAATAAAACCTAGCTTACCATTTGAAGTATAATGTTAATTATATGGTATTTGTAATGTTTTGTCATCTGTATAATGCATATTCTCTGTTACCACACAATATAAACGGTGCATGCTGATGTGAAAAGACACTTGGCTTATGATATGAGACACGACAGCACTTAATGATGAAATGTATGACTGGAAAATAGTGTTTTATTTTAGCAAAAGTCACGAAATGCAAAACAGTGCAGGTGCATTTTGAAATGCTTTTAAGCAATCATCTTGTAATGAATGTGACTTTAGTGCTTTCTGGAAAAAAATTATCATATATGCAGAGCAAGACAACATGCATGTACTGTAAAAGTTTTTGCCACAAACTCGACTGATTGATTAGCCTTTTGCACAAATTACAGACTTATGACTAAAATAAACTCTTTTGATTCTTTTTTTAAGTAAATCCTTAATCAAGGTATTTTTTCAACACTCAAAATGCAAACAGAGTCTGGCCAAATTTTTCTCCAGGCATTCATTGTCACAAATACTGTAGTATCAAAACAGTTCTACACCTCAACTATATAAATTGCCATTATTTTGTTACGTTTATGCTATATGTAGATTCAGAATCTGAAATAGGCAGAGACTAAGTTTAGTGATACGCTTGATCCTCCACAGACGTTTTTCATTTGCTTGTGCATCATGGTGTGTTATTGAGGATGTTCTCATAAAAGGCCTAACCTCCCGTTTGTCATCCGCCATTATGGAGAAACAAACCAAAGCAAGGGCTCCAGGATACTCCAGATCCATTTCCTTCCTCTTTGACCACAGTAACTGTTTGCTTTACCCTGTATGTTTGTATTGAAATGGCTCTGAAAGGAGCTCTATTGTTGTTATCATAATTATAAAGCACATAATAATATGATTGTAGTAATTGTGACTGTGTTGCTGTGGAAATAATTAGACATGTTATTGCTGCAACGTGTGTGTACATGCATGAAATACAGATACACATTAGATGACAACAAAAATCATAGCTTAATAGATATATAGCACAATATGCATCGCTTGTAAATTATTCAGTATAGTGGATGGATCGATAAATGAGTAGGTGGAGCAAAAATGAATTGAGGAATGGATGGATTGATAATTACTCTACATAAAAAGGTGGAGGGACTAACAGATGAATTGATAAATTAAGGAATAGATAGAAGGATGGACAAATTGGTGAATGGGTTGTTGGATGGATGAATAAATGAATGGATGGTTAAATGGCTGGATGGACCAATGTACTGTATGGAAAGATGGTTGTATGGAGGAAGGACAAATGGATTGATGAATGGATGGAGGAACAAACAGATGGATGAATAAATATGTGGATAGACCAACAGATGAATGTAGAAATCTACAGTCATATGTTTGAAGCCTGTTGCATTGTCAGGTGTTTGTTACCCAATAATTATGTTTGTTGTTCTTTGATTTGTTCTGTAGCAATTATTTTTCTAAGCATAGCACAAACCGTACCGTACCGAAACCGTGAACCTAAAACCGTGATGCATACTGAATAGTGAGTAGATTGTGCTCGTTGTACCCCTAATGGATAGACTCTTGCATTAAATAGATGGTTGGATGGAGAGAGGGACAAATAGATGGATGAAAAATAGGTGGATGGACCAACAGTTAAATGGATAGGTTGAGAAATAGATGGATAGATGAATGGACAAATGGATTGATGGACGAATAGACAGATGGATGAATGGACCAATGGCTAGATGAATGGATCAATGGTTGGATGAATGGATGAATAGGTGGATGTATCAATAAATGGATGGAGGGAGGAATAGATAGATTGGACAGCTGGATAGATGGATTGATAAATAAGTGGATGGACCAACAAATGGATGGATAAATGGGTGGATAGACAGATGGACGGATGGACCAATGAATAGATGTATGAATGGATAAATAGGTGTATCATCAAATGGATGGAGGGAGGAATAGATGGATAGACAGATTTATGGAGGAATGGGTGGATGGATGGATAGATCAGATAGACAGATCATTTGCTAATGTTGTTAACTGAACTTCAAGACTTTTAACTAATGCATTTGATGTCCATTCAATTCATTCACAGACAGCTAATGACATCGATAAGTATTACCTGAAGGACAACATGCATTACACAGCAGACAATACTTGACCATTCTGCTTTTCTGAGCCGCTCAATGAAGTGTGTTTCACTCAATAAAACCATTACAGACACAGGAAGGGAGAATTATAGTGGCCTCAAAAGATTGAGCCCGCAATGCATTCTGCAGGGCTCAGAGATTGACGGAGAACACATTACAGCTGCTGCTTGTGTCACATCCATCATATTATAAACCTTAAAGGTCACCAAGTTCAGACTCTACAGCAAGATGGAAACTATTGACCTTGACGCATCGAAATTGTATGCATGCACACGCAGGTGATGCATAAACCCATATTATTATTTAAATTTGATATGACCCACCTAAGTGTGCTCTGTCAGACACTAAATACCTTATTTCATCACCACACGCACACATGCGCACACACTTCCTCCTCCTCACACACACCATTTGTGAAATATTACCTAAGCAGGTGATTCAGTATTTTCCAGAATAACCGGTACTCGCATCTTACCAGGCATTTTCCAATGCTGTGTGGAGGGAACTTGAACATGGCAGGTGAGAACACACGGACTCATTTCACACACATTTTACACTCGTTTTCCATCAATACAGCAATATTTGCAGTTTGATTGACATTTTGTGAGTGTTTGCAAGTCCATTCTGCTGTCACCAGTCAAGCAGTTTGAAGGCCTGAGGAGAACATTTTTGTACATCAAATTGGACCGCATGAGGTTTATTTCTTCTTTTTGCGGCATGTTCATGTAAAAAAGAGGTGCACCATATTGCTGCAGGAGTCTTTTTTATATCTTCCACTGGCTTCATTAAATTGAGCTGTGTCTCAGTGCAGCAGCTGAGCGCTGACTAAATAGCTAACTGTTTTCTACTCTTTTATAATGCCCTGCTCTTTTGGCTACTGTCTTAGAAGATCGGAGAAAATCAAAGTTAATGATAAACTCCAAATCTGTGGACTTGACTGCACTGAATGAAGTGGTCAAGAATGTATTTGTTTGTTTCTGCTAAATATAAAAGTGCCCCGTAAAATGGTATGTTTTTAAAAGTGTCTTTGAAGTAGTAGTTTGACGATATATAATACAGTACAGTACGTGGATTTTCCTTCTCTTCTTGAATAAGATTGCATAACCAATCATGTTTGAGAGTTGATATTTTTCATATAATGAAAGTGAATGGTGATCAAAGGCTGTCAAACTTTAAAAAGAATTTTAAAAAGCACATGAAGTGTGGTAAAAGAGTCCCAGGTGACACATGCAGTAATATAGCTTTCATAAAATGGCTTTGAATAAAGATTGGAATTTTAAAGTTATTATTACTCATCGAAATTCAGCTTGAAATTCAGCTTGGATGTTAAAGGGATAGTTCACTTCATCCCTTTTTATTATAAAAATGCAGAAGAGCACAATTGGTGTTTTTGCTTAGTTAAAATTAATAGTTGACCCGATGATTTAAATATACTGTTACTTTACTCTTTTAGGCCATCCAAGATGTACAGTACGTAAGATGCATTTTTTTCTTCAATAGAAACTTGTAGTTGTGGTCTTAAAATTCATAAAATGTCAAGTCAGTGGCTAACTAAAAAAACGTATAATGCAACACAAAAGCACAGCATTTGTTGCTCTTGATGGGATATTAGAGTCAATTAATTTGTACAAGAAATTTAACATTACATATAATCCATCATTTTGGGAAACCCATTCTTTAAGACCGGTTGGAACATTTGATTCACCATTAAGCTCACATTATTACACAGTTATGTAGAATATACATAAAGCACCCAATAAAGATGTAAAAAGTGAAGTTAACCTCAAGTTTTAATCAACTGCCCTCTTTACATAACCATAAACATTTTTTACCATAAACATAAACAACATTTAATTAGATCATTCAAGTTCATGAGTTCATGAAGAAACGAACAGAAACGCACAAAGGATGATGTATACTGGTTCATTTCACATCTGAGCGACTGTCAGAAAAATTCATAAGTTTTGAATGTGTAACATGTAGTGTGTTGGCCATAAACCCTCAGGCAGATGCGTAATTTTTAAAGAATCGATTCAAAAGAAAAATTTGTTCATCAAGCAGACATGACTTCTATCCTTTTGGAACTGCAAGTAACAAATTGTAAATAATGAATTTCTCATACTGATTGAGGGGACTGCATCATAAGACCCCAGTATATGCCATCAGGAGGCATGGGTATTTATATTAGAGTTGACTGCATCGATGAGCAGTGGCCTGTTGCACAAAACGAGTTGAACAAACTCAGGTTTGAGGAGTAAGTTTTATGCTGACAAAAAATAAACAAACCCAACCTGGTTAAGATCAGGTTAAGTGATTTTGCAAAGCTTGATATACTGTAAACTAAACTTTCTCTGTTAACTTGGGGTTCAAGCCAGAGTTCGTTATTAACTCTGGACTCCATGAATATGAAATTGTGACACATGCAGCAAACAGCCAATCACAAAACATGAGAGAGTCATTTAATGTGAGAGTCAGCAATTAACTTCTCTGTTCAAAATAAGATACATAATTATCAGACATATCATGAATTTGTATGTATTTACAAGGCAGAAATAAACCTCTGCTGCTGCATGCATATATATAGGGTGACACGGTGGTGCAGTAGGTAGCAAGATCGCTGGTTCGAGCCTCGGCTGGGTCAGTTGGCATTTCTGTGTGGAGTTTGCATGTTCTCCCCGTGTTCGTGTGGGTTTCCTCCGGGTGCTCCGGTTTCCCCCACAGTCCAAAGATATGCAGTACAGGTGAATTGGTTAAGCTAAGTTGTCCGTAGTGTATGTGTGTGAATGAGAGTGTATGGATGTTTCCCAGAGATGGGTTGTGGCTCGAATGGCATCCACTGCGTAAAAAAAAAAATAAAAAAATGCTGGATAAGCTGGCGGTTCAGTCCACTGTGGCAACCCCGGATTAATAATGGGACTAAGCCGAAAAGAAAATGAATGAATATATATACAGTATATAACCATCACTAAGATAACTGACAATTTTAAAATTATTACAAATTCATTCATTCATTTTCTTTTCGGCTTAGTCCCTTTATTAATCAGGGGTTGCCACAGTGGAATGACCCACCAACTTATCCAGTATATGTTTTACGCAACAGATGCCCTTCCAGCCACAACCCAACACTGGGAAACACCCATACACTCTTGCATTCACACACATACACTATGGCGAATTTAGCTTATTTAATTCACCTATAGCGCATGTCTTTGGGCTGTGGGGGAAACCAGACCTTCTTGCTGTGATGCGATCGTGCTACCCACTGCGCCAATATTAAGAACATAATATTTAAATATAATTAATTCATATATTAAAAAATCATTATTGGCAAATATTTTTAGGGTAAAATACTTTAGTTTTTGGAGCAAAAAAAGAAATATGAAAGTGGGCAACGCTTTACAATAAAGTTGTATTGGTTAATGTTAATGAATGCATTTACTAATTAATGTTAGTTAATGCATTCACTACAGTGTAGAAAATATGTAGGGTTCTACACAATTTGTGTCCTTTTAAAGTGTGACCTGAAAGTCACCTTTGACCTAAAAGTGAGTTATTATTTTTTATTTTTATTTTACTGAAATCTTTTTATTTGACCACATCAGCATAACCTCTCAGCCATGCCTGTTTTGGGTTCTGTAATAACAGCATTTCCCCAGCAGTATAAATGTGAATCGCATTGGTTTCAGCGCGGTCATGTGTTAAGTACATACTCTCTTTTATTCGATTCCAAAGTGAAGAAATATTTTGTATTCTTCCTTTTTTTTCTCCTCCTCTTGCCCAGTTCTGTGTTGTAACAGTGAGCTAATTTCCACATTGGCTGTAATTTTTGCTGCAGTTTTTTTCACTGAAGCTGAAAGCATTCAAGAGAGTACACGATTAGCACTTTAAAGTAGGGAAGACCTGGGTGAATAAAGTAAAGCAGAGCTGCCTGAAATGAGAAGACAGACACTT
>CAIGQQ010024821.1:728483-772528 GCA_903798035.1 Danio albolineatus
ACCATCTGGAAACTACCTGTGTTTATGAGAGCAAAACAAAAGCTGAACCGTCCATGTGGTACACTTTAAACTTCAGTTCCTCCAGGTTTTTGACTGTGCTTTTTAATTCACTGATCGATTTATAGTGGTGAGGTGGTGTTTAAAACGTTTTGCTTACATTTGAGATGATTTGGAATGCAAGGGTGACATTTCTTCAAATATTAAATCAGCAATCCTCAGAGAACAGTGGAAGTTGTATAGATTTGGGCCAGGTGTCAGGTGAAGAGTGGTAATGTTTTGTACTGTAAAAAACATTCATCATTTAGTAATTTTTCATGTTTTTTCACATTTATTTATGCTTTTTTAGTTGCATTATGGCAGCACCGTGGTTAGCAATATCATCTCACAGCAAGAAGGTCGCTGGTTCAGGTCCTTTCTGGGCCAGTTGACATTTCTATGTGGAATTTGCATGTTGTCCCCGTATTTGTGTGGGTTTCCTCCAGGTGCTCCAGTGTCCCCCACAGTCCAAAGACTGTGTAGGTGAAATAGGTGAATTAGATAAACAAAAATTGGCCTTAGTGTGTATGAATGCAAGAGTGTGTTTGTGTTTCCCAGTACTGAATTGCGGCTGGAAGGGAACTCGCTGCGTAAAACAGAATAGTTCATTCTGCTATGATGACCCCTGATAATTAGGGGACTAAGCCAAAGGAAAATGAATGAGTTGCATTATGGGACCATTTAACCTTAAAAATTTCGAAAACGGGACTTTTGTTAACATTTTTAATGTTTGAACAAATATATTGTCTGGATAGGTGTTGGTGTTACAGTATAAAAACCTTGCAGTAAACATTTTCTCTTGTTTTACCGACTTATTTTCTCTATTTCTTATACATTATATTATTTCAAATGACTAAAATGTCAATAAAAGTCACTTTGTCAAATTGTAGAGTTTTTAACATCAAAAGTGGACAGCGTAGAAATCAAGGTCCCATAATGCATTTTACAACCATAAATAAACGGAAAATAGTTGTGAATCACAAAATATGGAAACTTTTTTGAATTGATGTTTTGATTTGAAATTTTTTGCAGTGTAGATTACAAAGACAGGAAGATTTACCATTAGTTTATTGACCTTCAAGCCCATCTAAGATGTAGGTGACCTTTTTTTGTCAGTAGAATATTTTTAGCTGAATCTCTAGTTTTTAAAAAAAGAGGTTTTTACATCGGAATGTGAAGCAAATATTTTTAAAGATCACAAAAAAAGGAGGAAAAAGAGCAAAAAATCCCAAGTGTGAATTGAGTGTATTTCCATGAAGTTGTTAGAGTGACTGATTGTAGAATTGGTAACCTAGTAACCAACAGTGAAAAAGGCAAACATAATGGAGACAGCTGATAGGTCACGTGAGTGTAAAATTGTGTACAACAACATTCAGTAAGAAGTGACGCTGTAAACCACGATAAAAGGTATCTTTTCCATGCAAAGGAGTTTTTGTCCAAACCATCTGTGACAGCAACGCACAAAATTTCTATTTTAGAAACGCTTTCTATTTGAGCGATGTTGCAGCAGAACAACAGCATACTAGAATGACAATGATCACCTCGGGTACAGATGTGGTTTATTCAGTGTTAAATGCTACAAATGCGAGTTTAAATACTATTGTACATCACATTTATTGCCATACTACTGAAAGCAGCAGCAGATAGTTCACCTCAGATCTTGAAAACAAGATAACTAGCAGATGGTTTGAACATGAAAGTCAAAACTGTGGCTTAGTGCAAACCAACAACATCAGTCACCTAGTAGCCTAGTAACAATGTTAAAGAAGTTTAATATGTGTTAATTAGATCAAAAGCCTTAATCGTTTCATTGGTGGTGCAGTGACTGGTATTTTAACGTTTCTGTCATGTTGCTTCAAAATTGGTACAGACAGACAAATTGCTTGTCGCCGGAATTTTGTTGTGTCGCATATTATTAGGACATGGTGTAATGTCAGCTCTGCCAGAGTTTATAGTATTTGCATCTGCCATCATTCGCATGATTCAACACCCCCTCAAGCAAATATAAAAACATTATTATGGATACTTATTCAGAATTTGGTGTTTCCATCAGTTGTTTCTCATGTGATGCATCAAAATGTGTATTAACACAAGGTGATGAAAAACCAGCAATATACAGACAAAATTAAAAGTAAAACCCATAGCTCCGGGTGATGCATTGAGGTTTCACTGAAGCAAAATGTTTCGTCTTTGCAACACACATTATTTACAACATTATTACCTTTAATCCACAGCCTCGACACATTTGTCCTAAATGCATTCACAGCAGCCTAGGGGCTCCTTTTTATATAGGTTGCAGTATTAAGGATAAGCACAAGTGCCATTTTGATGAACAATACAATACATCCTCCCTCTCCACATATACAAACGTTGTCAGCTATGAGTTTGGACCCATCTATATGCCAACCAAATAAAACCATCGTTCAAACTAATATAAAACATGGACCAGAAGTTGCATGTGTACTGTATGCCACCCTATAAAACCAAAAAGTTAAGGTAACTCAAATCATTTGAGGAAACTGCTTGCTGCAAACCATTTAAGTTCAAAAACTAATCCTAATGAGTACTGTGAACTTAATCCATTTGAGTAAACGAAGCAATTTGAGCACAGTAAAACCCAATAAAGAGAACTCAAACCAACTGAGTTCTGTAAAACCCAATAAGTTAAGGCAACTCAAACTGTTTGAGGAACCCGATTGCTACAAACCATTAAAGTTCAAAAATTAATCTATACGAGTACAATGAACTTACTATATTTAAGTTAATGTAATGAGGTATTTAATTAACTCATTACCTTTAACACTGACAACAACTCTTTTCAGATGAGTAGAAATAACTTTCTGTAAATTGAGTTAACTACACTCATTTCATTTGATAAATTGACTGTTGGGTTTTACAGAGCATTTACTGATTTCTCTCTGAAACAATTGTGCTTGTTGTATTCTGCTTGTTGAGTTCTCTGCTAGACATTGTTATGAATGATGCTTGCCAGACCATGTTTTCATATTTATTTTAAATTCAGGCATCCATTTAGATTTGTTTTCCTCTTTAAAGGGATAGCTCACCTAAAAATGTATAGCACTGTTTATCAAAGTATATAATTTACTCAACCTCCACTTGTTCCAAACCTGTTTTAGGTTTTCTTTTTACTACTGTTTGGATGTCAATACCAAAATACAAGAAGAAAGTCATAAATGTTTTGAACAAGTGGAGGGTTGGTAAATGGTAAGTCAATTAATTAAGTCAATTACATTTAATTTAATTAAAATATATATTTTATTTAGTTTCAAATTTTAGTTAGTTTTAGATTTTAATTAATTTTATTAAAGATTTTTATTTTTAGATTTTAATTAATTTTGTTTTGTTTTAGATTTTTTATTTTAGATTTTATTCCGTTTTAGATTTTATTTAATTTTGTTTACGGTTTTATTTTGTATTAGATTTCATTTAATTTATTTTATTTTAGGTTTTATTTATTTTTAGATTTTGTTTTGTTCTAGGTTTTGTGTTTTGTTATATTCTATTTAATTTTGTTTTGTTTTAGATTTTATTATATTTTGTTTTGTTAATTTTATTTAGTTTCAGATTTTGTTTTGTTTTATTTTTAGTTCCAGATTTTATTTTATTTAGTTTGTTTTTATTTTATTTGTTGCACGACTATATTATCTCATATGTTGTAAAATATGCTACTTTAGTTTTTTAGTTTGTTTACTTGAAGTTCATGCTGACCTAAATGTTAAGTATGATACAAATCACTTTTAAACACAGCACATTTTTTTAATAAAATTAACTCTTTATATCTTTTATTTAAATTTTTGTAAACAACTTGAATTTACTTGAGAATCAGTAGTGCATTAGACATCAAAACTTGTTTGTATATTCTGTGTCTAGAATATTGTTGTCTTCAGTTTTAAGAATAAACAAGTGAGAAAAAAAATCAAAAAAGCTAATTAAAGCAAAATAAAAATATTTTAGATGATACTAATTTGAGCAGTATACTGTGCTGTTGCTATAGTAACCTCAGATTAGTGTGATTTCAGTTAGTGAGTGTCTTGTGGTTACTCAACGTTTGTTTGGAAAAACCGCTGAAATTCTGAAAGTGTTTAATCGAATGAAATGATACAGTAAGCAACCCTAAATTTGGAGTTTTGGCTTTCCTTTTTGTTATTTGTATAGGACAGAGGATTTGTATCTTTAAATAAAATACAGTGTAACACCAAATGTGCAAAAATACTCAATTCATACTACACTCTCAGAAATAAAGTTACGCAAGCTGTCACTGGGGTGGGTACCTTTATAAAAGGTGCACATTTATTAATACCAAAAAGTACAAAAGTGTTTCTCTTAAAAAAAATTTAGGTACTAATACATCATTTTGAGGTGCCAGTATGGACTCTTTAAGTGCAAATGTGTATACCTTTCGAAAAGGTATCGCCCCAGTGACAGCTCGAGTACCTTTATTTCTGAGAGTGTAGTATGTATTGAGTATTTTTGCACATTTGGTGTTACATTGTATTTTATTTAAAGATACAAATCCTCTGTCCTATACAAATTACAATAAAGAAAGCCAAAACTCCAGATTTAGGGGTGCTTACTGTATCATTTCGTGTATTAATATTGGTTGGTAAGATTGGTGTAAAATATAATTTTAATGCTACATTTAGCTTCAGTTTATATAAACATATTTTATGCTTATTATATATGTTTATATACGTTACATATTTTATGTTTTTTCTCCAAACATATAGTGGATCCCGTACATGGCATTCTCTTGTAGCCCCTGTTTGAAAACCCCTGTGTTGGTAAAGTGTAAATGGGGTTAGAACCATGCTCTCATTTTTCCTATAAAAATGCACCTGTGGAATCTAAGACTTCACAATAAGTGTTCATTTGATTGACAGCTAAAGAAAGTCTCCCCTTGCTCATGCTTCTAATCGCTATGCTAATGACAGGGTGTTATTCAGAGGGAAGTGAACGCGTAGGCTCAAGTCTCTCTCTGAGAGAGGCCAACACAGGTTAAGAACAAAAACTTCAGGCGCCATTATAACACTCCTGTTAAGAGATCTATTCAGCAACTGCCTTCATTTAAATGTACAGACAGCACGTTATGTTAAATCACTGTCTTTGATTGTTGATGAATGTTAGCAACATGCCCCCACAGTATGTCCAGTCAGTTACAGGTTACCTGACAGTACTGTAACATGCTGGACAAAGGTTTACTTCAGATTAAAATGTTACTCATTTGGAAAAAGAGTCTCTCTGTATATCTCTGAAACATTGACATGCTTGTGCTTGATTGCATAAATCTGATGTTTTGGAAACTTACTGACCCGAGACATCTGGTCTTCTTCACTTCCATTGATTTAGTTTTTGCCATAAGAAGCCATTTGTATTTAGACTTGTATATACTTATTAAATTATTTAATGTATTGTCATAAGGTGTTTGTAGAGCAAGTAGTTAGACCATTTTGGTTCTGCGCTAATAGGGCAAAAGGGGTCTGGGTAATTTAATTTAATTGAACTTGTGAAATGCTCCATGAAGAGGAAATCCGTGTAAAGTTTAAAAGGGATACAGCTCCAGATACTTAAAGCATACACACATCAATGTAGCATCATACTGGTGACACTGTAGAGCAATAATTACCATTCTAACATTAGTGTGAGGGGTACATGTAGGGTTGGGGTAAGGGTAGGGGTAGATGTTAATAAAACACAATTTCAGTTCACACTTGGCTGATGATTGATAATAAAGCATGTTTGGCATGCTGTCCCAGGAGAGAGTCCTGAGCTCAAAAGATCCTCCCGTGAGTTAGTTCTTTGGGCCTATTGTTGATTATTTGAAGTTGCCACAGTGTGATAGACTGCTAACTGAATGGCATAACTGGGGAACTTGGGGAAAACCCACGTGAGCATGGGGAGAACATACACATTCCAAACAGAAAAGCTAACTGGCCCAGCCGAACTTGACTCGAAACAGTGACCTTCTTGTGAGGCAACAGTGCTAACCACTGAGCCACTGTGCTGCCCTGTCCTGCATTAATCTAAAAAAGAGGGGGAGTAAAAGGGGTGAATGGGGGGATTATTCAAGATGAAGATAACTAAGGTAAGGTTTGGATTCATGTACGGTAGATCATGTGATAGCTACGGGACCAGCCATGGTCAATCATAGGCACGTGATCCTCTCTAAATTTGTTTATTAATAAACTTCACTCAGTGGATTATTTTAATTAATAATATAAATAATTATTGTCAACTACTGGACATTTCTGTATCCCTTCTAGCAACAACTGCAAATCCCCATAGCATTGCAATATACACAGATTATTTAACTGCTTGCATTAATTCAACGTGACTAATGATCACACAACATCTTACAGTTCATTTCTAAAAACTCAACTGAAGTCATTAAGTAATTAATAACTTAATTCATTTTGGAATTAAAACATTAATACATAGTTTACTGACTAATTTAGCAAACAGATTATTATCAGATTGTCATCAGAACAAATATATCAATTTCATAATTACTTTATGCTTTTCTGGTAAATATATATAAAATTCACCTTTTGATAAATCATTCAGGTTACTCTCGATCCTGTTGACCTTCAGATATGATCACCCTCATATCGGAGACTCTCATCCTAAAATGTCATTAAAGACTAAATGATGAATCAGTCTAAAATGCAATTTGAATATATCAAACATTTAGCTTCTATTACTTTTCCCCCTATACTCAACATTTCTAATCAGTAATGTATCGATTTAATTTATTTACTTCTTAATTCTCAATTTATTTATTTTTATTTACTTCTTATTTTAATGAAAGTTTCAAATTTCTTTTCCTTGAATCTGTCCAGTGAAGGTTACCCAAGTGTTCCATTCTAAACAAAGCATTACTTGAGATTAAAACACTGTTATGTTACTCAGAACTGGAAAAGAGTCTCTCTATATCTCATATCAAATGACTCATAATGCTCGCTCATTCAAAGACGAGTGAGTTTTTCAGAGAAATGTACTGGATTTCCACTGAGTTCTGTACCTCAAATGAGCCACTCACTGTGTCGTACTAAGCGAGGGATTTTTTTTTTTTGATAATTATTGTAATTACCTTCTAAGTAGCCGAGCCTGAGACCTTTTAAAACGTTCTTACATAAATATGAAGTGGTGGTGCAACGTGTGTGCTGCGGTTCTGACAGCTCCTGTGGTCCTGCATGCCCACTCAAAGCCTTCATTCACACATACACATGCACACAAATCTGTCTTCCTCCGTCCTCTATTCATCTGCGGTCGCTTCTGCACATGACAGAGCGCAGCTGGCTTTGAGTTCTGTCCCCATTACTCCCCGGCTCTTCTTTCTCTTTGTTTCACACACACATGCTCATGTATAAACGCATACACAAACACAAACAGTGCGGTTATCAAAGGGAATGAGGAGACCGTTACAGTAGGTTGATGGATTGTCTATTGTGAAGTTTCTGGAAAGGAAAGATCTGAGTTTCTGGCAGGATTTGCATCTCGTTTGCTTCTGGCACTAATGGTTGCAGTTTGTTTTGTTGTTGACAGGATTAAATTGAAACTCAGTTACATTTCCCAATCCTAATGTTTACTTTTCTGTTTGTAAAGTTGTGATAGATTTGAGGTGTCATTTGGGGGACATGGGATACATAGATGTTTAGTTTTGTTTTGCCAATACAGTGAACTGTACATTGTACAGTGTTACATTTGCATGCAGTTCTAAACGTAAAAAGGATTTCTGCAAAAACTGTTTCTGCTTCCTTTAGGGTATGATGGAGAAATGAGCATGGCAAAATTGACAAGAAAATTTCATAAAATTATTAATTCATTTTTTTATCGGCTTGGTGTCTGTTTCTGAGGTCGCCACAGCGGAATGAACTGCCAACTGGTCAAGCATATGTTTTACAGAGTGGATGCCCTTCCAGCCGGAACCCAATATTGGGAAACACCCATACACACTCATTCACGTACTCATACACTAGTCAGTTTAGTTTATTCAATTCACCTATACTGTATGTTTTTGGACTATGGGGGAAACTGGAGCACCCGGAGGAAACCCGCGCCAACAGGGGGAGAACATGCAAACCCTAAACAGAAATACCAAATGGCCCAGCTGGGACTCGAACCAGCAACCTTTTTGCTATGAGGCGACAGTGTTAACCACTGAGCCACTGTGCCACCCAAATTTAAAATTAATTATAATATACATTACATAACATCCAAACAGTAGGGCGCCACGGTGGCGTAGTGAGTAGCACGTATGCCTCACAGCAAGAAGGTCGCTGGTTCGAGCCTCGGCTGGGTTAGTGGACATTTCTGTGTGGAGTTTGCATGTTCTCCTCGTGGTTGCGTGGGTTTCCTCCGGGTGCTCCGGTTGGCACAAGTCCAAAGATATGTGGTACAGGTGAATTGGGTAAGCTACTGTAAATTGTCCGTAGTGTATGTGTGTGAATGAGAATGTATGGATGTTTCCCAGAGATGGGTTGCAGCTGGAAGGCCATCCGTTGCGTAAAGCAAATGCTGGATAATTTGGCGGATCATTCTGCTGTGGCGACCCCAGATTAATAAAGGGACTAAGCCAACAAGAAAATGAATGAATAATTAATATCCAAACATAAACTATAAAGGAAACTTAAATTTCTTTAATTTCTTTGTCATTTTTATTTAACTAGTTATTTAAATTTGTTATGATAGTTTAGATTAATTTATTCCTGATATTTAAATCTGTAATTTATTCTTCCAGTCTACAGTGTCACATAATCCTTCAGAAATCATTTTAATATGCTGATTGGCTCCTCCAGTGTGGCAAGCTATTATTGGTGCTGCTCAGTGATTAATAATAATAACAACGATGATAATAATAATAATAATAATAATAATAATAATATTAATAATAATAATAATAATAATAATAATAATAATAATAATGGTTTTTATCAAAAATAAAAAGCTGAATATGTATTTTTATGATTCATGTGTTTATGGAAATCATGATACATCTTTCTTTTCAGGATTTATATGTCTAAAATAGCAGCATTTAGTTAAAAGTCTTTTGTGATAGTATAAATGTCTGCACTGTCACTTTTCATCAATTTAATGTGTCATGATGAATATAAGTTAGGTATCGATATTATAATTTATCATAATAAAAATATAGATATTATTCAGAAAAGTTTCTTGATGTAATGTGAAGTGATTGGAGAAGGGAGTGCGGATCGAAATGCAGGGTTTATTAGCAGGATGGTGAGGCAAGCAACGGTCAGCACAGGGGCAAACAGATTTATATAGGTACAGGCAAATCCAGAGTCATGGTCAAACAACAAGAAGATGGTCAAAAGCCAGGCATCAGACAAGGTAAAGCAAACAGAACAAAGCAAGATTCAAACACAGAGAGCAAGGCAAGGAAAACGTGTTGTAATGTTCACAAAAACAGTTAAACAAGACTCTGCAACTGTGTGTGTGTGCTGTCTTTATAGTCTTTGAATCGGTCTGTGAGCAGCTTCAGCTGTGAATGTCTAATCAATGGAGATTTGGAGCAGGTGTGTGGTGCATGACTTGATCTTGTAGTCCATATAATGGCGGATTTATAGTCCATTGTGATCTGTGTGTATTCCAGCAATCTGCACAGGCTGGATCGCTGATAATCATAACGCTTGATAATTGAATCAACATATTAGAATGATTTCTGAAAGATCATGTGACACTGAAGGCCAGATATGAGTAATGATGCTGAAAATTCAGCTTTGAAAAACAGGACTAGTAAGGCTTCTTTTAAAAAAACATGAACAAATCAAAGTGCCTGTAATCTTTGCATGTCTACAATGTCATTTTTTATTCAATTTGCATTTGGGTTGTTTGCCTGGCCGTGTTTGCAATGTAGACAGCTTTGTTGATTACAGCGAGACTGATCTAGTTTTGTTGAGTCATGAGGACTGTGTAGGTGTATGTAAATACATTATGTGGAGGAGAAAGGTGTATGGCTCTAGCTGTCATGATAGGAATTGAATGTAAAATATTTGCAAGAATATTTCTCTCCTATTATGACAACATTGCTGATGTCTAAGGTCAAAACAAGTAAATGCAGCAATTTTTGGATTAACGTTTTTAATGCACATCAGCACACACATCATGCAGAGAGTGTTTCTCGAGCAGGTTCTTTTTTTTTTGATGGAGGGGACAGAGAGGTCAACAGTGGTGGCAGGAGGTCAGGTTGATGACTTAGTCCCGTGGGGTCAGTGTTTGGCTGGTTTATCATGGCCCAGATAGCCCTTACTCCCATTTCAGACATACAACATCCACCATGTGTGTGTGTGTGTGTATGTGTTATTTTCATCTACAAACAACATATACTGTTTAAATAAAACAACTGTAAAACAAAATATCTCAAAGACTATTTATCATCGCTAGAAAAATCTGCGCCTGTTTGATGTGAACAAAAACATTAATAAATGCAAACGAGGTGCTGCGTTCCTGAAAAGGGTCGAGCCTTTATGTGCTCTTCTGACAGAAAAAAACAAAACAAGTAAATTTTTTTCATGTAATTTGAGTTTGTAGATGCACTTGGGACCCAGTTATAGCACTTAAACTATATAGAATGGATAGCATAGAATAAAAATGTATGTTTATATTATGGTTGGGCGATGTTGACCAATTTGGCATCGTACGATGTATAATGTGAAACATTGCGATGGATGATGACAATGTTCTGTGAGACTGCCACAAGGGGACTTCTAACAGTGGTTACCAGGCTTAGGGTGAGTGATATGCCAACATTAAATTCTGAAGATGAAAAAAGTGTCTAGACAACCTACTATTTCTGCAGAGATTTTGTGTGCATTCAAGGCATCGGAAGAGTATGAACGGACGTGAAGCGACAGAGCTGACTTTTTTCATAATGACTCGCTCATTATGACAGGTACTTCTTGCCACCTACTGGTAGTTTTGGTGTCATTTATTTATCCTGAGACCAGAATCCACAAAATATTGTTGTAACATTATAAACATAAATATACCCCAAAATATTAAAATATATATATTTTTGCCAATTGACATTCATCATTAATTTCATTATTACAGACTGTTTGTGCTAAATTGTCAAAATGGCTAAAAAGAACTTATAGTTTTCTGCATTTGATGATGCAAATTATTTTCTACATGCTGTGATTTTTAGAAACTAACAGCATTATTGCGTACATATTTGATGGACATAGTGAAATTACAAGATAATATAGTGTTAAAGGGGGGATCCAGAGTGTATTTTTAAAGCTTGCTCGTGTTTATGGGGTGCAAAAAATGTGTGCTCATGCTTCATTTGTAAAAAAAAAAAAAACATGTTATTTTTTCATATATCTACTTTGATTATATACAGATACTCAGCTAACATAAAAACCACTGTCATATTTCTTAGTTCCTCCAAAAGTCCGCCCTCAAGAGGATCTGATTGGTCAGCTAACATATTGTGCTGAGAATCGCATGATCAGTTCCACGTGACCAGGAGGGATCTCTGCTATAACATTACAGCACATCTGGCCACGCCCGTTGACTGCGCTGGGTGTGTAATTTTAACGTGAAGGGTTGATGACATCATTAACCAGGATGTATTTTATTTTTAGTCCCCAAACTTCATTCGCTCCTTTGCGCTCACTGAGATCATCTTCTGCTAAACTGTTGTCTGTTCCAAACTTTAAGATGAAGTCATTTGGTGGTAGGGCTTTTAGTTGTACAGCACCAAAGTTATGGAACTTCTGTCTTTGCATATTCGCCAGGTGGACTCTATTTCCAATTTTAAATCTCAGATAAAAACTTTTTTGTTTAGGATAGCTTTTAATGATTTGCTGGTTTAATGTTATGTTAACAGTTATTTTTACTGCTTGTATCTTTATGATGTGCTTGTGATCTGCTGTAAGGTGTCCTTAAGTGTCTTGAAAGGCGCCTATAAATAAAAGGTATTATTATTATTATTATTATTATTATTATTATTATTATTATTATTCGGTGTAGGCTTTGCTAAGCTAACTTTAAAATAGCCAATATCTTCTTTTGCATTGAACTTTGAGCATCTTACATTCAGAGATGTTGTTTATGTGTACACAGCTACATTGTACATCAACTAAAGTTTAAAATGTGATGTCGTAGTGGACCGCCCCTTTAAGGAAAGATACCATTTTTAAGTAAAAACTCCTTAAAACACCTTAAGTTAAAACAACTTTAAAAATACAATAAATTTACTTGACGAGCAAAGCTGTGAAACTAATCCTTGTTTTTAAAAAAATATATATTTTGAATTTTGCCTATTTTTTTCCAACATGCTGGTAATGGGGTACAGAAAATCATGAAATCTTAGGAATGCTTTGTCATTTTTAGGTAAACAAGACAAAATAAGATTTATAATTAATAATATTTAAGCAGTCTGCAGTGCATGGTCATATTTGTTTGTATTTAGTTTTTTGTATTTTTTTTTCTTCAGATTTTGCCACATTAATGGCCAAATTGAGAGAGATAGCAGGCCCTTAGGGAATAAATGCTTGACTAGTACTTTGAACACACATACAAATACGCTTTGAACAGTACTTGCCTCCAGGGTCTGTTGGACCAAATCTGAAATGTTTTCAGTTGAATTATTCAGCTGAATTATTGTTTTTATGTTTTTTCTTCTGCGCCATGACAGCCATGGATGTTGGTTTGCTTTTCAGCAGGGAGTTCTGACACTCCAAAGAGATCTTGGGGGTCGTTGCAGTTTTTGAGACATTACACATGTAGTTATGATGATCTGACTCAGTATGTGATAAAAGACATCAGCAGTGATTAATCGTTAATGTTAGTCCTAATGGAACGAATTGGCAGAAAGCCTCAGCGTCACAGCAGGAGTACAAGTACAGATGTTAGGCACACACACACACAATGACCCAGTAATTGGAATAATACTAAATCCCATGACTCCACAGCTGATCTGAGCTCAAATTGCTTGCAGCTGAGTACACTCCTGCTGGATCGGCTTGGTTTGTGTTGCTGGCTTGTCTTTGGGCGTGCTTGAACAAACTCCGTTCCTACTCAAATATTGGCGGCTATCGCAACTAACAGACTATCTGTCACTTTTCAATGAAATGGCAGCAGTGAAAGTTTCTGTTTGGGTGCAGAGCTGTTTCTGGGATATATCCAGAGTTATCATTTTCCATTATGTAATTGGGTCTAAAACATGTAAACAGTACAGTATTTGACAGCAGATACAACTTGAAGACACCAACTATGCAGTATTACTGTGTGGAATTTTTAGTTTTACTGTGAGACATGCCACCATTCAAATGTTTGGGATGTTAATTGTTTTATTCAGCAAGGATGCTGAACTTTTACATTTTTAGAATGATTAATAAGAATTCTTTCAAACTGAACATCATTTAAAATCATTATAAGTTTCCTAATATTAATAGCAATGCATAATTTATTAGTGGTCATATTGGTATCGGCTGATAGTTGCTTATTTTTTAAAGTTATCAATATCGGCCCAAGATTAAAATAAATTATTTGCTGTTAAATGTTGGATCATTTCTGCAGGTTTATTTATTTCAGATGCGTGTTGTGGGCCATGAGGGTTTACCTGGGGCTGAGAAATATTTATGTGGCAATATATCGGTTATCTGCTTCCAAATGTAGTGTTATTGGTTTTCAATATCAGCCAAAATGTCCATATCGACATCTCTATATTGCTGTTTTAATTGTGTTTTTGAGCAAATAAATGCTTGATGCATTGGTCAATTTAGTCTGTGCACTTCAGCCACGTTCATCTGCAATATATTAATGCTTTATCCACCCCTAAGATTACAAGCATCATAAAACTAGTCAAGCTCTTGTACCCCCTAGTTAATTGTTTGCTACTTATTTCCAATAGAGCCATGTATGTATGCTGTGCACACATTTTCCATTTATTATTTCTGCTGATTATTGATTGGGAGGATGGCTTGGGAATTAGAATCTTATTTGTGATGCTTTAATGCAGTATAATCTATTTTCTCATTACTCGCACACACACTCCAGACACACATATTAGTGTGTCCAAAATGAGCAGACTCGTGTGGTGACTGCTGACATGACCCCTGGCATTCTGTGCTGCCGACACGGTTTGGTCTCAAAAAGAGCAGCACACAACAGCCCTGGAGGGAAAGCCGGACCCAGTAAACCTCAAACATGCAGACTAACAGCTACACTTGCAACTGTTGGGAAAGTTGACCCAAAATGAACACACTGGCATCATTTACTCACTGTCATGCTTTTTAAAAACTGTATAATGTTTATTGTTCTGTAGAACACAACAGTCATTTATGAGTCATTTACCTTGGTGTGAAGCAACTATTCTCCAAACAATATAAAAGCTAAAATTTCATGCTCATTACTTTGGAATCAATAAAGTATGCTAAGGCCTGTTCACACATTTATCAATTATCTGATATGGTGATGTGCTGTTTTGGATAATTCCTTCAATGTAGTGTGTTTATCTGAAGATATGATGGATAGATCATAAAGATTTTGACATGATTTTGAGTGATACGTTTCTAACACGTGATAGACCAATCACAACAAAGCAGATTAGAAGTCTGACCAATCAGAGCAGAATGGGCTCTCAGAAAGGAGGGGTACTCATACCGTAAGGGTGCACTCACACTATGCTATCCAAGCCATGCCCAGGCACATTTCCTGGTTTGTTTGACAAGTGTGAGTGCTTTGTATTGGGCCCAGACGCGGTTCAGTTAGCCGGCCCGGGCTGGTTGGAAGAGGTGTGCCAGAGCGCAGTTCAGTTTAGCGGGCTTTAGCACGATACACTTGTAGTGTTAGTGCAGGGGTGACCAACCCTACTCCTGGAGATCGACCGTCAAGCAGATTTCAGTTGCAACCCATATCAAACACCTGCCTGTAATTATCTAGTGCTGTTCAGGTCCTAATTAATTGGTTCTTGTGGGTTTGATCAGGGTAGGAGCTGAACTCAGCGGGAAGGTCGATTTCCAGGAGCATTGTTGAGCACCTTTGTGTTAGTGCAAAGCACGCCTGAGCCCAAAACTGAAAATGCGACGTCACTTTCAAAAGGGAGTGTTTCTTATGGATTTATTCATCATTCTTACTTTTCAATGAATACAAACTGACTAAGTTTATTAAAGACACAAACCCTTCACTGCACGTCAGCTGCACTTTCAGCCAACCTCCTAATACCTGCAGCATGAGGACTTTTATAATAATTTATAAGTGTCAAAAGTGGTTGATCTGTTCAGCAAAGTATTTGATTTGCATGTCACTGCATATCAAATGACTAAAGCGCTATAACTAAAGCAATGTCTTCCTAAGCGTGCTCGGGTTAAGAAGGCAAAATGCAGTGTGAGTGCAGGCTATCAGGTGAGAGGGGAGGGGGGACAATCGCGATTCGGCAAGGTTCAAGGCAACTGAACCTTGTGTGAGTATGCCCTAAAACTGCGGACACTTTATATAGTAATAGGTGTTTAGTTTTTCAAAACAGACTCTGCCATCTGACTATTGAGAGCAGAGTCATTTCTTGGAAAAGGGGGATTTAGAGAGACTGAACAAACTGTTTCAGATGTTTTCAGTGTATTGAATAAAGCTGGATATTTATACCAAATATAAATATACCAAACATTGGTATACACGAGTCTTTATACCTTGGCCAGGTCTCTCTAGAAAAAGTGGTAAACTCCTAAATTAAACATCACATTTTCACAGATTTAGTTTTTCTCATGAAATTTGTTTCACCTTTGTGGAATTTTTTAATTTTTTAATTTTTTATTTTTTGCCTGAAGCTCATGTAGTTTTCATATAAGGGCTTCATGTATGTTTTTGCCTACTTTATTCATTTTGGGAAAAGGGCAGCTTTGATATTTTGGTAACACTTAGTACACTTTGTAGTTTGTTACAATTCATGCTTTTAACAAACAATTAACTCAGACCATTAGCTCAAGTGTTAATTGGTTGCTTATTAATAGTTAGCAAAGTAGTACAGTAGTTGCAGGGTTCTTACGGTCATGAAAAACCTGGAAATTACATGGCATTTTCCAGGCCTGGAAAAGTTTTGAAAAAACTGAAAAATCCACAAAATTTTGGAAAAGTCATGGAAATTAGTGGAAATGTCTGTATACTTAAATGTAGGATAGTTGTCTTTACTTCTTTTCTGTCCATGCATGCTCTCACATTATTAGTGCTGTGTGAACATTATCTAAATTACATAGATACAAAGATTCATTTAAACTAAATGTTGCATGTTTCATGATACGCTGTTATAACTTTGAACATCCATTGTTTTTCTCATTATTTATCATGTATATGTAGACATTACATGAAACATTAGGTCATGAAAATTTATTTAAAAGTCTTGGAAAAGTCATGGAAGTCATTAAAATTCAATAGTAAAAATGTATGAACCCTGTAGTTGGGTTTAGATTTGGGGTGGGAGTATATATAGGGATGTAAAATAAATCTTACTTTATAACTACTAATATACAGTTAATATCTTAATAACAAGCAAGTAATAAGCCAGTGAACTGTAACAGAGTATTTCAGAGATTCCTGCTAAATAACTTTTTACTGGTTTGGAAAGGCATGAGAGTGAGTACAACATTCCAGTGTTCATTATAGGACAAAAATCCTGTTGATTGACACAAAAATAATGCATAAGTCCTTGGTCTGGTAATTCTAGATTTATATAGTTTTTTTAGCCACAAGGAAGAGAAAGCACACTCACACCATTCATGTTCAATAGTGCAGAAGACACAACAGGTTTTGTGTCATATTAGGTCTGAGTGAGATGAAACGATAAAGAATTGCTCTGCGGAATAGGTGAGAGATTGAAGAGGACAGCTGAGAGTTATGAGACTGGGATGACAGGAAGAGCCTGGTTAAGTTATCAAACGCTATCAGAGAGACAGGAAATATTTCTGCCATGTTCGGAGATGAAAACACTCCCCCTCCCTGTTTAATTGCTAACACAGAACAGCGACTGCTATCAAAGAATATGGCCTCATAACATGACTAATAGTGTGCGGGAGAGAGAAACGGCTCTGCATTCTGACAGAATCTTTGTTAAAATGCGTTTTTCAGTTTGTCAACAAAATTGTTATTCAGTAACTGTAATTGTATTCAGCGGTTGGCCTTTTCACCCTTTGTTCAGTATGAGTAAGCTTTTATTTTTGCAAGGATCCCTGTGGGGCCTAAAACAGAATTATACAATTACAGAATTAGCAGATTATATAATGTTATATTCTGAGTGTCAGAAAATACCAGCTTCGTACTGTAGATTTTGGCTGTACTGATGTCACAGGCACACTTTAGTGAGCATTAGAAATTGGAATATGAAAATAGTCATATTTGTGGTAAAGCGTTTCACTAAATGATGTGTTGGTTTTTAAATTACAGTTGCCACTATTTGAACATTTTCAGCTTCACATCATGAAAGTGTGAAATTATCAAATACTTAAGAGCAATAAACTTATATTGCTGCAGAACCACACAGTCCTCGGGGTCTTGTTTGATGATGTGACAAGCTGTTGAATGACAGTACTTTTTTTCTGATATATTTTGTAATCATTTTATACTGAATGGCAAAAAAACTGCAGATTTTGTGACAGACATCGTGTGGTGAAAGAGGTTGTTCATCAATGTTTACTTCATACTCTAGGGATTCTAAACTTTTATGAATTTCTTTCTTCTGTTAAGCAAACAATAAAGGAAAGATATTCTGAAGAATGTTGGAAACTGGAAGTCATTGACATCCACAGTGGGAACAAAAAAAAAACTGTGGAAGCCAATGGATGTTACTTTGCTGCATTCTTCTTCTTTTGCACTCAACAGAAGAAAGTAAGTTTGGAATAAATGAAGGGTGAGTAAATGATTTACATTTTTGTTTGAACTACCCCCTTTAAGAAAAATTATATTTAAATGTATTATAATTTTATAAAATATCAGTTTTAAATATTAATAAAGTGCACAAATGCAGTGAAACAACATTAAAAACTGAACTGGTCTTCATGTGGCTAATAATCGACATAATCATGTCAACAGATTTGATATTGTAAATACTATTTAATTGCAATCTTATTACCCATTACATTTTATGTGTGTTTGTGTGTGTGAAAGAGAGGATTTAAACTGGCGTTTTTACAAACAAGGTTTACTTAGACTGGCAGGAAACTGCTGGACTGCTGGAAGAAAGACTGTGAAGGCAAATGAGGGACGAGTAGAAACAGCAAGAGGGGAGGAGAAAAGAGAGAGAGAGAGAGGGAGAGAGAGATCTCCCTCTGGCCAAAATGAACAAGAACTAGGCCATGCTGTTCCGCACCTGAGCAATGCCAAAACAGCTGCTGCTTCTTTTTTAACTCACCTTTGGATTTACTGTGGGGGGAAAACAACTACAGTAACTTTTTTAACATTAGCAAAGCACAGTGTCCTCTACTCCAGCTACAGTGATATCTGGGAAGCTGCAAGGACGTAGCTTATAAATTGGGCTTTGTGTGGCAATGTGTTCAGTAGTTTAGATTGCATCACTGTTGCTGCTGAGCTCCTCTGGGCATCAGATGCGGCCTTATAAAACACATCTGAGCCAGATATGAATGAAACCAATTGTTTCAAACAAAAGAGAGCAAGCAAATATTTACAGGAGCCTGACAGTGTTTGCCACACCTGTCTGAATCCACTGAGAAATCAGTGGTGGTGCCTCAGACAGCTTACGTTTCACTAGGTTTAAATCCAGATTGTCTTATCTGGTTTTGTTTTTAAACTCTGACCTGAAAGCTTGCTTATCTTATGTATCAATCTCTATAAGCTGTATTTGCGTGAATAATTAATAAGTGATTTAAGGATGATCCCAAAAGGTGAATAAACAGCTGTGTTGTATTCCAGAGCTTTGCTCAAAAATAAAAGTTCACTCACTGTTTACTCCCCTTCAAGTGGTTTCAAAGCTTTTACCATTTTTTTATTCTGTTGAACACAAAAAGGATATTTTGAAGAAAGTTGAAAACCTGTAAGTATTGTGTTCAGTAGTAGGAAAAAACAACTGAAGTAAATGGTTGCAGGTTTTCCAACAGAAAACAAGAAACTCAAACAGGTTTGGAGCAAGTGAGAGTAAACAATGACAGATTAGTTTTCATTTTTGCGTATCCAACTATCACTTTTATGCTTTTGAAATGGCACCTCTGTTGGCACAATATGTTACTGCAGCTGGATACTAGTTAAGCATGAGAGAGATTACGGATTTCTGACATTTTTTGTAGGTCATGCATGGAAAACCTTATAAAAGAAATACCATCTGAAAAAAACAATGCTAGCTGAATTATGTTAATACATGCCTTTATGAACTGTCTTAGAAATTAAGAAATCTTGCAAATGTCTTTAGCAATCACATAGAATAATTCAAAGATGGATCTTTGTTTATAAAAGGGGGGGATCAAAGCAAACTGCTTATGATTTATGAAATGATGCAATTAAGATGTAAATTAGAGATTAAAGTGTGTGTGTGTGTGTGTGTGTGTGTGTGTGTGTGTGTGTGTGTGTGTGTGTGTGTGTGTGTGTGTGTGTGAACTTAAGGCTGTTAATTCATTCATTTCTTTTGAACCTGCAGTGATTTCAGCAATGTAACATTTTGCTGGCAACAGGAAAATGAAGAGCATGGTGCAAAACGGCACAATTTTCTTTTCAATCTTCATTTTTTATAAACATTTCCTAATTGATTTGTAATTATAAAGTGCAATATATCCCTTCAGCAATGTTCCACGTAAAGGCATAGTTTCAGTTAAAGATTGGTTGACAGTTTTTGTGTGAGCTTCAAGTCTTCCCAGTTAAGATCTTATGTTGCAGCATTCAGCATAAGGACAAGTAGCATTTTGATGACCGTTTGTAGCATTTTCAGTTTCTTACATAGTGCCAGTATATGTTCAGTGCCAATATAATCAAATATTGACAGATCTTATGAATCACCATTTTAGCTAAAATATTAGCTATTAATGTTCTAATAAAAATAAGGCCACATACTGCACATTTTGGATGGCCTGAGTAAGTAAATCTAGTTGTTATCTATTTACTCTATAGTAGACAACATTTATAAATGGATCAAAACCTTATTCAAAGTTGTCCTAAATCTATTGATCGACACCCATTCTTGTCTTAGAATGATTTTAAAAATCTTTTTTGATCCACTTCAAATGTTGACTACGGTGTATAACCGTTCTTTGGAATAAGATTCATTTTTTTGTAGTGGCTTCATTTGTGGGTGACCATTAGTATTTTGTTTTTAGTGTGCTGAATTTTATGATTTTTTAAAAACTTTTTTCGTTTAGGCCTGAGATGCCCAAAGTTGGCCCATGGTAACCTTTGATTTTGATTTTGATTTTACCGTAATCCTTTGTTTCTTTGTTTTATTGTTGAGCTACAAAAAAGCCAACTGAAATTAAATGTTTCGATTAAATGTTGTAAATGAATTAGACTTTTAAAATCCCTGCCATTTTGTTATAAATGGGATTGTTTGTTTTTACTGTAATCCGCTTGTTAAGTGTGACGTCACACTAAGCGGCTTCCGGGTCCAAGCGCTCTATGAGACTGTATGGGGAGACTCATCAAATAATAATAATAAATGTTTACAAAGCGATTGTAATACTTTTGAAAATCATGATCATAATATATATAGCCATGCCTAATATTCGATAGCCAGAATGTGGTTCATTTTTTAGAAACTGTTACAAATTTGGCATTTCTGATCCAGCAAGCCCAGATACTATTGTGTACACTGATTTTATATAAAATTCACTTTAATGTGTGACTAAAAAGTGGTCATAAACGAACATTTTCTCAATTCAAATGAGTAGCGGCTTGGACCCGGAAACAGTATTCCATACGTCACCACTTAACAAGCGGATAAGTTCATTATAAAATGTAAATAATTATACTGTATTTGTTAATATGATTTTAAAGCAACATTTTCTAGTTGTTTTTAAATATTCACAAATAAATTAGGAAATTATCTGTGGCCCACATCCCTCAATCAAGTTTGGTTTTCGGCTCTTTGGGCGACCCTGATTTAGGCTATAGATAAAAAGGATAAATGAAGATAAATGAAAAATCGGTGAGCACATGAATCTTCTGTCATGCAAAACTATCATTATCTTGGTAAACAGTCATGTCAGTATATTTGGAAGAAAAGAATGACCATCTAATCACGTTTCAAAGATGGCAGGCTACTGTATCTCATAAGGTGTCATGTCAGTTCAGTGAAAAAGCGTAAAGATGAAGTCAAACTCCAAAGCTGTTTACTACACTTACAACCAGATGGAAAAAGGAACTGAAACAGTACAACTTCTTGAAATGTATCGCATCTCAAATAACCGCTGAATCATGTATTTCAACCACAGAATTACATCAGTAAAACAACGTGTACTGTAATCGGTTATGTCACGTTACCTATAACCTTACCACAGGAAGGACATTCAAAACTCGATAGTTAGCTATAAAGAAAACTGCTAACATGGATAGGTGCGTTAGAGTGATGTTAACCTTTATAAAATTGAAAAAATATTCGGATGTACTATTTGGGGTGTTTTGAAAGAATATACACATTGGGTAAAAAATGATGTTTTAAATGAGGATGAATGGAAATGTTTGGAAGTACAGTACCACCTATTTGCGAAACGATTGGGTTTCCCCCAAAAGAAGTGTGCATCGTCGAATGGTGTGGTTTATACAGCCGACTGAGGCTGCGGTACAGCGAATGAATGAAATGTCGAGTGTGTGATGCACACCACTACAGATGAAACCGGTATTGTATCACGTGCTCATCGTCCTTGTTAGTGACTGATAATTCATTCATTGATCATCGGTAACAAGAATAAAGGACCATTTTGTTCATACATGTGCTTGAGAGAGGGTAACAGTGGGAGGGGAAAGAGGAAAAACGCTGAAGCAGAATCCCCGCTTTCTTTCTCTCTCCCTCTCTTCTCTTTCTGTTCCCCGAACGCAGCGCGCGTATCCCACTCACTGAGCGCGCGGCACGCGCACACACGCCTGCTCACACACTCACGCACAGTCACACACACAGAACCAGCCGAGACAGGGAAGAATGAGGAAGAACTCGCACGCACGTTTTAGCTCTCTCAGATTTGCTGATAAAGCATCAGATATTTGAACGCTACGGGTCTGTTTGGGGAAAAACAAACGCGTATATGGAAAGTGGAGGGTGTATATGTGCATATATTTAGTCGCGGGAGTCTCTAATCTCTCCTCCATCTCGTGTATAAAAAAACTAAACTAATGCGAGCTGGGATACTACTGACGGCTTCCGACACGCACAGTCTCCGTTAACACTCCTGCTGCCGCTGTCCCTCAGACTGATTACTTCCCGGAGTACCGTTACGGTAAGAGCATCTTCTTCTTATATTTAAAATAACACATAACCCTAGTGCAACAATAGGATACCGCCGTCATTAAGCTCCATGCAGACCCATTATGTATAGGTGGCGCGTTCAACAAGGGTTAACAGGCAGCCGCAGACAGTCCGAGTATCACATTAATGATAATCACTACGGAGAGCGAACCACTTGATACAGAGGTGCGCTCATGTGCCAGTGCGGTGCGGTCCGGTCCGCAGTGGCCCGCGGAGGATCATTTAACCGGCTGTTTGTCCTCACCTCATTTCACGGGATTCTGTTGTGCACGTGAAAGTTGTATTAAACACGATCCGATCGCAAGAAAAACTGCGATTTATGAACATATCGTGAGGGTTGAAAGGTTGAGGCTGCTGTAGCCAACGTTTATCCGAACAGTAAGAGCATATCAATAAAACAATCATCCGTGTCCGCATCGCCTAGCATGTGGGATGGCAGATGTTTGATCAGAGGATGGGGTAGAGGTGCTGAATGAGAGCAGTAGGTTGCGGTATATGTGAATGGGAGTGAGGGAGATCTGAGCAGTGCTGAATTCAATCGCGTTGTATTCGGTCTTTTTTGCGTTTCACATCGTTAAACCAGGGTTGAAATCGGCCGAAATGCGAATGATTAATTAATTATCTAGGCCTATTTGAAGCACAGTGGTTAATTTTTGATATAAATGTGTGAGCAAGGTCTACAAGCCTGTGTTGTGCACTGTACTCGTTGATGACTGCAGATATGAGTGAGTGTGTGACTCTGTGGGTGTGTGTCCATGCATGTGTTTTGCACCATGAGCAAGGGTTTCATCCTCTTGCTTTAGGGGCAGATTGCCACCCTTTGTCTGATGATGCATTTTGCAGGCAGCGTTTGAATTCAGGTCTGCTTGCTTGCAGTCAAGCACCAGTGTCCCAACCTGAACTTCACTGGATAATTTATTTTCAGTAGGCCTACCAAAATCTTGACAAAATATTTGACTTTTTAAGGCAAAACACTTTGTATATCACTTGTAAATTACATTGTTCCCTACATGTCTTAATGAAGCATTTGTACTTGTTGATGCGTTCTGCTGAAAAGAAAAAAAAACACGCTGATTTAATTGATTAACAATAAATGATTTAATACGGATACATGGATATTGACATAGACAATGATTTCACATGGATATACAAGTCTAGATGCTTCAGAAGGATTTTCTCTTAACATTTCAGGAACTTGCCTTTAAGCAAACACTGTTGAAATGTTCCAAAAATGTCCGTTTTTAATCAGTGTCAGAAATCTCGTAATATAGTAACCATTTTGAGAACATGTGTGTCAGTACCTGTTGGTGATTAGTGTCCTGGTTTTGTTTCAATTAATGGATGATCTATTTTTTTCTTCACCTCCCTTTTTTTTCCTTTTTAGCAGAAGTTTGTCGCCGAGTAAGGAAAGATGAGGCATCGTGAGACCTCCCCACGCCTCTTCCTGACCTTTCAGTGTCTAGCCGTTTTGGTGATAGTGCTCCACAATGTCCACCATGTGACAGCCGAACATGCCCCAGATCACAGCCAGGATCATAGTTCTCCTGCCAACAAGTCTTTGAGCTGTGGGGATGGACCAGCCACATGTGCCCCTGGAGTCATCCTTCCTGTGTGGGAACCCCCAAACCCTTCCTTTGGGGACAAGGTAGCCCGGGCCACAGTTTACTTTGTGGCACTGGTATACATGTTTCTGGGGGTTTCGATAATTGCTGATCGCTTCATGGCATCTATCGAGGTCATCACCTCTCAGGAGAAAGAGATCACCATTAAGAAACCCAATGGTGAAACGACCACCACGACTGTACGCATCTGGAATGAAACTGTGTCCAACCTCACCCTCATGGCTCTGGGTTCTTCTGCTCCTGAAATTCTGCTGTCGGTCATTGAAGTGTGCGGGCATAACTTTGAAGCTGGTGACCTTGGTCCCTCTACCATCGTCGGCAGTGCAGCTTTCAACATGTTTGTCATTATTGGAATCTGTGTCTATGTAGTGCCCGACGGAGAACATCGCAAAGTGAAACACCTGCGTGTATTTTTTGTTACTGCCGCTTGGAGCATCTTTGCCTATTTGTGGATGTACCTGATCTTGGCTGTTTTGTCACCAGGTGTTGTCCAAGTGTGGGAGGGTCTTCTCACTCTTTTCTTCTTTCCCATTTGTGTGGTCTTCGCTTGGATCGCCGACCGCCGACTCCTGTTTTACAAATATGTTTACAAGCGCTACCGAGCCGGCAAGCACCGTGGCATGATTATCGAGACGGAGGGTGACCGGCCTCTGCCTTCCAAGGTGGATATCGAGATGGATGGGAAGATGCTTAACTCCCATGCAGTGGACTTCTTGGATGGAACTCTGGCTTTGGAACTGGAAGATAAAGACTTGGATGAGGACGAAGCTAGACGTGAAATGGCGAAGATCTTGAAGGAACTGAAGCAGAAACATCCTGATAAAGAGGTGGAGCAGTTGATTGAACTTGCTAATTACCAGGTGCTTAGCCAGCAGCAGAAGAGCCGCGCATTCTACCGATGCCAGGCAACCCGATTGATGACCGGAGCGGGTAACATTCTGAAGAAACATGCGGCAGACCAGGCTCGTAAAGCAGTGAGCATGCATGAGGTGCGCAGTGACACTGGAGAGAATGACCCAATTTCTAAGATCTTTTTTGACCCTGGCTCTTACCAGTGCCTAGAAAACTGTGGCACAGTGGCAGTGAATGTGGTTCGTCGTGGAGGAGATCTCAATCAAACTGTGTCCGTGGAATTTCGCACTGAAGATGGAACCGCAAATGCCGGCTCAGACTATGAATTCACCGAAGGCACTGTTGTTTTCAAGCCTGGTGAGACACAGAAGGAAATCCGAGTTGGAATTATTGACGATGACATCTTTGAAGAAGACGAGAACTTCCTCATCCACCTCAGCAATGTCCGTGTGGTTCATGAAGGTGATGAGCCAGAGACCACTGAAGCCAATCATGTAGAGACCATTGCAACACTCGGTCTGCCCTCCTCAGCAACCGTCACCATCTTTGACGATGACCATGCTGGAATCTTCACATTTGAAGAGCCGGTCACTCATGTGAGTGAGAGTGTGGGTGTCATGGAAGTGAAGGTCCTGCGTACGTCTGGTGCCCGTGGGGTGGTGTCAGTGCCATATAAAACCATTGAAGGAACAGCCCGTGGAGGGGGAGAGGACTTCGAAGACAGCCATGGTTTTCTGGAGTTCCAAAACGACGAAATTTTGTAAGTCATAATCTCATATTATATCATACAGCAAAATGTGTTGGGGTTCCTGTCCTGATGAGTCACTCCTAAAAAGAAGAGCAGTTGGAGAACATTTTAAGATCTGAATTTAATGTGTGTTCTTGTAGTGCCTTATCAGAACAGGAATGTAATGCATGTAAGATGTTTTTGCATTGTATGTGCTTGGAGTAGCATGCTTGATGCTAAGTATTTTGCTGTGTGGCATCATTGTGATGTCACTGTGATATGAGAAGCATTGTGTGCTAAAAGCAGCCAATGGTGGATGTCATCAAAAAGAAACTCCCCAGTTCGTATCTTCTTCTCTTCTTCATCTTTTCATGTATCTTTCATTCACAATTCTCTCTTTTTAGCTTTCAGCCTCAAAGCCTAATTCCTCAGAGTCAGTGTGAATGATGATGGTTATAATATATACTGTTTGGCAGATGTTTTACTGTTTTGTTTCCTGTTTATTTATCAATGCATTGAGTTATCTTTGTATGATGTTTAACAAGGTTTCTTGTGGCTTTTGACTCTGGCATTTGACTAAAGTTATTTCTGGAGATGATACATGCATGCGTTTACAGTAGCTGATTTCTAGGGGATATTTCATAACACTCTTACCTGGTTAGCTGGTCTTGTTTAGGCTGGTTTATCAACTGGTCTAGGGCCAACTTGAACACTTATCCAGCTAGGCACCCAGGCTGGGAGACTAACCTAAACCAGTCAAGACCCGTTAATCTCCTTAGGAAGGTTTAACTTAATTTTATTAACAGGATCGTGATTGTGTCTCTTGCCATTCTGATATCGACAACATCAGTTTTCTCCAGATCATAATGGCAGGTTGTTTTTTTGTTTTTGTTTTTTTTGCTGACGAGCTGTTTCTTAACATGAAAAGGAAGTCTCAAATGATCTCAAACATATCTCCTGCACCTGAGCGAAGGTTGTTAAAAGCGTACTGTATAATGCTGCAGCATCTGCAGTAACATGTAAAACTGACCATCTGCCCTGGTATACAAGGCAAGCACAGTGACCGATTGTAACAGGGCTGTGTATATTTCAACCAGATTCAAAGCAGATGTTGAGGGTCAGACTTTCAGGGGCCTGTTAGACTGTTGCATACTTTCCATTGAGCAAAGCTGTGCGCGCCTTTAAGTGGATTTTAATAACACTCCTGTAATGAAATGATGAAGGGATAGGGGGTGTGTCATGCACTATACTGTAGACAGGATCAGGACTGTTTTAGCCTCTCGGTTCAAATATCCAGAAAGTATAATTAGAACATTATCTCAGCATTCTGGAACATGAGTGTGGAACAGGGCTGGAATGCAGGGTTACCTCACTGTGCAGGACCATGATTCATTGCACTTTTGGAGCCCGTTTGGAACAGTTTGCACGCTCTGTTTACTAAACACTGCCTCGTGAAAGTTCACTCTAAAAACAGTGTTTGGCCATGCTCAGGAACATTGTAGATATCAGTGAAAGATGAATGGACTGCCAAACTCCTGCTTTACTGCCAAACTTTTAACATCATAAATGTGCTTGCGGATACAAAACTTTTTAAAAAATTTCCTCACAGGATTGTGTAGTCTCACTGTCACACAGTAGATCATCTACATTCAAATATAAATTCAGTATGCACTCTGTTGTGGTGACTTTTGGGTCTAATAGTTGTGTTATTGTGGTGTGATGATGGTGTCATGGAGAAGTCCAGATCTCATAGATTGAGACAAGGCTGTGAAGCACCATCATGCTGCGATGCCCTTGAACACAACCCAGATGCAAGGCAGAATGGATTGCTCTGGAAAAGAGAGGAAAAAAAAGAAAAAGGGAATGAGAAAATAGATGATCTACATCCCAGAGCCAGAGGCAAACTCCACCCTAATTTCAGTGTCGCAGTTTGTAAGAGAAAACACAGAACTAAAGTTTGAGTTCCTCACAGGCCTGTTTCAGAACTCCCGTTGGATTATTCTGAGAGTGCTGGCGTTAACTGATAAGCAGAATTCCACAGCGCTAGAACACCTGTCAAGTTCTACAGATCCCCTTGGTCTTTGTGTGTTTGTCTATGAAATATTTAGCTTATTGATTATTCTTTCAGCTCCAAATACTGCAGTGTTGCATATTTCCCTTGACATTAGAAAAGAATAGACCAAAAAAGACAAAGAAATGTACAGACTTACAGAAATGACTTCCTGAATTTGAGTCTGTACAATTTCAATTAAATGTGTTTAGCTTCTTTTAAAGTGTAATGCTGTTTTCACAACTTGGAAAAGATCTGCAAAGGTAAAAAGTACAAATCTACTCTAAAGGGAGTTACTCGCAATATCAGTCAGCCCTGATTCTGAACTCCCTCAAAGACGCTTGTAATCCTATTTTTCCAGGAATTATATTGAAATAATTATTATTGTTAAAGTCATTCCCACCTACGGGGATGTAGGCTTGTGAAGTTTGTTATTAGCAGGGCCAGACGGAATCTGCGGACATTTTTTGCTATTTCTGCGGAGTATTTTGTTGAAAATCTGCGAATTTATGTGGAATGATTTTAGGAGTATTGTAACTAAAAACTTAATATGTGAAACAAATGTAAAACCTTTTTAACTTGTATTTTAATGTTTAATGTGAATACAATTAGATCCACTTTATTTGGTAAACAAAGCAAGTCTTTGCTATAAAATATCTAAAGACAGAAAATATTATTTTACAAGCTGTATTGTAAATAAATCATATGAATATTTTCATATTAGTCAATATTATTACTAAAATTATAAAAAAAACTGAATAAATATACATTTACACACATTTACATCAGTAAATAAACAGAATCAATGATGGGCTAAAAATCTGCGGAATTCTGCGTGCGCAGATTCTGTGTGGCCCTAGTTATTAGTAGTGTATTATTGCTATGCCCAAGAGATGCTGTTTCATACAGTAGATCTAATATACACAAATATGTTTGCTGTTTGCTACTTTTTTAAAATGAGCTAATTCAACGCAATTTTTGAGTTGTTTTTAGTAGTTTGACAATTTCACTTAATCGTTTTATGTTTAAACCACTTAAATTTGTAAAAACTAAGAAGTTAACTTCATACCTTAATGTTGCCCCAACACAAATGAATTGTGTGGAACTTTTTTTTTTTTTTACAGTGTATTGATACACATTCAATTTCATCCTCAGCTGTTTAAGTTAACAGACAGAATCAACATTAGGCTTTCTGTGCTAAACTAAGAAGGCCTTAAACATGCAGATGTATTTTGAGCAAAAGTTTTGTATAGTTGTATTCTTGCTTGAGCATTTGTTAAACGTAACCCTTTCAAATTTAAACGAGCAAAAGTGGAATTATTTATTTTTTCATCACAGAATTTACAACTAGAAAAGAATAGCTTCACAAAAATATCACAAAAAATGTTGAATATTGGTTTGACAGAGGTTTGAATGTTTCAAGAAAAATCTTACTGTTAGAAAAGTAGATGCACAAAATAACACTACATATGAAGACTTTAGTTCAGGGGTCACTAAACTTGTTTCTGGAGGGCCGGTGTCCTGAAGATTTTAGCTCCAACCCTAATCAAACATGCCCAAATAAGCTAATCAAGGTCTTACTAGGTCTTATACTTGAAACATCCAGACAGGTGTGTTAAGGCAAGTTGGACCCTGCAGGGACACATGCCTTCCAGGACTGAGATTGGTGGCCCCTGGTTTAGATGATAAAACCTTGTCTAATCTAAAACTAGCATTTTCCCCATGCTATTGGTGTAGTTTTAGTATTTTTACTATTAGTGCAAAGAATATGTTATTTTTCTTTGTATTTAAAGTAAAAAAAACTGAACACAAACATATAGGAGGCATAACTGTCAACATTGGGATGTGAAAATAAGGGATTCCCCCCCAACAAAAAAATTGTTGAGAAAATTTAATTTAATAAAGAAATAGAATTATCAATTCTCATTAACCCTTTTCTTCGCTGTATTACTTACACATTCTGATTAAAGAGCAACGAATGAATCTCATTTATTATGATTTTTCGTTTGATTACATACAATTTTCTAACTTTTTATGCTCATTTAGGACAAATTAGTTGTATTTGAAAAAAAAAAACCCACCAAGATTGACATCTTTAGATTTTATTATTATTATTAATTATGTGTATATGTCTGTTCAAACAAAACCCAAAACCCAGACTTTCGCTCCGCTTCAAATCACATGTACGGAATCCATTTGGGAAACAGCATCTATTTATCACTACAGAGCGCGTCAGCTGAGTCACACATCGCTCTCCGCTTGTTAAGTGGTGACTTATGGAATACTGTTTCCAGGTCCAAGTCTCATTTGAATGGAGAAAGTGCTCGTTTATGGCCCCTTTTTAATCCTATCACACACTAAAGTCAATTTTATATAAAATCATGCTGTACACAACAGTCTCTGGGCTTGTTGCATCACAAATACCCAAATTATAACAATTTTTATAATAAAATGAATCATTTTCTGGCCATCGGATATTAGGCATGGATATTGTGATTTTCGAAAGTATTTGTGTAAATGTTTGTAAATGTTTATTATTACCATTTGATGAGTCGCCCCATAGAGCCTGATAGAGCGCTTGGACCCAGAAGCCCCTTCACGTGACGTCACACTTAACAAGCGGATATGACTTGTTTTGAGGATTGCATAGGAGGAGCCACGGCACCTGTAATGATAAGGAAAGGGAATCCAGCTGTTTTTATATTTATTTCAAAGTGTTTCATGCCTAAATAAACCGAAAGCAAAGAACGGACTCACATTTAAGAGCAATGGGCGGCCCCTGGTGGTTCGGCGGTATGGGTTGCGTAAATGGAGGATTGGCTCTTTAATATTTATTGTCACCCTTCAGAGAAAGACTGAAAATACGGGAGAAATACGGGAAAATACATTTACGGGATGGTAGAACTGTGTGAATTGTGAAGAACTGTGGAACTGTAAAATACGGGAGAATCCCAGGTATGATAGGAGGCTGAGAAAAATGCTAATTTTAGAGGAAATTTTCAGATAGCACTGATTTTGTATCTGAACTCTTCATATGAATTTCTGTTTTCGACATCATTCCTTTTTCCTCTATGTGATAATTCAATTCACAATCTGACGTTTCATTCAACAATTCTTCCATTCTGAATTAAGTTCTACCAGACCCTGCTTTAAAATAAAAACTATTGGCCAGGGAAAAAATATAGCACACTTTCACAAGCACACATATTCAGAGAACTGCTATGCTATATCAGCTCTTACTGGCATTTTGACATTTGTGTTCATGAAATGCCATGGCTGTGGGTGGCAAGAAGAGTCATGCTAATGCGTGTACATCTGTTATTTACAGGATTGCACATGGTCATCTTGCTCTAGGTGTGTGTGTGTGTGTCTGTCTGTGTTGATGTAACCTATGCCATTTTGAAACTGGCCACTGGTAAGATGTCATTTTAAGATGAGATTTGGATCAAATAAAGCCGCCTTCTTTATAGGATTATGTGCATATACCAGAAAACGTGCAGATGTTAGTTACAAAACCGTGTGACAAATGACATCTGTATCTGCATCTGACAACTTAATCATCAGACTGTCCCGCCGGGCAGACTCAGAATCAAATGAAAGAAGAAAGAAAAGACTGAACAGAAGGGAAAATAAACAAGCTAATATAGCAACAAATAAGAGGGTGGGTGTTTAAAAATCTTTTGTGTTGCCATAGAATATTCATACAGGTCAAACATTTATGTCATTTTTTCATTTAACAAGTGCGTTCACATAGAGGTTTTCATGAGACTATAAATCTGTACAAGAAAAAAACTGAAAAAAGATTATAAATATGTATAAATTCAAAGAGACAAGATAATAAATGCGGTGCAGTGCTGATTTTTTTATTACTTGTTTGTCACATCCATCTTCGTACCTCACCATATCTAAGACAAAATGAGCTCAAGCAAACAAATGCTGTTGAACGATGATTACTAATTGAGTAAACTAAAAAATAAGGTAAATTTACGGTAAAAAAAAGTAATGCAGAGGTTTGATGTACAGTGCTCAGCATATGCAGTATGAGCACACCCATCACAAATCTTTCATTTAAGTTAATATTTTCTATAGGAAGCTTTACAATATTTTATTTGTGCACATACATTAGTCAGTACAGAAACCAAATCTGGAGTTAATCAAACAAAATAACTTATAAGTCTAAAATTAGTACACATAATTGTATATGTTAGGGAAATTATTAAATAAAACATTTTTTTAAAAAGAGAGCAAAATTTAAGAGAAGCAAAAAATGTATAAAATTTTGTTATAATTTTGTAGTTTGTAATTTTTTTGCCCAATATTTAGCATGAATTTAAAGCTATTATCTTTCTATTTCTAAAGATATTCTGTGACTAAAATATTATTTTAATAAATATATTTGTGTAATAAATCTGTTTTGTTTAAATTCACCTTAATATATGACCTATATTCACTTAGAAATTGATCAAAATATTCATTTTCAAAATGTGGTGTACATTTTTGCTGAGCATTGTATGAAAGAGCTTTAATTGTATGAAAGTTTTTTATATTAATATATTTAATATATGCTCCGGTTTCCCCCACAGTCCAAAGACATGCGCTATAGGTGAATTGGGTAAGCTAAATTTGGCCATAGTGTATGTGTGTGAAAGAGCATGTATGGTGTTTCCCAGTGTTAGGTTACAGCTGGAGGGCATCCGCTGTGTAGAACATACAGTATGCTGGATAAGTTGGCGGTTCATACCGCTGTGGCGACTTTATTAATTAAGAAAATGAATGAATGAATGAATGAATGAATGAATGTTATATGGCGGCACAGTGGCTTAGTGTTTAGCAGTGTTGCTTCATAGCAAGAAGGTCACTGGTTCAAACCAGTGAAATATTCATCAAAATATTCATTTTCAAAATGTGGTGTACATTTTTGCTGAGCATTGTATGAAAGAGCTTTGATATAAAAATATGGTAACAACATTTTAGCTTTTATAGATTTTAATGGAATTAAATTTACTTTTTTTTTTACTGAAAATCAATTAATTAACTGACAATAAATTATCAGGCTATTTCCTTTACAGTTTTAACTGTTAAAATCACTCTCATATGTTTTTTATATTAATATATTTCTACAGTTAATTAATTTCACATGCCTGTTGATGAATTACTAACAATCTTTGATGGCAGTTAACAGTCTCATATCCATTTTGTGGCTACAGTTTTTCTTTATACGTCTTTTAGGATAACAAAATATGTAAATTAGGTTGTCATAGATACATTTCTGTTGTTAACAGCTTTAAGGACATTTACACAAGATGTAGATGGTTTGATTTAAAATTATGTCTTTTACTTGCAGTTTGTCTAAATTGTATTTTTATCTTCCAAGGCATTTTGAAGTGCTCATTTTCAACTATGTCCATAAGGAAAGAGAGAGCGATAAAAGGATGAAGGGAGCGATAGATACAAAGAGAAAGAGAGAGAATTCTATAGAAGGATAAAGTGTGAAGAGAAAGAGAGAGAGACAGGGTCAGGTTTGAAGTGTTAATCTGCTCTGTCTCATTAGAGCCAATAACAGCTGCAGGAAACAGCATAACTAGAACATTCACACAACACTCACACGCAGTTACACACACTGGCGTAAGAGACGCCCCCGCAGCCCCTGTATCCTGACCAGGGGCCTTTCTTGTGCCACGATGAATAAAAAATATTTTGATTAAATTCGGTTGGAACTCAGAGCGATTGTGGTGCATAAATCATCCGCAGCCTTTATAAATGCTACATAGACCAAATATATATATTAACAGGATTCATGACTGCATTTGATCACACGGGAACTTTCTTGAGGTTTTCTTGGCAGATTGTTTGTTAAATCACAAAGTAATTGTATTTAATTTTCATTGGATGTTATTTGGGGCGTCACGGTGGCGCAGTAGGTAGCACAATTTCCTCACAGCAAGAAAGTCGCTGGTTCGAGCCCCGGCTGGGTCAGTTTGTATGTTCTCCCTGTGTTCTTGTAGGTTTCCTCCTGGTGTTCCGGTTTCCGCCACAGTCCAAAGACATGCGCCATAGGTGAATTGGGTAAGCTAAATTGGCCATAGTGTATGTGTGTGAAAGAGCGTGTATGGTGTTTCCCAGTGTTAGGTTGCAGCTGGAGGGGCATCCGCTGTGTAGAACATACAGTATGCTGGATAAGTTGGCGGTTCATTCTGCTGTGGCGACTTGATTAATTAAGAAAATGAATTAATGAATGAATGAATGTTATATGGCAGCACAGTGGTTTAGCAGTGTTGCTTTATAGCAAGAAGGTCACTGGTTCAAACCCTGTGTTCGCGTGGGTTTCCTCAGGGTGCTCCGTTTTTCTCCACAGGCCAAAGACATGCGCTATAGGTAGGGCCAGACGGAATCTGCTGACATTTTTAGCTATTTCCGCACAGAATTTTGTTAAAAATCTGCAGATTTATGTGGAATGATTTTAGGAGTATCGTAACTAAAACCTTAATATATGAAATAAAAGTAATACCTTTTTAACTTTTATTCAATGTTTACAATGCAAATCCAGTTACATCCACTTTGTGGATCATATTTTTGAAAATATGAATATTTTCATATTAGTTAAAATAATATAATATAATAAATTTCAAAACTGAATAAATTTAAATGTAAAAATATTTACACAAGTAAATGAACTAAATCAATGATGGGCTATAAATCTGCGGAAATCTGAGGAATTATGTAGCGCAGATTCCGTGTGGGTCTAGCTATAGGTGAATTGGGTAAACTAAATTGAATGTGAATGAGTAAATGAGTGTGTATGGGTGTTTCGCAGTACTGGGTTGCAGCTGGAAGGGCATTCACTGCGTTAAAGATGTGTCGGAATTAGGCATGGGCCGGTATACGATTCTGACGGTATGATAACCTTGAATAAAAACATCACGGTTTCACGGTATGATGGTATTGTGTTTACTGCTCTAAAATATATTCTTTTTAAATGTCTGGCTAAAAATAAAAGCTTTTTCGTTTTTGAACGCAATATATTTTATTTTGAGAAACATTTAAAGTATTTTGGGGCAGTAAACATGTCAGGCTAAATAATTTAAGTGAATTGTTGACTTCTGCAGTCTTCGTTTGTTTCAAAAACACAGATGTCTTTACACTTTGCATCTAAAAAAACTACAAAAAAAAAGGTAAAAAAAGAAATCTTACACATACCTCTGGAACGGTATAGCAAAAAGATTTTGGCGGTATGAAAACCTTGACTTTTCCAAACCGCGGTATACCTTGAAAACGGTTATCGTCCCATGTCTAGTCGGAATAGTTGGTGGTTCATTCTGCTGTGGCGACCCCTACTAAATAAGGGACTAAGCCGAAGGAAAATGAATGAATGAATGTTTATATAAGCTTATTTTATTGGTTTAAAATAAATATTAATATTTTCCAATGGCAAAGATTTACCTATATATTTTAGAATAATCATGAATATATAGTTCCACATAGGCAAAATAAAGAAAAGAGTATTTTACAGGTGACAACTGTACATTTACAAATTATTATTAGTTACTATTATTAGTTACATATCTTTATTTTACACACATTGTCTCATGTTTGTAACACATTGATGTAACGCATCAACTCACACTCTCACAGACATGCTTGAAAACACTTATTAGTGCTCTTTAAAGGCTATTAGCTATCTCCTAATTGACAATTATGGCTGCAATTATTGAGTTAAATGTTACAGGAAAAAAATATTTTAATATTATTTTCCATAAACTAATGTACTGTAGCAAAGAAAAAAAAAACCCATCCACTTCACCTGCAAGTGTCGTTCATTCAAACCTATTATATTTAAAAGTAATGAGAGCAGCTGATTACTGTTCTTAACGATGTGTAAAGCCTGTAATATGTTATTGTTCATAATAGCGCTCCATTAAATGTTAATAATGAACCCCAATATTAGGTCTCCTCTTTACTCTTTCTTTGTCTCTCTATCTCTCCTGCAGTCTGCTGGCATCTGTCTCTTTATTTCTCACTCTGACAGTGGCATGAAAAATGTTAGACTCTGGGCAGAGGCTGTGCATCTGTAATGAGAGGGTTATTAACAGTGATGTTTCAATTAGCGGACGAGCTTCCTGTGCAGGTGGGAAGGGAGTGTTTCTGTCAGATATCCTGAACCCTCAGTCACCCCAAAAGCTGAGTCAAGCCGCACTAATGAACACCCGACACACTGTCACTGTCGCACATTCTCCTGCGTCAGCATCTCTCTCTATCTTCTCTGCTTTCACCCTTTATAACTCTTTCTAAGTACTTAAGGGATTAGGAATATGAACAAACACTATCCCTAACAAAAAAAATGCAATAACGTTGCCTGTTTTTGACATTTTTGATGGTCAGGTATAGGCTGTGAAGTAACTGAAATCATTCCGCGGATTGATATGGCACTATAATGCGGTCAAGACCTCCCTGGAACAACTATAGTATAATAATTGCATGACTTTGAATGTTCAGCAGCCAATCTGAATCAAGCATTCAACAGCACTGTAGTACGATAAATGATATTATAGATTTTTTCAAGCTGACCTGTGGGATGACAGATTGTTTAAAAATGCATTTCACTACAAATAGACACATTAAAAAGTAGTTTAAGGTTTCATTTAGATCAGTGTTTCTCAACCACGTTCCCGGAGGACCAGCAACACGGCTTGTTTTAGATGTTTCTTTTGTCAGTCACTCCCATTACATGTCTTTGCTAATGTCTCTGCTAATGAGCTGATGATCTGAATCAGGTGAGTTTGGTTCAGGCAGACCTGGACATTTTACGGCCCCGGGCCACATGTGGCCTATTTAACTTCTTTGATCAGGTCGCGTGAAATATTCATTTAATTTAAATTCAACCCCAAACAGGGCCTTGCATTGCGCAGATCTGATATTGCGAGTCAACCAAAAGGGACTTTCACATATAGCGTCTTTTGTGCGCTCAGTTTCGTCATTTCAAATGGAGACGCGCGGGTTCGGCGCTCAAATAGGAAGGGATGCACATGCAGTTTTCCATGCAGACGCCGCGAAACATTTCATAGTGCCTCGATTGAATCACGAGTTGTGACAGCATCCAACCAGGCAGCTTCACGTTGTATGGAATTACACAGTAATAAAGGTAGACTAATTACCTTTACAGATTAACGATTTAACAGATACAGATCCTCTCTCAGTGATGATCATTACACCACATATCCACCTCCCATTCAACCTGATTTCAGTGCACTTGTTAAAAACAGGCTAGAATTCTCTTACTGAACATAAAAAATGAATGAATAATTGAATGAAAATGAAATAAGGTGAAGCAATCGAACAAAAAGGGCAGCACGGTGGTGCAGTGGGTAGCACAATCACCTCACAGTAAGAAGGTCGCTGGTTCGAGCCCCGGCTGGGTCAGTTGGCGTTTCTGTGTGGAGTTTGCATGTTCTCCCAGTGATTGCATGGGTTTCCTCCGGCTGCTCCGGTTTCCCCCACAAGTCCAAAGACATGTGGTAGGTGAATTGAGTAAGCTAAAAATTGGGCGTAGTGTATGTGTGTGAATGGGTGTGTAAGGATGTTTCCCAGTGATGGGTTGCAGCTGGAAGGGCATCCTTTGCTTAAAAACATATGCTGATAAGTTGGTGGATCATTCTGCTGTGCCATAACCCCAGATTAATAAAGGGACTTAGCCGACAAGAAAATAAATAAATGAATCGAGCAAACAACCTTGTGGCATTTCTATGAAGTCGATATTGTGATGCTGGTCTTTAAAATCAAATTAACTGTGTTGGTCTGGTCCACTAAAACCGCCCCAGAGTCTAATGTGGCCCCTTGGAAAAATGAATTGCCCACCCCTAGGTTAAAGAGACATGGCAAATGTGCAGAGCGTGTGGCCCTCTAGGAGCATGGTTGAGAAACACTGGTTTAGAGGACTCAAATTTAGTAACTTAATCTAAATTATTTGGAATACTAAAACTTACTGTATAACACAGAAATATACTCTTAAAGATTTCAGTCTTTACACAGTATTGCTAAAGAAAAAAAAAGCTAATAGCTTTTTTACTAGTGGTCAACAAGGCAAAACAAGTGGATTATGAGCTACTGTAGGTGAGTAAATGTTTGCGCTGGATAATTTGGATACATTGTTCTTTTGTCTTATGGTAAACATACAAGTATGGACTTCTGAAGGGAGAACTAAATGAAAATAATATCAACTCAAAATAAGACAAACGTACACACTATCATGTTCAAATGTTTACACCCCGTGCTCTTAATGTGTTGTAAATGTTTTCACTTTTTAATATTCTTTCTGTTAGTCTCTTAATTGGCATTAGTCTAAGAAGATGGATCTCAAAATCATACAGTCGCTGTTGGGAAGGGCTCTAATGTGCAGAAGATATTAAAAACAAATAATGTGCATGGGCCTGGAAGACTGAAAAACAGCAGGCAAACAAAGGCCTCACAAACAACTCAAAATATAACACACAAAAGACTTGTATATTGGATTTGAGGGCATGTATACATTTTTATAGCATGATAGCTGAGTCTGTCTGTCTAGCTATCTATCTATCTGTCTATCTAGTGTATCTAGTTTATCTATTTTACATTATATCACTGTTTACATTGACAGTTAAATTTAAAAAATGGCATTTAAACTCCCCAACCCTGAAAGAAAAAAAACCTGGTCGTTTTTCATTTCACATGCACTATTATAATAGTCCTTTTTTCTTGTTTCATGTCTTTCTAAAAATATTTTTTCTCATTTGTTTGTCAGTTTGCCGTGTTTGTGTACATGTGTAGGAGATAAAGAAAGTGAATGTTTATGGTTGTTCTGCTTGTTTCGTTCTCAGTGTGCGTGTGTGTGTTTGTTATGGGTCACGCTAGTGTGAGCTCATTCTCACAGAGGTTGGTTTAAAGGTAATAGGGATTGGAGAAATGAGAAAAGTGAAGAGGAGAAGGCGGTGGAGTGTTTGTTGTATTTCAGCTTTCCTTGCAGCAGCAGAGTTAACAGGTGGAGATTACTTCTGCCAAAACACTGCTATTACTATTTACTGTAACCAGAGAACACTTGTGTGTGTGTGTGTGTGTGTGTGTGTGTGTGTGTGTGCGCGTGTGTGTGTGTTTTCCATGAAAAGTTGCTCCTTTTTCACCTGAAATATTACAGAAATCAGCCACAATGCCCCCAGTGCACTATTTTAGTAGTTTTACACATTTTCATAGTAGTTGGAAGTTGTACTGCAGCTTACATAAGTAGTTATGTAGTTTTCTTACCTGGGCCCTGTTCAGATGTTTTATGTTTATACATGACCAGTGCTAGAAACGTCCATCAATCATGCATATCCTGGTTCATTTTTTGTTTGTTTAGGAAATACTTTGGTAATTTGATTATTATTTCAGTTACCAGTTTAGACCAAATCTATTCAGCTGTGTGCATTTAGTGCAATTTGCTGTGTTTTAACAACACTGAGCTTGCAGAGAATATGGAAAAAGGCTGCAAGTTCAGTCTGGGCCTGAATAGGAGGAAAGAAATCATTTCTTCATCCAGTCACTCAGAATGAATGTGTCTGGATTAAAAAGGAAATGGTTAAAGGATGAATATCATGGAAAACAGCCTGTAACTTGCTCTTAAAGTTTGAAGTCCTGGATAAATTAGCACCAAAACTTTATACAAAAACAGAAAGATAAATTCAAACTGGACACATATATTGTGATTAAAAATAATATTAATAATAATGAAACGTGTCTGTTTATCACCTTCTCAATCTGCGTAAATATTAAATCACATTCTCAGAAATTGTTAGAATTATTTAAAAAGTTACTAACCAACTGGCAACTTTCACTTGCCAGGGGTGGTTTTTACTCTCACTTGGTGCTTGGTGTGCTAGTATAACTAGTATATAGTATTGACCTTATTGTTCAATGTGAAAGTGTGCTCAGTTTTGCGATTGTTTCCGAGTTTCCGATTCAGTTGCCTATTGGAGAAATGACTAGGAATAAAAAAGGCAGAAAATGGTCAAACTACTTGCTCTACAAACAAGTGTTTGCATGACTACACAGAAAAGATAGAATAATATAATAGGAAAATATCAGTTTGCAACATCAAGCAGCAAAGCGAGCTGTTTTTAACATCTAAAAATAAATGGAAGTGAATGAGACCGGAAGTCTTGAGCCAATAACATTCAAATGGCTGCGCCTGCTCGTATACGGAGAATACACTAGTATAACTGTAGTATAACTGTATTATTTTCACATGCTAAGAGGTTAACGTCACAGTAAGTTATTTTCTTGCTAGAAGGTGAGTTATTTGATGATGATGTGACTGGAATCATGGGGGTTGTTGTCTTCATTACATGCTATGGGACTGCCAAAATCATGTTCATACAGTAGTTTTTTTTTAGATATTCAGATGTTTTATAATAGTAGGTGAAACCGAATAAGGCTGAGAGACATTGAAGCGAAATTGCTGCAATTGCTGATGAGAGACGAGTGTTGTGTGGCATGATAGCAGCAGAGCTTTTATTATGCCACAGTCGACTGCTTCGGGTTCTTCCAGTCGTGAATATATGGAAAAGAAGCAAAGCTGTTTTATCATATTAAATACATTCTAGGGTACACAAAGCACAAAAGCATCTTTGTGTGCCTATTTCTGTAAGATCAAACCAGAAATGCAGGGTGTATGTCATTAGCATGTTGACTGGAGTTTCTTGTCTTGCCTTGCCTTAAAATTTGTTATTTCTCTGGATAATGTTAGGACATAAGTCAGCAAAAATATATAATACTGTTCTAGTAGTTTTGAAAACATCCTAAAAACCCTTAAACATTAAAGAAATCTAAAATGTACAGTACAAAAAGATGAGAACAGGTGGAAAATAGTCGTAAAAAGTCATTAGTAACCCATATAAACTGACTTCAGAAAAACAAAAATAGTAATTAAAATGCCACAAAGGTGTGATATATGACCCCTTTAAATCCAGAGTGCCGCACCGAGGTTCAGTCAGGAGCAGTTATTTAGTGTGTTTGTCCATAGATGCATGAAGGAACAAAAGAGAGCCTAAATAGGAAAGAAAGAGAGAACTTTCAGAAAGTCAGCACTAAGCAGCAGATGTGATGGAGTGGCTGCTGTTCTACGGGTCACAAATGAGGAAAGGGAAACTGAGAGGAAGGCGTTGTACAAATGAGCTGGTGAGGCTGGAAACATTGGCAGGGCTCTCTTTAAAGATTAGTGGAGCAGGAAAATCCTGCTGCCGGTGGAGACCGATCCCCCTGGATTAGATCAATTTTACACACCTTTACTAGACTTATAACGCACACACACACACTTAAGCACACAAAGTCTGAGCTCTCATCCTTCTTTCCAGTTGGCCTTTCGCCCTCTGCAGTGGAACTTTTAAGCTGATGATCTTTCTCCTGTGACTTTTTTGCAGGATTAAAACTTCCCCGCACTAATCTATGGTGGCCTGCCGGTCCCGTTTCTTTCCCAGTAAATCCAGGCACACATTTTTACTGCGAGTTTCCCGAGTTGGTCTGAAATTGAGGGCGATTCCTTTGGCCGACACTAGTGATTTGCTGAATGTCAGTTCACACTCTGGCCTGGAGCGAACCGAGGAGCATTAATGCTTATTAGCTTTCTGAAAAGGAGGTTATTAAACGTCCCGGTTCGGTAATGAGCTCAGCTTTAGATTCATGATGTTGAAACCAGCACAAGAAGCGATCCATCCTCATTATAGAAGAAGAAAGGCAGGAGGAGAGCAAAGGCAGAAAATGTTGTTATTTGTTTAGGTTCTTTTCTTATGTGATATTACAGCTTTTTGGTGGGATTTCATAAACAAGCGTTTTGGAAATGTCATACTAACAAGAACACTTACAAAGTGCATGAAAATATTTTGAGTGTACAGTAAATTTAAGCCCTTGTGTGGGTGGTTTACTTTATTAGGTTTGGCATTTTTTGCTGCTTAAAATTGTGCTTTTATGTAATTTCTGTTTTAAAAAATATTCCTAATGAAACTTCACTTTTATGAGAATAATTTAGCTAAAGCTGGCATTTGCTAAGACAACTTTAATGAGTTTTTTCTATTGTTTAGTTCCCCAATCGAGTTCATCATTGACCTGTCTGTCATTCAGTTAGTCAACACTGTGTATGTACAGAACGTTTCTTATTGCAGTTGATTCATTGTTTGATCACTTTTTGGGGATTTATACATTTTCTTGTGGATGCATTAAACTTATATTCGCCTAGTCCTTTCTCTGTGTGATTTATTTTAATCTCTGCTGGCATAGCTTAGCTAGCCAGTTCAATGTATTTTTTCATGAAAGAAATATCTCAGTTAAATTGCAATTACTATTTAGGCTGGTAATTTTCAAGATAAGAATAACTGCTTTTATACACAAATCATAAAATTAATCACATTTCTGATGTTCAAACTGACTGCATCTGTATATTACTGTATATTAAGTGTTAAGTTATTAGATGGCTAGATGGAGTACTCTGTTCTGTTTGGTCAATAAGAACAGCTGATTGAACTAATGAAACAAACACAAATTATAAATATAAAAATCACTTACTTTCAGGCATCTTTCAGGCAATTTGTAGGTACAGCTACATCCTTTAAATGCAATTTTGATGTGATTCCAGCATCGTAACGCTCAAGGTCACAAAGCAGTGCACATTCATTTTGGGACATTCCCTTCATATATAAAACGAATCTATTTTACCGGGACTCGGGAAGGGCACCTATGAACCTTTATATCTGAACACAGAGCAGATTGCATGTCAGCATCGCTTTATTGTTAAAATACAGAGAAACAAAGGGCACCATCGTTATCCACTTTGCTATTTGTTTACAAAAAGAGATGGGAGAAGGGCGGAATCCATAGTTTGGTGGAAGAAGTAGCTGGTTACACAAACCAAGGTTATTATAGTTGACAAAAACAAACCAAAAAACGACAACTAGTATTTAAAAAAAACATTTACCCTAACCCTAACACTTAAAAAAAATAGAACTAGCTGAAACTATATTGTGTACATGCTAAACTAACCGAAATTAACTAAAGTTATCGAAAAAAATGTCCTTTATTTTTGTCTTTGTAAACGTTTTTAATACATACTGTAAACCTTTTAGAAGCCTTTACTACGCGCTGCCAGGTGTTTGACTGTACAGCACCTCAGAGTCTGTAACCCTGATGCCATTGGCCAGATCAAGCCGGTCCTCCTCCAGTCATCCTCGCTGTTGCTTCTGCCACAGAAACATTAAATACGACCCGAGCAGACACTTAAACATATTGATTTAACACATTTGTGCCCGACAATGGGTTTTATTTCTGTATTAGTGATCGCAACTGCAAATAAATCGTTCTTTTAAACCGGATCGTCTCAGAGAACCGGTACTAAATAGTACTGAATCATTTGAAAGGATTTGCGTCTCCAGTAATGTTAAGCACTTATCCACAAACATATTACTGTTTACATGCCTGATGCCCCCCTCTGACTCGAAATAAACCACTATATACTGAGTGATTCAGTTATTAGGACTGGACAGTACACTGAAATCAGATTTGAGAAGCGGTGAACCGATAATACTACGCATGTGTGATTCAGTGAACCAAACACAAACACAACGAAAATTGAGGGCTTAAATGAGAGGATCTGGCGAAACGTTAGTTTATTTCATAACAGAAAGTCGTAATGGAATTTAAATAAGTGAATCATGTTTCAGTTGGGTTGCAAAACGTAATCGTGAGAAACTTTTCAGATCACGGTGATGTTTTAACTGACTGAAATTATGATTGCGGACTTTCTTGTGGGCTCTTATATTTGAATTTGAGGATAAGAAGATGGTAGTGGTATGTGTTCTTTATTATACAATATTTATTCTGATGATTTTAAATCTTGCACCTAACAAAAATCCTAATTTACAAAAACAAAACAGCAAACAAAAAACAAACTAATTCTGAAACCAAAAAAAAATTAATCCTGTCACCTTTAAGAAATTATTTTCTTTGTGCAAGCTTTTCATTAAAAAGCTACTAGATTATTATGGCTGAAGAAAGAAAAAGTCTTTTACATAAGGTCAGGATATATATACTGTAAAGTATACATCCAGCTGGTTGTTTTCACACAGTGAAGCCCTTCAGTCATTAACAACAGCCCTTTGCTTCACGTCTGGCTTTGTGTGAGAACAACTGGCTGGATGTACATTATGCGTGACTTAAATATTTTGAATTTATTTTAATAAAAATTATAGTAGAACTAGTAATGCGAATTACTGTTGTTTTTTTTTACTATATATATATATATATATATATATATATATATATATGTAATTTTGT
>CAIGQQ010024821.1:782528-799521 GCA_903798035.1 Danio albolineatus
GGGGTGAAAGATGTCAGGGTGCCACTGTGGTCTGTCTGCCATCCTGTTAGTGTCTCCAGGTACTGACTGTCCAGTAATGGTGTGAACGAGAGAGAGTGAGAGATTGTGGGTTAGTTGTCAGTGCATTCGAGGAGCACGTAGTGCCTTATTCTGTTTTATAATCATGGAGAGCTTTTTGGCTCCACTAAAATGCCAGTTTTGTTTTTGCTGCCATTTTTCTTTTTAGCTTTTTGCCTTAATTTTAGTGCAGTTTGTGTTTATCGGTTTGCTCTGATGAAAATGTTATTGCTCACTGGTTGTTCTTTCAAAGCTCAGGGGATTTAATGGACTGCACCCATGTTGCTTTTTGTAAATGAACCCAACATTGAAGACTGTCTAAGCAAGATTTTTTAAGCCGGGACATCTAAATGAATATCAATTTAGTCATGCTGAAATTGCTGGGTAACATCCTTGATCCAAATTGATATAAAGTCAGTAATATTCATACACCAAGAGCATTAATACAATACTATTAGCAGGTTACACAGCGACAAATATGTTATCATACAGCATAGTGTGTCTCATGCCTTATTAAATTACTATAATACACTAAATCATTGCATTAATCATGAATATTATCACAGCACTTTTATTGTAACACTTTAAAATAAAAATAAGGATATAATTTTTTTGATAATTTTAATACATGATCAAACTAATCTACAAGAAAAAGCATGCACAAAAGTTTGTCAATATATGTCAGTATTTACATCAAACATCACCAAAAGGCAGATAATCAATGCAACTTTTGCAACTGTGATAAGGATCAGTCTACGTTTAACTAACAAATAAAACTAACTAGAGACTGTGCAGTATTGAAGGGAGAGTTCACCCAAAAATCATTTACTCACCCTTCGCTTATAGAAAACTTATTAAAACTTAGTATCTTGCTTCTATTGAACACATTATAAAATATTTTTAAAAACGTCGTCAGCCAGCACACACTCATTTCCATACAATTTTTTCCCTACTGTTCCCTATTGGCATTTAACTAACATTTTTTTAAAAACACCTTATTTTGTGTTATTAGTGCAAGTACATTTTTAATTTAACATTGTTAAAGTAATTTATAATCAAATAAACTAATTTCCCAATATCAAAATTTTGGCCAGTGAAAATGAGTGGCTAGTAACTCTAGAAAAGTAACTGCTTAGCAAAAAAGTTAACATCAGTCCCTGGCTGTCAGGAGAGCTCATTCATTCATTCATTCATTCATTTTCCTTTGGCTTCGTTTCTATTTCAGAGGTCTCCACAGCGGAATGAACTGCCAACTATTCCAGAATGTTTTTCACGAAGCGGATGCTCTTCCAGCTGCAACCCAGTACTGGGAAACACCCATACACACTCGTGCTACGAACAATTTAGTTTATTCAAATCACCTTTAGCGCATGTCATTAAAATGGGGGAAACCAGAGCACCAGGGCAAAACCCTGGGCAACATGTGGAGAACATGCAAACTCCACACAGAAATGCCAACTGACCCAGCCGGGACTCAAACTAGCGACCTTGCTATGAGGTGACAGTGCTAACCACTGAGCCACCGTACTGCCTCAGGAGAGCTCAGTAAAAAAAGCATGCACTTTGTTCTTTGGAGGTTAAAAGGAAATAGTCAGTCGTAAAAGTTTATTTTCCTTTGCAAAATGTTCATTTAATTATTGCTTCAATCAAATACAAACATCAACAAACGCAATACGAAAGACATCTCATTTTGTTGACTGTGTTTCTATTCCATGAGCAGATATGTCATGTATTATATAAAGCGGTCTGTATCTTTCTCTTTTTCTTTGTCTTACTCTTTCTTTTCTAGTCCTGGCTCAGTGGTGGTTGTCCTGCTTCATTTCCCTATTTCCGTTCTGGCCTGGTTCACAAACGTATTTATAGATGTCTCCTCAGGCCCCTGGCAACACACACACACGTGCTCCCCTGGTTTTTGTCTTAGACGTACCATCTCCGTATTCAGTAATGTGTAAAGCAGGGGTTGGATCTGTTCTCATTCTGCCGTGACATAGTAAGTGTGCTGCACATCAGATCAGAGCTGTGTGCGCCTTCAGTTGTTTTGGGCTAGTGATGTTGTGTCGTACTCCTACAGTTATACAAGAGCCTCGACAGGTGCAGCCGGGTTTCTTATATTAGAGTGAGAACCAAGAGAGGACGAGAGAGGATATCATGCTGGGCACAGAAATGCGATAAATGCCAAACATTCTCTGATAGAACACAAGGTAATTATGAAAGCGCAGAGAGCAGAGGATGCACTCGACAGGGTGCATGGGCGTGTTTGAACGCTACCGTGAACATCAAGAGCAGGTTATGGAATAAATGTGCTAATGTGCAATTTGTTTTGTTTGTTAGACCCTATGGAAAACTAAAGTGGTTTGTGTGGACAGTTGCATGGCAACCAGAAGCATAATAATAATAATAATAATAATAATTCATAATAATAGCATTAAAAAATAAATATGTGACCGTGGACTAAAAAAAGCACTATAAGGAACCTTTCCACAAAAATGCCTTCCTTTGATGTATGTTAGGATAGGCATTTACACTGTTAAAAATTATTAGTTGACTTTACTTAAAATGAGTAAACGTGTTAACAATTTTTTTAAGTAATATGTGCATAATCATAAAATTTAGGTTCAAGCAACTTAACAGGTCCAATCCAGCAAGTATAAAACATCAACATGACGCCATATTGACGTTGTATCCCAACATCGTGGGACGTTGCATTTTGTTTAGAAATGAAAATCTGGTTAACGTCAGAACCCAGCGTCAGGCCGACGACAATGTCCAACTTGCAACCTAAAATCAACCAAATATCATCATCCTATGATGTTACAGCTTGATGTTGTGTGGACATTACTACTATGACATCTATCAGACATTGGATTTTTGTTGCCACACCTGACTAATAAATGTCAGTATTTGATGTCAATATGACGTTGGTTTAAGATGTTGGCATAATGCTGGATTTTGGTCACATTCCAACACAAACTAAAATCAACCAAATATCATTTGACTTCGTTATTGGACGTTAAAATAAATTTGTGCTTAAACGCTGGCTAGACATTGAATTTTGTCACCTGACGTCACAACATAAATCCAACCTAATATAATGTCTTGTGTGCCTGCTGGGAAGTTACATTGGGTTTACTCACTTTTTATAAAGTCAACTTTTCACTTTTAAGGTAACTGGCTTTACTCACTTTTTAAGTAAAGTAAATCACTTTTTTACAGTGTATTTAGCAGAGATACAAATATTTGAAAATCTGTAATCTGAGATTTGACAAAAATCTAAATATTGAGAAAATCAGCTTTTAAAGATGTTCAAATTCCACTTTTAGCAATGTGTATTACTACAGTAAGCAAACATGTTGATATATTTAAAGAAGATATTTATGTAAAAAATGATAGAGGATCAAAGAAGTAGACATGGGCCGGTATAAGATCCTGATACCCTTGAATAAAAATATTGCGGTTTCACGGTATGACGGTATTGTGTTTACTGCACTAAGATATATTCTTTTTAAATGTCTGGCTAAAAAAAAACTTTTCCCCCTTTGAACACAATATATTTTATTTTGACAAACATTTTAAATATTTTGGGTCAGTAAACATGTCAGACTAAATAATTCAAGTGAATCATTGACTTCTGCGGTCTACATTTGTTTAAAAAACACAGATGTCTTCACAATTTACACCTAAAAAAAACTAAAAAGAAAAAAAAAAAGTAAATAAAAAAAACTTACACATACCTTAGGAATGGTATAGCAGAAAATTTTGGCGGTATGAAAACCTTGACTTTTCCAAACCGCGGTATACTTTAAAAACAGTTATTGTCCCATGCCTACATAGAAGATGATCTTCACACAATATTCAAACTTATTTTGACTTTTGAGTTATGGTCAGCATTTTTCTTTTTTAAAGTTTTTAAAGAAATGAATACTTTTTATTCAGTAAATATGTGTTAAATTGATCTAAAGGGACTATGAAGACATTTCGAATGATTTAAATGATTCAGATCAATATTGCTATTTTGAGATTTCTGTAGACAAACATTTTGTGGATCATAATTTCTGCAAAAATATCAGACAGGATCATCACTGATAAATTGTTTTACGAAGTGGACGTGGATCATGTGGACGTGATGCTGAAGACTAGAGTAGAGGCTGGTTAAAATTCAAGTTTAAATCACAGGCATTGATTTGATTTTAATATCTAAAAAAAGTATTTTAAATTGTAATAATATTTTACAATATGATTGTTATTTATGATCAATTAAATGCAGCTTTGGTGAACATGCAATATTTTTCAGTGGTTTAACCATTTATACGGGTATGTCACTCATTGAAATACTCATTTAAAAAACCTGCTGTGTTATTGGGGCTTATTACAAGGAAACTTTTATGACTTGAAATGAACAATTTTTTATATTGTAGTCAAGCCCAAAGGAGTTCCCATACATAGTTCTTCACCTGATAAAGGGATAGTATATAACCTTTCAAGACAGTTCAACAAAGATAAAGTATTATTCTGTAGAATTCATATACATTAGTGTAATTTCAGCATCTGATCTAATTGAATTGAATAAATGTAATACTAAAACATTGCATGTACTCTTTAAATCGAACTATCAGAGACGTTTCTGTTAACATAGAAAGTGAAACCAAACAAAAAGCATCCAAAAGCAACCAAAATGAAACAGCGAGCACAAAGTTCATGATTTACAGGCGGATTTACTTGCAGCTTTAGAACAATTGAAGATGTTTTCTCTCATGCGTGATGCTGCCATTCAGCCTGGACACACAGTTTTTGCCTTTTGCTGGAAACGTGTCACATTGTGGCTTGTCACATTAGGACACCATGTTAGCAAATCATTTATGTCAGAGCTGTGACCTGGAAGTTCACATCGAGTCCTGGCACTCCAGCGGGTGACGCAAATTTACATTTCAATTTAAAGTCTCCGGGAGGATCTGAACTCAGCTGGTATGCTGTGTGTGTGTTTGTGTGTGTCTGTGTGTGTGTGTGTGTGTGTGTGTGTGTTTGTGTGTGTGTTTGTTTGTTTGTTTCTGTTAGTGTCTTTAAAAATATCACATTTGATTGGCTCTTACTGACTACTTTAGGATTGGTGATGCATGCTGGGAAGCCGGAGGGCATGTAGTTTATTGCTCTTCCTCTCTTGAACTGACTGACCACTGGCAGATAGATATCCTAGGGACTCTCTCTCTCTCTCTCTCTCACTCTTTATTTTGTATTACCCATCTTTTTTTTACTCTTTCATTCACACCTTATTCCCCCATTTGGTATTTTTCAGTATTTTTGAAGGAGAGCGAGAAACGAGGGAGAACATGTCTTAAATAATGAAACAGGTTGACGGGTAGACTCGGTTATCTGTGCAGACAACCTGGCCCCTCAGGAGTTCAAACACACACGCATGCACTCAAACACACACACGCTAGATCACAGAAACATAGACCATGAAGAGAGAGAGATAATGTAGCGGTTCAAGGATGTTTCATTGAATAGACTGGACAGTTGGTGTTGATCTTATGTACAGTATGCACAGTACGAGAATCAATTTCAGTGCAGGTCCATATACAGCAAATTAAGGCCCCGCTTACACTAATGCGTTTTTGTTTTAAAACGCATAAGTTTTGCTACGGTTACGCCATCCGTCCACACTAAGCCTGAGTTTATAAGCCCCAAAAACGTAGCATTTTGGAAACGCTGGAGAGGCCATTTTCATTCTAAAACGCTGCTGCTTCGTCTCAGTGTGGATGGGGCAAAACGGAGACATCAGAAAACGGAGGCGTGGCTGCTGTGATTCGCTACATGATTGGGGCTTTTGGGTCATTGCGTAACCTTCCCTTATTTGTTAAGCCCCCATCACATGAATATAACACCACCGGAAAACGGCAGACCAGCCTTCACTGTAAACAACATGCACAGAAATGGGAGCGTTGTTTACACTATTGTCCGTTTTAGGCGCTATTGTGCAGTTAAACTCTGCCTTTTTTACTACAACAGCTGCATATATTCGCAAGAGGCAAGCTATGGTTCGAGCACTCGCTAATCGCTCGCGTTTCACGCAGCGTAAGCCCTATTTAGAATGCCGAGCAAGACACATGCTTACTGTTTATACTTGAACGCGCATGCCCAGAGTGCGCTAATGGTCACGTGATATACGTTTTTGAAGGAGTAGTGTGGACGGAAAATGTTCAGAAACGCTGGGTGAAACGCTAGTGTGGACGCGGATCGTTTTCATGCTAAAACGCCGTTTTAAAACTAAAACGCACTAGTGTAAACGGGGCCTAAGAGACTATTTGATTATTCACATTTTGTCTGGGTTTACAATGTTTGTTTTGTTCTGTAAAGTAGTGATGATATTTCTTCCAAAATTTTTAACTACAAATGTTGTCATTTAGAGCATTTTCTCGTTGTATAAAAAATGTAAGTTGCCATGTTTTCAGACGTGTTTTTATTCATTTTTTGACAACAGAATGCTGATATATTTGATGGAACAGCCCTGATTTTCAATTACAACAAATGAAAGTATTTGTTATTCAGACTTAGAAAAAAAAAAAAAAAAGCTGCTAAATCACATTATTTTATTTGAAACTTGGAAAAAAATGTTAGCAGACCATTGTAGAATAAAAATTTTAACCAAACTAGAAAGGCCATGAAAAATAAAAGTGTGTAGTTTACGTCGGGAGTTAACTAAGAAGAATAGGGGCGCCACGGTGGCGTAGTGAGTAGCACGTTCGCCTCGCAGCAAGAAGGTCGCTGGTTCGAGCCGCGGCTGGGTCAGTTGTCATTTCTGTGTGGAGTTTGCATGTTCTCCCTGTGGTTGCGTGGGTTTCCTCCGGGTGCTCCGGTTTCCCCCACAAACCCAAAGACATGTGGTATAGGTGAATTGGGTAAGGCTAAATTGTCTGTAGTGTATGAGTGTGTACGGATGTTTCCCAGGGCTGGGTTTCAGCTGGAAGGGCATCAGCTGTGTAAAACAAATGCTGGATAAAGTGGCGGTTCATTCCGCTGTGGCGACCCCAGATTAATAAAGGGACTAAGCCGCAAAGAAAATTAATGAATGATGAACGAGTTTATGTCAGCGCCAGTGGTGTAGTGGATAGTGTGTCGACACATGCAATCCGGTGCTCACGGCGACCCGGGTTTGATTCTGCCTCGTGGTCCTATGCCGATCCTTCCCCTCTCTATGCTTCCCCATGCTTTCCTGACAATTCTCTCTACTGTCCCGTCTAATAAAGGTGAAAACCTTTTTTAAAAAGTGTGTAGTTTACTAAAAACAGCATAAATATCAAGTCTAAACACATTTAAAGCCAATCTATTGTCTATTACAAGATGTTAACTGCATTATATAAATTGCTTTGGAATATAATTTGCAGCACATTTCAGATGCTGCCTCTGTGAAAATGTGAAAATGTACAAATGCAGATGGTGCATGTGAAGTTTTTGGAGATAATGTATGCATTTCAGTATAAAAGTCAATGGAAAGTTCTTATTGATGGAAAAGCAAACAAGCGCGACTGCTTTAAAATCTCTTTAAATGTATTTGATGTATCATGGAAACCCACAGTTGCCATAAACCGATAAGAGCCTGAAACCACTGCAACCATAAAAGATGAACCATAAAACTGAACAGCTATGAGTGAAACCGATCCTGACCGAACAAGCAAAGTGAACAAGACAACGCAAGTCTTTTCTTCTTCTAGATGAGCATCAGTTGAGGCGCTAACTGCTGTTTGTCCTGGCTGATGTTCACGTCACTTCTAATTGTATCATTGACCTTCAGTCGTTAGTGTTGCAGGATATGTTCATCCGATCTTCAGCCGCCCACGGCTAATGTCAGTGAATATAATCAATCATATTCTGTCGTGCAGAATAAGCCAGGTGTCAGCTGCGCGTCGGTGAGCAAGTGCATCAGTTCAGCTTTAACGTGGATTATGTAGTGTTGAATGTGATTTGAATATGATTATTCAAAAAGACTAACTGACACAAAATGACTAACTGGTGGGTTGGTGCTGGTGAAGATTTGATCAAATTAAATCACATACTGTATATCCTCACTAATTGAAAATAGACCAAAAATTGTAGTGTGTTTATATTTACAGTTGAAGGAAAATTTATTAAGTAAATAATTATGTTGTGTTAATAATTATATTAATTAATAATATATGAAGTAAATAATAATTATTTTTCAGAATAGTTTTTTTTCCCAAACGATGTTTAACAGATCATGGGATCATAGTATTTCCTAGAATATTTTTTCTTCTGGAGAAAGTCCTATTTGTGCAATTGCGTGCAAATATCAACCTTGCCATGAAATAAATAAAATTTTCACCAAAATACGGAAACCGTTTCTAAAATGTTTTGTGTTCGCAAGTATTTTACAGTAATTTTAGAAATACTCACAAATGTCTTTGTCTGTGTTTTAAAACTATTACATTTGATTTAACAAAGTCACACAAGTTGCAATTTCACATCAGTCACATCCATCTTGGAGAGGTGTCACATCCATAACTTTTTCCTCCTAAATACAAAAATATTAACTAAATCAAATCAATCATGTTTGTTCTATAGTGAGCCAACTCTAATCCGTTTAACTATCGTTGCTTCTTTTGGGTTGTGCAGTTTAATTCACAAAAAAATTATTCAGACTTGCGTACTTTTTTAGTCACATCCATAGCGCATGTTTATTTCCCTCATTTTAAGTACAAAACATGTTTACATGACAAAATCATGTATAAACAGATGTTTCAATAAAATGTTAACATACACTTTCGCTGTGAATTTATGTTTTGAGTTTTTACTGCAAATGTCACATGCATAATGCTGGAATTGCTCATTTGTTTTATTTAGGTTAGAAAAAAACTCTTTTTAATTATTAAAGTCATTTTAAGGTCAATATTATTATTATTATTTTCAATTTCATTATTTTATTGAATATGACATTGTTATATTGTATGTGAGTACATATTTTGATGCATTTATTTGACTTATGAGTAAAATTTTAACGTTTTATTTTATAAACAACATTTGTTCCAAATTTCAAATTAAAATAATGTCATTAAGAGCATTTTGGTGCATTTTTTTCATAATGTAGAATTTGTTCATAATACTGTGATATGTGACTGAATGTGTTGTATCATTTCTAACTACTTAAACTTTAGATATTATGATATTATGATTTGGGCATAATAAACGAAATAAGGTTGCGGGTGGTGGATTTCCCAAGGGAAACAAATGAAAAAAAAAAACGTCTGCAAAAGATCTCCTTTGGTCAACAACCAAATGTGGACACTTATTTAAAGGTAATTAAATTAGTATTTTATCTAAGTAATTAAACAACAAACAAAAGAATCTGCAAAATAAATAAACTGAATAACCTGTAATTCTTTAAAGAAAAATACAGGAAGCTTATTGAATTCAATTCAATTCATGTTTATTTATTTACAACACATAGTGCTTTTACAATGTAGGTTGTATTAAAGCAGCTTGCCTTCCTCCATGAACATAAAGTCAAACGTAATTAAAATAAATAGGCAGGCCAACCCTACATGCTCAAACTATCCAAAAGTTGCTAGCATGCATGAACATTTGTACAAGAATAAAGTTTGGTCATCGGCCGGAGGGGTAGGGAAATCCAGGAGCTTTCCACTCCCAACAACTGTCGCACCAAAAATGAGCTCCTGAACTCTGCCGGAAGTTCCGGTTTATAGCTGTCCGCGACTAGAAGCCAATCAGAGCCTCGACCACATTAACACGGTAGCCTATGGGAAAACACAAAAACAACACATGAAGGCGGGACAAAGAAAAAGACACATGTAATGTGCAACAAAAATAAATACAGAAACTTTAGTCGTAGCAGTATGTAAATAATCTTGTATTTTCAATGTGTTGGGTGAGAGAATTAACTGAAGTCAATTAGCTAGTTTGCAAGTGGAAATAAATAAATACCCTTTCAAGAGTTCACACTTAGATATTCTTAGCGTTTATAGCAGGTTTGGCATGCTGGAGAGAACCCTAAGCTCAGAGATACTTGAACCCAAGGCTCCCGCCCAGTAAATAAGCATATAAGAGGATCCGAGATCAGGTAGGTCTCGAAAGCTCTCCCTTAGAAAAGGGAGAAAAAGGAGGAGATGGGGTGGAAGGGGGGATTCTACCAAAACGAAGATGGAGCAATAGGGAGAAAACGATTCATTTATAGGAAGCTTAGATCACTCTGATTGGATCATTACTGATTACAGATGAGCAGCCAGGCATGCTTAATCATATCACATGCTCCACTCGAAATTAGTTTATGAAACTTCTCTTAGTCTTGGTTTATCACTCACTATAGGGTACAGACCAACAAACCAGCATTTAATGATGACCAGTAATGCTGGTCTTTTCTGCAGGGTTTCATCTTGCTTGCTGAGTTGATGAGTAAAAAACAGCTCCTTTATAATCTTACACACACAAACAAAAGTGTGCAACTATATACAGCATTTACTCAATCACCTGCAAAACTCCAGATGCTCTACATAACATTTTTCTTCAGATCTCTCCTAGGACATATTTTAAAAATGCAAAAAAACAAGTATGGTCTATATCAATAAAGTCTGATATGCTTCATTAATCAGACTGATTAAGGGGCAGCACTAAATCTTGCTTCCATTACTGATCTGAGGCCAGACGACCATCAGTGCTGCTGTATAATTACAGGAAAGAGCCGCTGCATCTTTTTACTGTTCAATAACGCCATTAGACTGAAAAAGTGCTTTCATTAATTTCGAGCGTCCTCTGGCCGAACTGACTTGCGCCGCTTCGCTAGATCAGCAGTAATACCTCTGATTGAGCCAAAAGTGGATATTGTTTTAAAATGTGATTATTTATACAGATTTGTGGAATATGAGGATTTCATGAGTTGGGCAGTGATGAAGTCTGGAGTCGTGAGTATATCAGCAGATGTTGTGTGGTGAAGAGATTACAACAGCAGAAGGAAAAGTGCCATTGCTTTTATAGCTGTCTGTTCCGTTAGCATCCTTGTAATTGCTAATAAAAGGCTATCTTTAGCTAGCACTATTATCTTGGTGTAGCTCTGCAACGGTGTAGCTCTGATGTTTATGGTGGAATGAACATTTTGGTGTTAAATTGGATCTTTCCGGTGTGCTGCAGAAGAGCGAGAATAATGTGATGTTGAGATGCTATCGGTTTAGTTTAGGCCTGTTTTATGCTGTCGACCCTTCGTTTACCTTCATTCTCTTAGGTTATAATGCTGACTCGACAGAAGTTAACTGGAAAATAGCATGATTCAGTAAAATGAGATGAGAAACTGCTGAAAAATCATTTGATTAGCATTCCTATATGGGGTGGAATTAATCATTGACCTTGTGAAACAGGTCTCTTTTATGCGTTTAATTACACAGCAACTTTAGAGGGACAGTTTAAGAATCTGTTATCACACTCTAAAAACAAATGTGTTATTTTCAACACACGTCCTGAGTGTGCTCAGGGACATCACATGTTGAGTTAAGTTTAACACACAAAATGTGTTATAACATGTAACACATAAATGAGCAGAATAAATCGACACACATATGTGTTGTTTTTGTATGTATTTAACACAACTGTGTGTTACTGAGCAATTGTTTGATTTGAAATTTATATTGACATTAGGAATATTTTTTACAATTTGTGTACATTTATCAGATTATCTCACAGGAAATCATTAAACACTGCTCACATACTGTTTATTTGTTTTCCATTTGACATGGAATTATTGCATTCAAATGTTTATATATATATCATAAAAAAAATCACATTATAAAACATTCATCAATTATAGCTCATATCTGTTAAGCACAGTCAAATATCTATAAAGTGGTTCTCAACATATTAATTACCAAACTTATTCTCAAGTGTTGCGACCTACCAGAAAGTGCATGTACTTCCCTTAAATATCAAATTAACTCCTGTTTCGACAAAATCCTTTTAAAAACATGTTAGACACTTACGCATGCTTATTTCATTTAGGTGAGAGACTGCAATTTACCTATCAGTTCCTTGACCTGTGATCATTTGCAGGAGTACTGGGTCAAAGATAGGTCACATATATACTCAAAAAACAAAATACAGAGGATAGATACTGAAAATTACACAGCCAGAAGAATTTGAAAAGTCTGTCCACAGCAGAGGTCCTGGTTTCAACATTAGGAGGAGAGGCAAAAGAGTCAATCTTTGACACAATTACATACTGGGATCCATGTCCTAAAGAACCGATAGAAACACCCAGCTAACCTTTGGTCTCGGGGCTGTTATACAAATTAGTGTCAAAGAGCGTCATCATTAAACAGCATTATGATTACGTAACGTTATAGAAAGTGTCCGGCGTGAGATCATGTGGAGGCTTTACGTTAGCGCTGCTGAATACAAAACATTTCATAGTATGTTAACGTTAATTATAAAGTGACACTAACTTTCCTAACAAAATCAAAACAAACCTAAGCTAAGTGTTTCACTTAATACGTGTTTGTTTACAAAAACCGCGCCAAATGGGTTAACTGTTAGCTTGCGACAGAGTAGCGCATCACCCGTGTATTTAGAGTATGAAACACAGACAACATAGTAAAAAAACTTCTTGGACAACTAACACAAAACATTCGTAAGCAAGGTGGAAACAATATTTACTGCCGTAGATGAATTGTATTTAATTTCACTCACCTGAGGCAGAGAGTTTCATATCCGACAGCGCTGTGGGGGCGATGGTTGAAGAGCGTCACTGCGCATGCACATATAATACAGTAGACATCGCCCTTTGAGTACAGGTAAAATAAATGTGCATTTTATACAGTATGTATATCTCTTAAATGTGTTTAACCAAACACTAAAGAAAGGGATTTTGGTTTAACACAGTCATTGTGTAAACAACTAAGCACAATATTGACACACAATGTGTCTGTAGTAACACAAGATGTGTTACGAACTGTTTAAAACATATTTTGTGTAAATTTTGAATACATAATTTTTAAGAGTGCTTTTACTCATCCTCCATTTGTTCCAAACTAGTTTGAGTTTCTGTCGTCTGTTGAGCACAAGAGAAGATATTGGAAATTTTTGGTAACTGGTAACCATTGACTTGAGTATTTGCTTTCCAACTGTAAATGTCAATGCCTGTCATTTTCCAACATTTTTCAAAATATCTTCTTTTGGTTTCAACAGAAAAAACAAGGTTTGGCAGGTTTGGAACAACTTGTGAATGTTGAGTACGTTTAGATCTTTATAAAAGCTATCCCCTTAATAATAACTGAATCTGAAGGCAAATGTTTTGCGAAGGTAAACCTCATCTGAAAGTGATTACATGAGTGGAGCTGTGTTTAACATGTCTATGATGTATTCGCTGTGGTGCTGTAAACCCTTGAGTTATTATAAACACTACAGCTGAGTCAGTCTGTACATAAATCAGCATTCAATTATTAAAGTGTATTTAGCCTGGAGCTAATGTTGGTGCTGTTCTTGATGTTCTGCATGTTCATTAAGGAAAGAAGGCTAAGGAACATGGAAAGAAAATCATCTCATGATGTCCGTCTACCTTTTATCATACCAGACATTTAGCATTTGTTTATATAGCCTTTGAACTGACCTCATTGCTGTTTTATTGGCCTGCAGCAAGTAATCAGACAATAAAATGAAGGATTATGATGTTGAACAGTTAGAATTTTGTCATAATTATTGCATACATTTACATTATGGCTGTAACAAACCCATTGAATTTCTAATAAATCTAATACTTACTCACTGATTGGGCTCACAGATAGCCGCACCATACTTATGTTTCCTAACCGTACGTTCACACCGAAGCGGCGAGAGCGTTAAAGTAGCCGGAAGTCATTCATTTTTAATGGGTTCCAGCGACGAGGAGCAGCGCGGCACATCTTCGCCAGTGTGGCCGTTGACAAGAGTCAGGTAAACTTTATGGTAATGAATAGGCCCACATGGAATCTGCGCGCGCAGAATTCCGCAGATTTCCCCAGATTTTTAGCTCATCATTGATTCTGTTTATTTACTTGTGTAAATGTGTATATACTTATATTTATTCAGTTTTCAAATTTATTTCAGCAATAATATTGACTAATATGAAAATAATCATATGATTTAATTACAATACAGTTTGTAAAGTAGTATTTAATGTCTTTTAGCAGATATATTATGCGATTTGACTTGCTTTGTTTAGCAAAATAAAGTGGATCTAATTGGATTCGCATTGCAAACATTAAATAAGAGTTAAAAAGGTATTACATTTATTTCATATATTAAGGTTTTAGTTATGACACTCCTAAAATCATTCCGCATAAATCTGCAGATTTTTAACAAAATACTTTGCAGAAATAGCAAAAAATGTCCGCAGATTCCATCTGGCCCTAGTAATGAGCTATGATGCGGTTCGGCGGCAAGCAATCAGAATGTAGAAGTCCACTGCTTGAGAAGAGTCCAGAGAACACAGTCACTGTGAACTTTGGTTCCGACCACACTTGTTCCCAAGGGTTTTGATATTGCAGTTGCCGGATTTCCAGTTATTTACAATGTTTTCTTACAGGGAAAAAGTTAGTGGCAAGTTACTGATGTGCAATTATGCTGTTATATATTGTTTTTCTTTTAAACAGCGCCAATTTCATGCAAAGTACAAATCAGTATTGCTGCTTCAGAATATTTCAGACATATGGACACATAATAGACGACTTAAACAACTTGATCTTATTGTTAAATGAATCTGATAAAAAGCGGGCAACATTTTCACGCTAGAAAGCATGTTTTATGTGGAAATGTAAGTGATTTGCTGATAATGCTTCAGCTGCTCCTTTAAATAAGAGATCAGTGTAGCGAATGTTGACGCTCTCGCCGCCGGAGCTGTGAATGCAGACAGTGTTGGCGACAGGGCGGCCAGACCGAACTCTCACCAACTTCGGTGTGAACGTACGGTAACATCTAGTTTTTACAAGGTGGGTCATCAGCCCAATGCTCAACCTGGAGTACCAGGACATACACACATACACTATGGACAATTTAGCTTACCCAATTCGCCTAACGCATTTCTTTGGACTGTAGTGGTGCTCTCGGAGGAAACCGACACAAACATGCACAAGGAGAACATGCAAACTCCACACAAAAATGCCAGCTGACCCAGCTGAGGCTTGAAGCAGTGACCTTCTTGTTGTGAGGCAACTGGGCCACCGTGTCGCTTCTAATAAATTTACGAATTCTATTCAAATGCTCAGGTAACTTCTATATGATTTGAAACTTTTGTCCAGAAACCATAATGTCGTCATTTTTTTGCAACAAAAAAACCCCATACAAACATCCCATCGATTTTGTTCAAAGAGATCATAAGATATTACTTATTTCACCAATGCAGTTTTTTTAGTTTCTAATTTCAGGTTTTCTTTATTTTGCTATTATTGACAATGACAACATGAAGACTTGCATTATAAATGAGGAAAGGCTTAGATATAATTGATCATCAGTTAAGGTTTTCGATGACTGGCTTTCTTTTTGATGAACAGTAACTCGTCAAGATGAACAAAACCAAAAGGTCACGACAAGATTCTGTACTTGAAGAGAAGCGATAGTGCAGAAGGTGTGATATTGGGATTAGAGTTGGAGGAATTTAGGATTTCTTAAAGGATTTAGATCAAGGTTAGATTTAAAGTTTGGAATTGAATCAGTGGAACACTAAACTTGTGATTTAGGGTTAAAATAAGAAACAGTTTGGATCAGAGGTTAGGATTAAACTAAGGGTTTGGGTGGAGGACAGATTTAAGGTTAGGGTGTTCGTGGTGGCGTTGTCACCCTGGGGGTGGTGCAACACAAAAAGAGCAACACTGAGAGAGAGAGACTGTGTTTGTTGTGTATGTGTGGGCAGATCTGCTCCTTTTATAACTCATTCCCTGCAGGGTGTGGCCAGGACAGGCAAGGACAGCCACACACACACACAGACACACACATACATGCTCCGGGTCTTGTGTCTATGTGATCTGAATATTGTGGTGATGGGTTGAGACTTTCAGTCACTCAAACTGCTCTGAGTCAAAAAGCATCCAATGACATGGATCTTCCCTCTTTCTGTCTCTCTCTCCTCGCTTCATTTCTATCTCGTTCTCTCTTTCTCTGTTTGCTGAGGGCAGGTTGTCCAGTCCACTAAGAGGACAGAGACACTGATAAGTGTGTGTATCTGTGTCTGAGCGTGTCCTTCCCCATGGTTCCTGTGCTCTGTGTCCAGTTGTGTCAGCTGAGGTTTAGACCAGCTTCAGTTTGTTTAGGCTTTAGATTTGCACTGTGAAATGGGACTGAACCACTGATGCAGTAATTCAAGATTTAAGCAAATCGTTTGCTATTCATTTTGCCATTCTTTCTAGTAAAAATGTAATCGTTTAAAATAAAGTTGTAGTTATGTAGAAATACACGAAATATTACTGCCATATCAGTAGATATTAGAAATCAATGTAGTCATGTTTGATATTTATTTCTATATGTATACAGTATGTATTGATATATGGGCCTGTCACAATAATCGACAATCACACAACACATGGACATAACCTCAATAATTTTTGGTGATGCATATCGCCCATACATAAAAAACAATTCTAGCACCATTTTAGCTGATTGTGCAACATCTCTATTGGAGATGCCAGTGTCAGTATGGTTAAAAAACACTTTAGTATTTAAATTACTGTAGGATATTTTCATGTGGGTTTCTGACAACTGAAGATAGATCTGGCAGCAGATATCACATCCCCTGTTACTTGTTACCTCACACTTTTTTTGTTAACATTATTATTTTTTGTTTAGGATTTGTATGCTTTCGCACTAATGCCTAATTATTAAGTTGTTAAATGACTATAATTAAATGAAATATTCTTTAGAATAAAATATTGTGTGCTCTTTGGAAGAGTGTACTTGTATT
>CAIGQQ010024821.1:804521-829521 GCA_903798035.1 Danio albolineatus
TTATAATGTAAGACAACACTAAACTGTTTTCAGTTGGTAATTAAAATGTATGTAAAAGTATACTAAATCATTTCTCATTGATTATTTCTCAATATTATTATTAACAGCTAAATATTAATAACAGCTTAATGCTACTTAACATAATTCCTTATGATCAAGAAGGTGATCTCTTAAAAAGCCCTATGTGTCAACGGTCATCTTGTCTTTGTGTGTGATTTTGTTTGCCGGTCATTTGCATCTACTTTCACAGATGCACCGCTCATTTTAACATGCAGTGTAATCATCCCTGTGAAGCGCACAATCGGTCATCATGAACAAAAGGTGAGGAAATGTAATATTTCTTCCTCTCCATGCTACAGAGTTATGAATCAAATGGCGTCTGCTCTCTCATACGCATTTATCCTCCAGACTTAATTCCAGCCCTCAGAGACCCCATAAATTCTGTCAGGCCTCGTTTTGGCTTTAGAAATCAATACAATTTTGTTTACTTGTTAGTTTGTTTTCTCTCACTGAAGAAATGAAGTAAATCACGTGCATCCGTACAATCGTTTGATGGCAAACACTGAAGCTTGTAAATCATGTTAATCTTGAATTGTTGGCGTGCTACGTGAGTCTCTTCATCTCTTTAGTGTATGAGGAGATTTAACTTGCAAATATTTTTCAGAGTATTCCCTTATTGGTGTCAATGACATTTTTGCTCGATCTTCGAATTATTTTTTAGCATTTATCTTTATTTAGCTGAAGTTATTTAGGTGGCAGGGAAAGCGCATGGGCACTTAAATCCCATTAGCTGTTACTCAGTAACATCCCTGTGTGCAAAAAGATTTATTTGACTTCTAAACAAATTCTGTTGATACATTCATTAGTTTCGTGTTTCAGAGACTGATTACGTTTGCACTGGTAGCTGAATAAGTTGCTCTGGTTTCATGGAAAAGAGTCTGGGACATTCTGAGAGGGAATGGAAAATGTCAGAATCCCCCAGGAATGCCCAGACATCCCCTAAACACACACACACACACACACACACACACACACACACAGTTCTCACAGTTTCCTTTTATATAGAAAAAAATCATGTTATTTGTAATTTTCCCACCTCTTGGCTGTTTTCAGTGTTAATTTAGAGATTATTGTAAATACGCAAACTAAGAACAATAATCACAACCATTACTGGAGTTCACCAAAATTACAGAATGTTTAAAGATTACTAACTCTGATTAATCTCTGAAAACTCTCTCTCTCTCTCTCTGCGTCTCTCTGTCTCTTGCTGGCACAGCTTCTTGTTTTGAAAAGCTACGTAAACTTCAGCATTTTTTCCATGACTTCAGTCCTTGTGCTTCATACTCTCACACACACTCACCCATACACGCATACTCACAGAGCCCCCCTGTGAAACTTCTTTGTCTGGTCTTGCCCAGAGTGCATGAGTTGAAATAATGGGCAAAGTCACCCGGGCAACAAGACCCCCAGAGCCCATGCGTGTGTCCGTCCTCTGTCATTTTGCCTTATGAAACACGGTATCTTGTGTCCTTGCAATATATACATATAAACGCCACAGTATGTTAAATGCAAGTACATGGTGTACACCCATGTTTAAAAAAGTCTAAATATATGTCTAATAATTTTGTTGTTATTCAGTTTAATTGATATATTTTAGTTGAAAATAAACAATATGTTATTAAACCCATGAATAAGTATTTTTTAATGATTAAAAAGTGTTTGCTGGCTAATGGGTAAAACCTAGTGGTTTGAAGGAGAATGAACCCTTTGAAAGTATAATAAATTAAAATTACATTTAATTAATATTTTGGGGCTACCTTTATGACTCTTAATTTGTTTTTGTTTTTTGTTTGTTTGTTTTTTTTTTCATTTACTATTTTACATTTACAAACAATACAACCTAGGCTCATTCTGAAAACCTACCACTATACATTTCTGAAGTGTGCCAAATACTTCCTAGGAGGTACGTATTTAATTTTTTTTTTGCAGTTTTTGGTTTCGCGAATCTCAAATTTCTCTCGCGAGTGCCATTCGTCCCTGCTGTTCTTAAGTAAATCCACCAGAGGCTGCTGTTGACTGACTGACTGACTGACCGATCGACTGACCTTTCCTCCTCCTTTCCTTAACCCAACCAATAGTGTTTTCCAAAAGCACAGATTGACCGCCCATCCATTTCTCTAAACCCAACCGACAGTTTTAAAAAGCAATCCAGAAAAAGAAAAGCCCTCACCTGATTTTTACTACTTTATTAGATTTTGCCACATTCTCACCCTTTTATTTAATTGTTTATTTTATTTTATTTTTTGACGAGGTGCAGCCATACGTGCTTCTGACTACATAATTCGTGATCTCCAGAAATGTATATTGGGCTAAGTTTTCAGAATGAGCCTATGTTGAGACAATATTTAAAAAATATGTTAATATTGTGAAGTTATAGTACGGTTTCTATTTTAAAATTTTGTGTTAATACTTGTCATTATTTAAAACAGTTTTGCAAGATAAGACACAAACAAGCATACACCAACATTTTGAAAGGTGTTTTTTTTTCTAGTAATTGTTCAGTTACTACTATGCTAACAAAAGGCCTTTCTATACTATGGCTTTAAAGTTTAATTCATAGAAATAGTAATGCAGACACGTTAAGGGGTCAGGATTATGCCTGTGGTACCACTTTTTTTTTACAGCCTGCTTATTTTATAAACATTAAAGCATGCCTGACATGTTTCAAACACGTATGAAATGCTAAACTGTTTCTAAGCTAATTTTAGTGGTTCCCCAAAACGACATCAATCAAATTGCACGGCTGATCCATGCCAATTCTGGAGGACATTTCTGTCTGTGTGTCACAGTTGTGCCATCTAATTTAATCAGGTGATGTAGGAGCAGCGGAGATGACAAGACTATTAAAACGCTCTCTGAGAGGAAGGGCAAGAGAGAATATGCAGTAAAAGAGAAGGACAGCAGGAGAGATGGATGGATACGGTGGTTTGATGAAAGAGAGAAGCACTGAAGCATATAGACAGATGCGAAGCAAACATGTGTGTGTTGTCCTGTAGCGTTTAATGCCGTTTGATCCATATGGTTGTCTCAGAAATGAAACCCTGCCATGGAAAACCAGCAGAGAAAACACACATGCTCATAAAAACGGGGTCGAGGCATGGCTGTTTCGTTGAAGTCCATATCAGGCAAACTCTCTCTGCATCCTCCAGTTATCTATTTGTAGACTTCTTTTCATTCCTGTCCCACTAGTGTGCTTCCAGACTTTCTGTGTGGATCCATGTCGGGATGCTTTTGTGTGTGTTTTCCTGTAAATGCAAAAACTGGCAAACTATCAGAGCAGGTTTTTTGAGAGAGCAAGAGCAATCTGACGTTGGGAACTTAAAGTAATCCCCCATGAGAGATGATCAGAATAACATCATTCGCAAACACTCGGAGTATGGAGTTTTGCAGGAATATCGATCATTTCATAGTGTCTATTTTTAAATTGTATGAACTGTTTGTAGTTTTATGTGACTCTAGGTAAGCGTACTAAAAATATATATCATTGGTGTAACTTAATTATTACACAAATTTTTACTCATTTAAATCACATTATTTCAAGCTTGTCACAGTTTCCTCTTATGTGGCCAAATAATTTCAATCACTTAAATTGGAAAACCTCAATTTTCTGTTAAATATTGCAGCTCAAACTTATCAACTATGTGATAGTTTATTGTTAACTGAGACTGATCTCAGAACTAGCATTAGCACCGTTATGGCTCACTGAGTGAAGCAACAAATGTTCTTGTTGTTAATCAAGCTGCCAACAACCGAACCATGACTACTACACCCCTACAAGGTGGTAAACTCAAAACCTTCAATGAAACTTTTCTAAATCATCAACCTAAGCCACTGAGTAGACTGGTAACGGCAATAAAAAAAGCCATCCACAAGGAGGTCATCGGTCAGCTGGTAGCATGAAAAAAAACAGAAGCCATCAGCGGCATCATATCACCCCGTAGTGTTCATTTTAAAGACGAAATACAACTATACGTTCCTCTGGCTACGTAATTTGCGCTCTCCAAAAATGTATACAGGACGACGTATTCACAATGAATCTGAGTTGTCTAGTTTCCTCTTCCAATGCCATCCAGTCATAAAACATGCTGGGAACTGCACAATCATTACCATCCATTCAATTAGTTACACCAACACAATTCCTTATTATTATTTAAAACATTTAATTGGCTTTAACATGTAACATTTTGTCCAATTCTGTAATTGTGTTGTTTTAGCTCATTTTAAACAAGTAGCTTGAACAAGCAAAAATCATTTTTTTAGATTGTGATGTGGAAAATGTTGGGTGGTTTGGGGTAATTATTTGGGCTCTTCAGACACATGACTTAAGCTCCTCCAGCAGTCAAAATGTGCCCTCATAATTTGCAGCCCTTTACTTTGAAGAGTCGATATAAGTGCTCTTGTTTTAGCTTAATTTGTGGTATGACCATGACATGCGATTTTGGAAGGTCAAAATGCTGGTGAACAAAGCATTCGAGGGACACAAGCAGATTTATTTCTACAACTTGCTCATTAAAGGGTTAGAAGACACGTGGACCATTTGTAAAATTGGAAAGCTTAGCAGTTCACTTGGCCGGTTTTGTTTTAGTTAGTCAAGTGTTAGTGTATTTTTATTCAGTAGTTGTTACTTAGTTACTTGGTTTATGTTTAATTAGGGTCATTATAGATCCGTCAATTAGCGTGTTCTTTATTTACTCTGCATAGTTTATATTTGCAGGATTTCTAATGCAATTAGCAGCATATCTTTTGTTTATTTCGTTAATTATATTTACACATTTTTTATTTGTTTACTTTTATAGTTTGTTTTTTTTCAGTACATTGTAGTACAGTAGTTTTTTTCTTTTTAGTTAGCTAGAGCAGCTTTCATTGTGGTTGGCATAGCACAGCAATTAACATAACATGTTTAGTTCTAGCTTTATTTTAGTTTACCATAGTTTTTTAGTAGTTAATGTAGCTAGCATAAAGATTTATGCACTTTTTACTTTAACATACTTTTAGTGTACATAGAGGAGTAAAAGCTATGGTTTTTTTATTATTATTATTATTATTATTTAGGGATTTTTCACCTTTGTTGATAGGACAGGGTAGATTGACAGACAGGAAAGTGTGGGGAGCAGAGATAGGGGAAGGAATCGGCAAAAGGACCTCGAGCCGGGAATCGAACTCAGGTCGCCGCGAGCAACTCGGTGCTGTGTGTCGATGCACTAACCACTAGGCTATTGGTGCCGACAAAAGCTATGTTTTACTACCATTCAGTAGACATAGGTTTATAATTTTGTATATCGTTTATTAGTTTATAATTGTATTTCGTTTTATTTGTTTGGTTCCTTGACAGATTCATTTACACAAAAACAAGAATGAAACAAATGCAATTAAACATAATCATACTAAATGTCAGATATTTGCTCAGTACTAAGATTCCATGGTCAGCACCCTGTTTCTGCCTCTCTTTGAGTCTCGTTTACTCTGCCAAACGCCTCTGTAGGCTGTTAATTAAATTAATTAACGACCTGTTAGCTCAATTATTCATGAAACCCGAGAACAGAGAACACAAGTCCAACCAACACTCGCACAAACCGACACTAGAGATGCGACCGCGAGATAGAGAAAGACAAGTGGGGGAAGAAGTGGCTTTTTTGGATAAGTTTGGTCTCTATTGGTATGTACGTGTGCTTGTGTTTTGTGCTGTTGGATGTGATTTTTGCTTTGTATGCCTGCGTTTAGCTTGTTTATTATTGTTGAAGGGATGATGCATTGGTTTAGAGAGAGACAGAGAGAGAGAGTGTGTGTGAGAGAGCGAGACTTAATTTCTTGAAGTTATTTTTTTCCATTAAAGAGACTGATGCTCCTGCCTCTGCTCTCAAAAAGTCAATTAACCAGAAAACTGAGCCAATTGGCTGTTGCTATGGCGAAAAGGGGCGGGACTACAAAGAAGAAACCCTGATAGTTTTTTTCCCTCAGAGAGATTAGTTAGACAGAGTATGACTGATCCATTGGTCATGTTATTAATATATTGTGTTGTGCTCTTGTTATTAATGTCCCAGAAGTTTTGGCTTTGAGTCTGAGAAACAAGACTTCTGATATTTTAAATGAAGATAATACTAGTGCTGGATAAAACTGATTAATTCATTTGAATTGTGTAATGTGCTTCTAAAAAATAACACATTTTGATGTGTAGCTGTTATAGTACATTTTAATCCACGAGTGTGAAAGCACGTATATTTAAGAGTTTTTTTTTTTCAGTGTTAAACTTTTACCCAAAATGCAGTGTATTTCCCACTAGTGATGGGAAGTCCAATTTTTCTTTCGGTTCTTTCGGACAAACAGTGATCAGACCAGTATGTTTTACTTAAACTTGAAACATGTCTTGTTGCATTTTAAAATGCAAAGAGTTGAATGTATTGAAATGATTAATGATCTGAAATGATTAATGAACATTTAATAAATTAAAACTATTTTCAACATATTTGATCAATGTTATCTGTCACACACACCAATTGGTAATATAGGAAAAAAGGTAATATGCAAGGGTAACACACTCCAGTTTGATGTAAGAATAAACTCTTACTGTGTTAAAATGAACTCTTTGAGTAATGTACAAATTTCACACTTTAGAGAGTATTATTTTAGCTCCGAAAGGGGAGTCATATTTACACCCAAGGAGTGTTAAGTTAAGAGATTTAACAGATTTAACAAATTTAACAAAGTTAACAGATTTGTTTTGCTGTTTGTAGTCCTGCTTTTTGTTGCCCACAATTAGCTTTTTTCTCATGTGTTTTCCACTGTCTCCCATACATTCCTATTTGGCCAATGTGCATGCTTGAAGACATATCCCAAAAGTGTACATACCAGCAGAGCAGCTCAAAAGCTCAAAGGCCAAAGCTTGAGTCATGTAGCGTGAGCTTGTCTGTGGTAAACTCATGCACAATTGTGTTATGATTCATTCAAAGCTGTTGAATAGTTAAATGTCAAGCGTGATCACTCAACATCAGCACACAACAGCAGAGAAGGTGCACGCAGACTTGCGAAAAGCACAACAACACACACATACACGACAGTTTAACTCCGTAGTGTCTGGTTTGACAGTCCTGGCTCTCTCAGAGCTGTCAATCACTGCAGCTGGGCCGTGATTGGCTCGGAGCTGTCATGCAGTGTGACAGCTCCTCCCACTCAGCCTCTCCGCTGTCATTGGTGCTGTCATGCCGCCGGGCCTCATGGGAAATCTCAGCATCGGAGGAAGTCTGAAGGAGTGGTCGCGGGGGAATGCAAGCGCGGCGAAATGACGCGCGCGACAGCGATGAACAGAGTGACATTTTCAGCTTTTTTTTTTTTTTTTTTCCATCGTTGATTCTCTCTTTTCTCATATGCAGCTTGTGTTTTAAAATTGACGGAGGTGTCTGTGGACTTGCTCTGTGTTGTATGAGCAGTGTGTGTGTGTGTGTGTGAGGCCCCGAGAGAGCAGCAGTGCCATCCGGTTTAGTGGAACTTCAAACTGCTTGAGGGATTCTGGGATGAGCTTGATCAATGGATTCACACATTACCGCCATACGAGGTAGACGCACTGTATCATTCCACAAGTATTTCGGTGTTAAATGAGGAAATGTTGAGTGTGTGGGCGTTTGAGATGATATACTGGTTTAATTTCATGGGTTCCCTGTGCCTGGAGCGCTACTGTTGGAGTCAGAGAAGAAAAATAAGAAATGAAATGAAAAGGTCAAGGCGATGCATGGAAGGAAAGAGAGAGAGAGAGAGAGAGGGAGAGGTAGTACACTGTCGTTCTGGATGATATGGTCTGGAATGAGAGCATCTTGTCTCTGGTTAATCCCTAATCTGGCTGCACAAGAGCAGAACTCACAGTCACATCCTTATCTGTCATAATCGCACAGCAGCTTCATATAATCCCATTATACTGAGAATAATCCAGCTGCCTACCGGATCATGGCCTGACCTGCTATTGAGTTTTGTGTTCAGAATATAAAATGTGTGTCTGGGTTTACGTAATAGTGCACTACCTTTTCGAAAACAATTTTTTGTATAGAAAATATTCATTAATACTTGTGTTCCGCAAGGATGTGTTAAACAGATAAAAAGTGACAGTAAAGACGTTAAACTTGTTTATGAGAGATTTCTTTAAAATATTATAACAGTGACTAACCTGAGTGTGAACCATCCTCAGTTCTAATTTATGTAATTTTGTCTGTACATTCTGCTAAACTTCTCCATTTACTTTCCAATGAAGAAAGCGAGTCATTCTGGCTTTGAAAGACACAAGATTGAGTAAATGATGACCAAACTTTTATTATTAGGTGTTTCATGCAGTTCAGCTCTGCCATGAACTTTCTCACCCTGTGCCTTCTGTAAAGGTGGCGCCAAATATCCAATAGCTCACCAAGAATCATGAGTGAGACTAAAGTGACTTTTAGGAGACAAATTCAAGCCGAATCACAGCAAGTAGCTTTCTCTCAGTCTTACTAAACGTTCCTTTTCCTCTGCTCCGCCTCTACACACACACACACACACACACACACACACACACACACACATACATACTCCATAACTCTCTGTGGTATTGTTCATCTCTGCCTGGTTCAATTAAAACGCTGACAGCAGCCACAAAGGAGTGAATTGAATGCTCCAAAAGGTCTTTTTACCCTGCCGCCTGAGACAGAGCCTGAGATCGAGAGGGAGAGAGAGTCATCAGAAGAGAACAAATGCAAACAGAGTGATTGTGTTCCACCACAATCGGCCGCATCTCCACTTCTTATCGCCTTTCGCAGCCATGCTAAGGCTAAAGCTTTTGCAACTCTGATTCATACGTCTCCAAGAAATAAATATTATAAAATCTGCAGTTTTGTGTGTGTGTGTGTGTGTGCGTGTACGTGTGCGTGTGCGTGTTCGTGTGTGTGTGTGTGTGTGTGTGTGTGTGTGTGTGTATGAAATCCCTCGTTACTGACAAGTGGTGCTCCGATTCATCAACTACTGCTCCTACCGTCCAGCAATTTCTCAATTTAGCGGAACTGAATCTTATGTTTACATTGTATACACCGGTATTGTACTTGCCGGAAGCTAACTCTCTGCAACTCTCACATTATCGCCCACTGAAACTAAGTAGGGCTGCGCCTGGTTGCTGCCGGAAGGCCAGCAGGGGGCACTCAACCTGGGATCGTGTGGGTCCTAACACCCAGTATAATGATGGGCACTCTATACTGCTCAATGAGCGCCGTCTTTCAGATAAGACGTTAAACCGAAGTCCTGATTCTCTGTGGTCATTAAAAACCCAGGATGTCCTTAGAAAAAGAGTAGGAGTTTAACCCCAGCATCTTGGCCAAATTTGCCCATTTGCCTCTGTCCATCATGGCCTTATAACCATCCCCAATCAGCTAGTGTGTGGTGTGCAATATGCATCCGTCAATGATGCATCCGTCACATCATCCAGGTGGATGGTGGTGAATTCCCGCAATATGTAAAGCAGTTTGAGGTTCCAGCGGTTTGAGTGGTTTCCTTTTGGGAGTATGTTGTCGTATGTTGTAATTTGCACTGTGTGTATTTTGCACTGTCTGTATTTTTGCACTGTCGTTGTATTTGCACTGTCTGTATTTTGCACTGTCGTGAGCCAGCACCTAAGCTTTTCACTCATCATAGCACACGTGCTGCTGATGATGTGACAATAAAAGTGATTTGATTTGATTTGATTTGAGAAAAGGACTATATAAATGTAAGGAATTATTATTATAATAATAATTATTATTATTATTATTGTTATTATTATTATACATGATTAAATACTGCTTGTTCTGTTGCTTCTGAAAAGCTTGCTGATTGGACCATCCCTGTAAATAATGCTATATAATCATGGTAAAATTCACCAAATGATCAGTTACCTTAATTTTATCAGCTGACACTGCCCCAAAAAATCTTGCTTTGAGTGCCCTGAACTTAGATCACTGTCAAATATTCAACTTTCTAAAATCCAATGATCCCTCAAAATGCACTTGAAGATTGATATGCAGATGATAGCATCTAATAAACATGTCACTATCAGCAATAGCTCAATGAGCAGGTATATGATTGTCTGTGTGCGTGCTGTCATTTAGGTTTAAAAGGCACAAGTAGCATTGATATGGAAATGCACTCTGCAGTCGGTCTGTTTTGCATTTTCATTCATTCCCTTTTCTCCTCATTTTATGTAACAATTTGCATGATTAGATAATTCAGATTTTATTATGAAAGCCAAGGGAATAAGAGAAGGTGTTAGAAAGAGGAAGGCCTATGTGCACCGGTGAGATATACATAAATAAAAACATGTGTACACACAGCCCTCCCCCTCACACTGAATGTGACAGTCGTGCTTCAAGCTTTTGGTTCCTCGAGAGGCGAGGGGTGTGAATTTACAAAGACGACCAGACGGACTAGTGGTCATTGTCTTAAAGGGACATTGTTTCAAAAATGTAATGCTGTCAATAGGTCTCTCACATGTTGTTTATGAGCCTGTATATTATTCTTTCTCATATGGAACACAAAAAATGTTTTTTTATGTCTGAATTAAATGTAATAAACAAACAATTTGAAAGGTCATTTAGAGGTTATATTAATGCTGCATTAAGCACAGCTTTATATTATTCATTTGCCAGATTTTGCCATGCATGATTTAAGTATTTATTTCATGCATTTATTGTTTTTTGTAATGAAAAGATTAAAAAAACGTTGAACTCAAACACTGTACAAAAATAGTGATGTACTAAAATACATGATTTTAAAGAGCATTTTGATTATTTCTATTTTTTATTTTTGAATTAGTTGTTTAACTTGAAATCCCACCATTTGTATACAGATGTACTAAAATGTGTAATTTGAGTTATTGTTATTTCATTTGGAATATTTTTTTCTACATTTCTTTTCAAAACAGTATAAATGTGCATATCTTTATTATTTGACATGTTTTTACATTGTTTCTTTGAACTGAACATTAGAGCCTCGAGTGGCCACCAGAAGCGCCAGGATTATGAATGCTTATGTCTGTTTTTTAAACCCAAACTTTAGTTGTTTCTCAAATAAGTATATTTTTAATGGATGTCAGTCTTTGTGTCACACTTAACACAGTGCTGTTCTCAAGCTTTAATCTAATTCGAGTGTACAAACCTCAACAACATAGGCTCATTCTAAAAATGTTGCTCTATATACATTTCTGAAGGTCGCGAATTATGTAGCTAGAGGAACGTATGGCTGCATTTTGTTTTTTGAAACGAACACTACAGGGTGATATGATGCCGTTTTTTTCGTGCTTACCAGCTGACTGCTTACCTCTGTATGAATGATGTTTCCACTGTTACCAGTGTAACGTAGGGAGTGACACTGACAACGGAGGTGAGGATCCAATCGCAGATTTATTTGTGAAGTCAGGTAAGCAGTGGTCATCACAGGTGCAAACAGATGTATACAGGAATCCAGAATCGTAGTTGAAGTAACAGGCAGAGGGTCAACAAGGCTGGTAGCAGACAGAGATAAATGAACAAGCAAGGCGAGGATCAAAACATGGCAAGACTAGACAAAAGAAAACGCGTTGTAATGTCACTTAGTTAACAAGATTCAGCAACTAGAGTGAGTGTATGTGCTGCTTAAAGAGTGTGTGTAATCAGTCCTTGACAGTCCTCTGTTGGTGTGTGCAATCAATGGTGACTGAATTTGTAGTCTGTTTACAAGCAGATTTGTAGTTCATGGGATGTGTGTGTCTGTGTGTTTTTACCAGCAATCTCTGGCTGTTAGATCGCTGGTGATCATGACAACCAGTTTGTCCAGTGGCTCGTTGTGTATTTCGAAGCATTTTAAACACAGAGAGTAGTTGACGTGAAGACAGGGTTTGAGTCTGGTGAAGAACATTCCAAAAAGCAGGTAAGACAAAACAAAAGCCAAGAAAAAAAAAAAAAGTAAATAATAGGGTAAGAATGTGGTAAAATCTGAAAACCTGGTAAAAATCAGGCTGCCGTGAAGGCTTTTTTCTGGATTGCTTTTTAAAACTGTTGATTGGGATTAAGGAAGTGGATGGGCAGGTCAATCAGTGCTTTTTAAAACACTATAAGTTGGGTTTAGGGAAGGAGGTGGGTAGTGGGATCGGTCGGTTGGTCAGTCAGTCATTCGACAGCGGCCTCTGGTGAGAACAGCAGGTGCAAATGACTGCCTTGAGAAAAATTTGAGATCTGAAAAAACATACACAGCGGCCTTTGGTGGATTCGCAAAAATAAAAACTGCACCAAAAAAGTAGCTCCTGGGACATATTTGGTGCTCTTCAGAAATGTATATAACCTGAAGTATACATTGAACTATTTAACAGACTATACTCAAATGCCACTCTACCTTTTTTATTCATATTTATTTAAATATATCATTTAAATTGACAAAACAAAGAGTCACATGAGTTTGAAATTTCATGAAGATGAGCGAATGGTGTAAATGAGAGGTTTTTTTGTTTTTTGTTTCTTGAATGCAGCACAACTATTGCAGCTTTACACCCAGATGGGTGACAAAAGAAGTGGGTCGCAGTCTTTCCCAATCATCATCATTGTGGCTTGGAGCAAGCACTTAGCTGGCTTCAGGGGAATTGAAAGTCCTTTCAATTATGGAGCTGTAGGTCTGTTTGGGCCGAAAAAAAGAGAAGCAGCAAACAGCAGGAGGGAGAAATAAATAGATATTGACCATAAGTGACCGTAATACTGTAAGTGGTTGAAAGATTTTCTCATGCGAGGAGAACTCAATAGAACAGAGAACAGCAGAACAATGTCTCGGGTCAGAGGTCACTTATCATCCACATATTTTGCACTGTCATTTTCAGACGAGGCCAAAGGTCAACCCTATTTCCATTTTACAAGCAGACCCAGAAACCACACACGAGCACATGACTGTTCAGTCATAGTTTTCTGTCTTCCTCTTTTTAAGAGCAATAAAATCAGATGTTTGTGGAGTTTGTGCTCATGCTGCATTTATCTGATAAAAATGTAATATTGTGAAATATTAGGGGAAAGCACTGTAGGCGATTGACTGACTGATTGGATTGCAGTTGATTTTTTTTTTTATGCTGTTAAATGTGCCATATAATGAAAACCTGTATATACCTATAGGCATAGCTGAATAATAAGAGTTCAGTAAATGGAAATGTACTTAAATAGACACACCATAAGCCTCAAACACCATGTTTTCTTGTGTAGCCTGTGAGTGTAAAATCCTGATGAAAAACTGGCCAATCAGAACAAAACACAGACTATTATGTTGCACACAGGATCATTAATATGCCATGATACATCTTAACATTATTTTCTATTTACCTTATTCTGCACTAGGCATGGGCCGGTATAAGATTCTGATGGTATGATAATCTTGGATAAAAATATCTCGGTTTCACCGTATGACGGTATTGTGTTTACTGCTCTAAAATATGTTTTTTTTTTAAATGTCTTTGTAAAAAAACAAAACATTTTTCCCCTTTGAACACAATATATTTTATTTTGAGAAACATTTAAAGTATTTTGGAGCAATAAACATGTCAAGCTGAATAATTCAAGTAAATCATTGACTGCTGCGGTCTTCATTTGCAGTCTTTACAGATGTCTTTACAATTTACACCTAAAAAAACAGACAAAAAAAATGTAAATAAAAAATGTATTTACCCATGCCTTAGGAACAGTATAGCAGAAAATTTTGGCGGTATGAAAACCTTGACTTTTCCATACCATGGTATACCTTAAAAAAGGTTAATGTCCCATGCCTATTCTGCACGTACAAGCGGGTCCAGCTTTTAAAATTTTTTGGGCTCGAGACTTCCTGTCTCATTCACTTCCATTCATTTTTAAACGTTAAAAACAGCTCGTTTTGCTTTGTGATGTTGCAAACTGATATTTTCTTATTATATGATTCTGCTTTGTCTGTTTAATCATGAAAACACTTGTTTGTAGAGCAAATTTGACCGTTTGACTGGTTTATTATTCCTAAACATTTCTGTCATAGGCAGCTGAATCGCAAGTTCTAAAACAATCGCAGAACAAGCGCACTTCCACATTATGAAAAATTAGATGATCACATAAAATAATTTCTGGTGAATTTTCTAACTGACCTAAGTCACTAAGTATCAGAGAACAGTTGAATCAATGCACAGGCGGCACGGTGGCTCAGTGGGTAGCACTACCGCCTCACAGCAAAAAGCTCGCTGGTTCGAGTCCCGGCTGGGCCAGTTGGCATTTCTGAATAGAGTTGTATGCATGTTCTCTCCATATTCGTGTGCATTTCCTCTGGGTGCTCCGGTTTCCCCCACAGTCCAAAGACATGCAGTGTAGGTGAGTTGGATGAACTAAATTGGAGAGAGTATGAGTGCGTGTGTGAAATGCTGTTTAAAACGTATGCCAGAATAGTTGGTGATTCATTCCGCAGTGGTAACCCCTGATAAATAAGGCACTAAGCCGAAGGAAAATGAATGAATGAATGATGCTCTCTATGGCACAGGTAAAATATGCAAATGTGACATTATTTAAATATAAATATGCTCATTTATTGGAATGCATGAATTTTCGGCTGCTGAAAATTATCCTCCCAAAAAGTCATTTTCAGTTTTCGGCTGAAAGACAACAACGACCAAAATTTTGAGCCAGAAAAAATGATGTTCAATTAAACTTTTGGGTATATAGGTTTTAAACTCTGTATACAAAAGACACACAATCAGGAAATTGTATAAATGGAAAACTAATCTCACATGTAAAGCCGCAAATAGGAATTTTCATTTGAAGTGTAAAAGATTCAGCTCCCTCAATGTCAAATCAGAATACCGTGGTTTATGTGTCACCATGGGTATTGATAAATACAAAGTAATCTGCCGTAGAAGATAATTAATTTAACGAAGCCAATTCAATTTATATCTTGTTATTAGTTTTTGTCAGCAATAAAAAACTGTTGTGCACTCACTTACTCTTTTTCTCTCTCTCTCTCTCTCTCTCTCTCTTTCTCGCTCGCTCTCTCTCTCTCAGTCATCTGTCATGCATATATGCACTGATTAAACCGCGCACACACTTCATCTTACATACTGCTTCAGTGGCTCATTTTGCAGAAAAGAGCAGAATGAAGGAGAGATGTGGCGTATTGTAAGAACAGATGGAGGAATGAGTGGAGGATAATTGTGGCCTCTGTAACCAAGCGGAAAAGAGAAGCAGTTTGGCCTCCATAATACACACACACACACACATTTATACTGTGTGTTTCTCACTGCTCATCACAGCTGTTTGAGTGTATTTGGACTTTAACAAGCATTTGGTTATATAGCATGATCGAGCATTAGGGCAGTACAGTATGCTGAATATTTATGAAACTGACAAAGATTTTGCTGGTGATTGCGAGATTAAACGACGTTGTTTTTTAATGCCTTTTAAAATTGTTGGTCATTAAGTTTCATTAAGATATTAACTCTGTGATCCCTTAACTCTTTTGAGTTTGAAAAATGTTTTTAATAGTCTTTAATCATCACTTTAAAAATGTCACGTTGCAGCCATAGCATTTGTTATTTTCATGTTGTAAAGAATCTGACGCTCCTCAAATCTGTTGTATTGGATTATTGTCATTGATATTAACACGTGGAGAGGTGGTAAGCTTGATTCATTTTGGTGAGTCAGTTCAGACTGTCACTTTTAATGAATAATTCCAACCTCTGAGTCATCCACTTGGTGCTCAGAAAAGATTCATTTTACTTGAAATAAAATAAACTTTAACTTGAAATAAAATGTACAGTATTTTATTTCAGCTAGTTGCCAAGTTAAACTTAATCTACTAAAATTAATTAATCAGTTACCCAACAGACACACAACGTCATAAGACATCATTATCAGGTTAGATTTAGGTCGCCAGCATCTAAGGTCAATGTAATTTTGATGTCCAATGACAATGTGAAATGACGTTAATGTTTTGTTGATTTTTATTTATTTATTTTTTTTAGGTTGTGTTTGAAAGTGACCAAAATCCAATGTCTTTCAACATCTTAAACCAACGTCATATTAACATCAAATACTGACATTTATTTATAAGGTATGGCAACAAAAATAAAAACAAACGCCTGCTAGACATCATATTGGTAAAGTCCACACAACGTCAAGCTGAAGCACCATTAGACATCGATAATTTGTTGTTTTTAGGATGCGTTGGAAACCAAAATGCAACGTCTGTCCAACATTGGACATCGACATTGGCCTGACATTGGGTTCTGACGTCAACCTGATTTTAATTTCCAAATAAAATCTCCCACGACGGTGGGGTACAACGTAAATCTGACGTCATGTTGACGTCCTATGCCTGCTGGGTGTTGGTGATGGTAGTGGTAATAGTGGTGGTAGTAGTAGTAGTAGTAATTTATATAGCAGTTTTACAACACAGTGTTGCCAAAAGTGCTGAACACAATCAATACTAATTAAAATAACAAATCACACAGCCATAAAAAAAAACTAAAACATAAAACAAACCCCTCAAAATTCTAAGGGCTCAAATGCTGAATGACGGAGATTTCAATTTCAGAAGGTTATTAGTTAATAACAATTTTAAAATAGTAACAAATTAATACTTAAAATAATTTACTATATCTGTATAAATTAGTTTATTGGCTGAAACAATGATTCCTCTTGTCATTTCTCACATAACATTATGACAGGGTTTTTTTCCTGCACAGAGAATTGCGATCAAATGTAGTACCTGCACTTTTGACAAAAATCAGACAGGCAGTCATGACTACCAACAGACCCCAAATTATACTTAAACACTGGTCATGTATTTAATTAGGTTTAATCTCAATGTTAATTATTTCATTAATATATAAATAATTTATGAATATAATTGGCATTCCTCTTAATACAATTTATTTAGTTTTTCTTTAGCATTTTTAAAATGAGCATTGTCTGTTGTTTTTTATGTGTTTTGTGATTAATAGTTAATGTTAATAAAAACATCACTACACTGGTTTATCAACCAAATCTCCAATACCTTTATGCAAGTGAAAAAAACAACAACCCACAGCTAACAAGTACAAATGCTGATATGTTGCACTGCATTTATCGAGCGGACTAATAAGCTAGTTTTGATTTAATTAGCCGCAGTTAAAAGCCAGCAATCGTGGACAAGGCTGACAGATGGCAGAGTTACAGGCTCAGCGTGTGGCTGGAGCGTTTCAGGTTTGATAGGAAGCAGCCTGTGAGCGTGCAGTTGTTCATCGCCTCCACAACCAGCTGTCAAAGCTCATTCTCATTCAGACTGGACGGTGGAGGTGACGAGGTGAATTCACCGCTCGCTGCATCCGAGTGCCATAAGTGCACTGTTTTTTACTGTGCGCCAAGCATAATGTTTGTGAATTTTAACATATTTTGCCCTTAAAAAGTGGCTTCAGGTTTGCTTGTAGCTGTCATGTGGGCTGTGGAATTGTGGATTGTGTACAGTTTACACATGTAGGACTGGTTAGTATGGAAGGTTAGGATCTGTGTGTCTCAAATGATGTGAAGGTTTTTGTAGATTGTATTTTGGATATTCAGATTTTTAATCGATTTGGTGTTTAAGTTAGCATTACTCACAATTACTCTGAAAAAACTATTAATAGGATTTAATCCATTTTTTTAAGGTAAGTGGTTGCAAATCATTTTTATAGGCTGAATTTAAACAAACAAATTAAATTTAGTGATGATCCCCCACAAGTCCAAAGACGTGGTACAGGTGAATTGGTAGGCTAAATTGTCCGTAGTGTATGAGTGGGAATGAGTGTGTATGGATGTTTCCCAGAGATGGGTTGTGGCTGGAAGGGCATCCGCTGCGTAAAAACATATGCTGGAAAAGTTGGTGGTTCATTCCGCTGTGGCGACCCCAGAATAATAAAGGGACTAAGCCGAAAAGAAAATGAATGAATGAATATTAAAATCTAAGTTTATATATAAACCAGTTTTTAAACCAACATTCTTTTTCTCTTTTTTAATTTAGTTTATTTCTCCCTTAGAACCTTTAATACTTAAAAGTTTATAAGAATGGCATTTATTTAAAATAAAATAAAATAAAAGTGTATCTTTAAAAAATATATGAAATAAATGGTAAATATATATTATTATTAAATGGTTAAAATAAAATAATTTTACATTTTCAGCATTTTTAAAAATGTATTTAAAAAAAATTTAATAGGGGTGAATAGAATAGAATAGAATAGAATAGAATAGAATAGAATAGAATAGAATAGAATGCAGTGTGGACTGAAATGGAAACTTACAAGATTTAACCGAGGAAGGCGAGATAGACAGGGAGAAACGCTGATCAGTATTAAAGGGCTTCATGTGCCAGCGATAATCTCACTTCTGAACTATAAACACACAGCTGGGCTTATACTAGTGAAGGGAATGTTGCCACCAGAAGCTGACCGGAGCCTTCTGTGAGTCATCTAACAAGACTAGCTTAACTCTACACCCTGTGAAACGTTTTTCATTCATCTGAACTCTCTCATTGCTGATTTTGACAGGCCTGTATTAAATCCAGCCTGTCATTTCAGGGGTTTTAATGTCTTCATCTATTTTTGTTTATCCTTATTAGTGTGTTTGGTAGGGCAGAAATGTTGCAGTGGATTCCCAATTCCTGCTACTGAAATCAATTCTAAAAATCTATTCCACACTGCTTTTTGTCATCCTCTTTTTGCTTCTTTCTTCTGAAACTCGAAATAAATAAGCTATAAAAAGAAGCTTAATCAAGCACACCATTTATTGCGTGTATAGTGTACAAACATGGCATGTCTAAAATGCATGTGCACAAATTCATGTGCACTGAATAGGATATGAACTGTAAACAATGCACTAAAAAGGTTTATCTGTCAATCAGATGCATGTTTTTTTTATTTAATTTAAAGACAGCAGACATTCGGATCTTAAAAAAAAAATAGAGTCAAGTTTAATATGAAATGAAAATAACATAAAACCCCTCATGTTATTTGAACTATTCATCAAAGCAAACCTTCCGAAAGAATCTCTTCACGGAAATCTGACCTTTCATAGCATTTCCCAGGAGTCAATTCCCCTCAATGGAATCAGCTGTAGTGTTTGGATATCTACTCACACAAATGCATATGTTAATGCTATGCTAGCTGATCAGTGGTTACTCTTGTTGAATAGCTATTGATTCAGTTGGAGAGAGGCTTAGCATAAAACCAGGTCTTAGTTTAGAGACAGCACAAGCGAGAAAAGTCTCTGTTTTCTCTTCCAAATGTCTACAGAGCACATGTTTGTCATACAAATGCACACTCTATGCATTGTACACACACGCACACACACATAGAGGCTAATGTCAGATGTAGCCTGGTGTGATGTATGTGCCCAAACGCTTTCTGGAGGATTGATTGGACCTTCAGCGGAGCTCTATAGAAAATCCCAAACAGCTTCAGAGGCGTGATTTTCCTGCAGAGCACCCTCCTTTTACTCTCATTCCCTCTTTCTTTTTTTCTTCCTCTTTGAAAGCCTGATCCTGTGAAGCCTTCTGCCTCCTACGGTTATTACAGTACCTCTCTCCATCTTTCTTTCGCGCTCTCTCATCCATATTTTGCCTTATTGCACAGGCCGGCACTGCTAGATTGGCATCTGTGTGAAAAAAGCAGGTGTTGAATAGAGTGGTCAAAGGTCACGGATTACCAGACTCCTAAAAATCTCAGGAGCTGTCATTCATTCTGCACAGAGAAGCATCAGACGCCCGACTGTTGATGTTGATCACTGTAGTTTGACCTTTAAAAATGGAGGTTTTGTGAAGCTCGGAGATGTTTATGGGCTGGGTGGAGGTGATCGTTACGCAATCAATATTTCAATCTATTCGTTTATTGAACGCTGGTCCATCCTTGACCCATCAGCATCTTCGAACCCACAATTAGATTATTGAAAAAGAGATAAAGTGCTTGTTCAACTGTTTTTTACTTTTTTGTCAAAAGTGTTTGCCTTTTATTAATTCGCCCACATTGTTCCAAAACATACATTTTTCAATGGAAATCAAAACAAGATTTTAAACAGAATGTTTAAGTTGTTTTCATGAAATGAACGTTAAATAGAACCTAGTTAGTCAAGTGGAAAATAAGAAAAAGAAAGGGTATTATGAAAGTAGTCAGCTGTTTTCTATATAGAGATAGTTTCATGTTATCATGATTATTAGGTATTCATTCATTTCGAAACACTACTAGTTTAGTAAATCACACGAAAGCTTATATTTTAAAGTGTTATTTTTTCTGCTCAGTAATCAAATAATACAGCACACAATTACAATTGTATAAAACATGTACATTAACATTTAAACATAACTAATAATTTTACAGTGAAAATAAATGAACGAAAAAATGAAGGAATAAATAAATGTATTTGTCTGATGTACAGTAAATCTAAGCCACATATTAGCTAAGTAGTTCCCTGTTAAAAAGAACAAATGTAGTCAAAGGCTACTGAACCTCTGTCTCAAAGGCACTTTTGATCAACTATATTACAAAATTGTTTGGCACTTTTTTATTTTGTATTTTTGTTCTCTTTGGAATAGAAATGTGTATATTCCATACAAAGTATAAAGCTGATCGGTCCAGTTCTTGTCACATGACTCGCGGTTTGCTCACGGTATTCTTTCAACTAGGTGTGCCAACGTTAGCTCGTTGTACTGAGTGTGCGTCACTCTCAATAAGTGCACGCAAGCTGCCCGCCTCCATTGGAAATAACGAACATGCATGCAAAAGACGCGATATGTGAACAGCCCTTAGTTAATAATCTCAGCCATGCATTTTAGCCTTAAGGTACAAGCTCGAAACTTTAAACTATCACACATTACATTACATTTACATACTATAACTTTGTTTTATTGCAGCAGTTTTGTTCCGTGCAAGAAACACAGTGTTGAGAAGCCCTTATGATTAATTAACCATGACGAATTAAAGCGCTTTAATAGATTGTATTTCTATATACTATGAAATAAAATTATAATAACATTTTCAAAACATATGCTATTTTTTCACTAAAAATCATTCATACGTTCATCCTCTTTTCCTTTTATTTTGCGTAATGAAATATCTGCTGCTACATCTTTCATTATAACATTTATGAGATGTCTTAACCCTTTAACTACCTGCTTGACCAAATGGTTAACCATATTTTGACTGACTATATTTTAATGGGAGGAATATCTTACTTAACTAAAGCTGATTGAGCCATCTCTACCGTTTAGTATGTTATGCCAAAAAAATCCAAAAAATCCCCCAAAAAACAAGGAAATCACTCCTGGCATGTGAACTGTTTTGGTGAAAATTTGCAAGGTAAGCATATTTTTTTTTGACATATTACCCTCTAAGAGCCCTAACTTTACAAAGTTATGTTGCATGGTGCCATGAGAAATATTTACTGTAGTATGTTTGTAATAATTTTTTTAAAAACATGCTTAAGCCAATGCTCAACCATGCTCACACCTAGTGCCTCAGTTGAAGAGACATATGTTCTTCTTTTACCTGGTGTTGGGAAAAAAAAGAGCACAAGACCTATTGTCTCCTATTCATTTTGGCTAAATAGAAAAAAATCAAAAATTACACAAATTCTTCATACAGATCTGAACTGAACAACTCTGTGTATCTTACTGTAGATGTGTGTTTCTTCTCTATGCACAGTGCAAGGAATCACGAGTTTCAACTTCACTCATTAGTGTTGCCAGATTTCAGCACACAAGAGCAAGTCCATAATCAACCTAAATAAGTGAGAAAGTATTGGAAACGAGAAATTATAGTGAACCACATCTGCCTGCATTAACAAACTCCGTAAACTGAGCCAAACCTAAATTTGCTTATAATAAGTGTGTTGAAGTGCGCTCTATGCAAAAGGTTGAACGATGCCAGAGTGTTGCTATGGTAACCACAGTGTCAATCATCACAAGTTCGGAAGCAAGCAGCAATGTTGAATTACAATTTTGGGGATTCACTCCTGAGAGCTAAACGGGTCATTTATAATAATGATAATGTTTGCCATTCATCAGAGAAACATATACATTATGAACGCATACGTGCATGTACTGTATATACACAGACACAAGACATGTCTTTTTGCAGTTATCATTGAAAATACAGCTCTGTTTTTTATCATTTGTCCTATAGTTTTTTTTTCCTGCTAGTTTTTGTCTCCTGAGAGCTTCTTTGGCTTTACAGACAACCTTTTGAAATAAAAAAAAAATCTGACACAAGCTTTTATAATGCATTTGTGTGTGTATTTTTCTGAGTAATAGCATTCTGTTTGTGTATGTATGAGTGTGTGTGTGTGTGTGTATGTGTGGGCGGGCGGTACAGTAACAGATGCAGAATCGAAAGGCGCACTAACAGTGAAAGAGTGATGGAAGAAAAAGTGGAAAACGTTACTGAAACATGCAGTAGGGAAGAGCTTTAGAGAAGCAATTATACGTTTTCCATTGAAAACTTGGTGTGGCAACTTTAAGTTCCCCCTGTGACCTCGGAAAATCAGTTGCTATGACTTTACTGAACCTTCAGGAAACAAACAGTCAGATGACATCAGTTGTAAAACAGAATGGGATTGGCTCAGATTTTACTGATATTGCTAAACTCCGCCCCTTAGTTCACAAAGACAAATTAATTACTGCATCCTTCTCTAAACATATAAATGAGATTGAGGCTGAGTTCTGTTACAGGTCGGGTTAGTTCACAAAGAAAACAACGGTTAGTGGAATGCGAACCTGACCTGATTAGCATAACCTATTAATTATGCATTAAATACTTTAGCATGCACTCCAATGAACCATTACTTGTCATTTAGAAGATGCTTTTACACAAAGCGCATTAGAGTACATTAAGTGCATGGACAGTCTATATAGAGCACAGCAGTTGGATCAGTCCGGAAGTAGAACCTCCATTCATGTTCTCAATAGGAAAATAGATTTTTGCTATAACTAATACATCTTTAAACATAGACCTGTTGTGTGAGCTCTGAGGTTGTTAATCATGTAGGCTTTTTGTTGAAGATATCTGTTTGAATGAATTCTATTTGCATGAATGGAAAGCTGTTATGCATACAGTCTGATACCAACTATTGTCCAACTTTAATTTACAGGGCTCAGCATTAGGCATGGGCCAATATAAGATTCTAACGGTATGATAATCTTGGATAAAAATATCACGGTTTCACGGTATGACGGTATTGTGATTAGTGCTCTAAAATATATTCTTTTTAAATGTCTGGCTAAAAAAAACAAAACCTTTTTCCCCTTTGAACACAATATATTTTATTTTGAGAAACTATTTTGGAGCAGTAAACATGTCAGGCTAAATAATTCAAGTGAATCATCGACTTCTGCGGTCTTCTTTTGTTTCAAAAACACTGATTTCTTTACAATTTACACTTAAAAAACTTTTTTTTAAATGTAAATAAAATATCTTACACATACCTTCGGAACGGTATAGCGGAAAATTTTAGCGGTATGAAAACCTTGACTTTTACATACCGCGATATACCTTGAAAGCGGTTATCGTCCCATGCCTACTCAGCATATATGAGTACACCCCTCACAAATGTCTCATTTAAATGTATATTTTCTATAGGAAGCAATATTACAATATTATATATGAGCATGTACAGTACGTTAGATTAGATTAGTCAGTACCATAGTCAAATCTGGAGCTAATCTAACAAAATAACTTATGATAACAGTCCAAAATGAGTACACCAAAATGTATATGTTAGGGAAAAATAGTTTTTTTAGTACTTTTTTTAGTAATTTGTTTAGTAGTTTGTAATTTATTTCTCCAATATTTCACATGAATTTAAAATGTATTATCAATTTCTAAAAGATGTTTGGCATCATATATATTTACTAAAATAATATTTTAGTAAATATATATGTTTAATAAATCTGTTGTTCAAAGGCATCAAAATATATGACCTATATTCACTGAGAAATGGGGTGTACTCATGTATGCTAAGCACTGTACATATTTGTTTGTAATGTTGTGATGTGCATCAGAGATTTAGGTTTGGTTCATGGCTATTAATGCTTTATATAATCAGGACATTTTTATATTTGCTTTGAGAAATATTATTGGGAAATCACAAAAAAAGAAGAAGTCGGTTGCCACCAATAGCAGAGTTTCTCTGCAGTTTGCCCCTGCTGGTAGATATTGCAACTACACCTAATGTGGAGAGAAATTAATGTTTCTTTTGGGGGGGGGGTTGGGTGAAAGCAAATGAAATGTAGCCAGTATGTATTTTAGACCTCTTTAACAACCTCTGTCCAATAGTTTAGTCAATTATATTTTGCTTCATTTTTGAGTGAGCGATTATATTTGAGTCCATTCACCAATAAATGTTTCTGTGATTCATTTAGTCGCTGATTTTTAATGCTCTATCATAATAGCAGTAGGTGACAAACAGTGGGTGTCTTTGAGTATAATGAGTGAATGATTGAGTCACTTGAGGTTTTGTTCAGAATCATCAAGTCATAATTTGGTGACTAAGAAGTCTCATTATTTTTCATTAAAAGTTGCATGCCTATGTGATCTACGAAGAGACCATAAATGCGTATGTATTCATCTCCATTTTGTCACCGTGTTTTGCTATAAATGGCATTAATAGGCTAAAAAGTGATTTCTTTCAGTGATAATGTCAGCGAAAGTGAGCTATTGAGATTGAATTGCACCATCGCAATGCATTTCCAGTAGACTCCTTGCCGTGGAATTTGTATACTGTATGGTCATCAGTCATTTTTACACATTCATAAATTGGGGATTATGCTGTGTACACCTATAAAACCTGTCATAGTGCTACTCTTTCCATCAACCTGCTTACAGTATATGTCCTGCCAAAGTGATTGAACAACATTCTCCTTCCTATTGCTTTATTGTCAGATCATTCACAAATGACTTTTCTCATTTGTTCACAAACTTGATGTTTGATTCAGAGCC
>CAIGQQ010024821.1:834521-845935 GCA_903798035.1 Danio albolineatus
CATAGAGTATGTGTGTATGTCCTGGTCGTCCAGGTTAGGGGTTGAGCATTGGGCTAAGGAAACACCAACAAGTATTTATTAAAACAAATGAAGGTTGGGTTTTCCTTAAAACTTGATAAACACTGGTTACAGAAGCAGATGATCTTCTGACTGTATATCTATTTGTCTGTCAATGTGTCTATCTGTATATCTAAAATGCTCTACTCATAGATTTTTGATTGTTTCAACATTAATTATGCCCAATTCATTGAGATCGTGGAACACTACACAACCTTTTTATAATAAACTGGAAAGAAAACTCTTGTGTTATTTACCCTCGACCTATCAAACCCACAGTAATGGTCAAAACACTAGCAGTTGCTTTTTTAGAATCTTTCTTTGTGTCTGTCGTTTCTGAACAGGTCTTGTTGTGTTTCTAGGCAGGTGAACCAGATTGCACGCACACACACACACACACACACACACACACACACACACATTGAGCTTTTGTTCATTACTGAGAAACAGCAGACTGGGCTGTTGCAGGTCCAGCAGCTCTTGATTTAAACTCTTCTCCTGGAGAAAAGCGCAGAGAGAGATGGAGAGACCCGCAACAGGGCTGTAAATGAACAGAGAGAAGACAAAAGACACTATGAAGGTCATGAAGGCACATTTTATTGCAGCTTTTTGTTCTACTCTCTAGTGTTCCCCAGTGTGTGTGCGTGTGCTTCTGTGTGTGTGGGCAAGCATACATGCTTAAAGGCACGGATGTTTGTTGTAAAGCATTTTGTAAGCACTATCAACTCTCACTGCCATGTTGGACTGTGTCTCCACCCTCCCAGCTGCACACACTGCAGCTCTTTCAATTAATACATTATTAATGATTAGCAAAACAAAGCTCATTAATATTGAAGTGCTTTTATCACTGAGGAGTTTAAAAAGTTCTTTCACTTTCACAAGAACACACACATGCGTACACACACACATATACACACACATCCATTAGTCTCCAGGGGCACATAGCCAGTTACCATTAATCTAATTAACTGTCTCACTTAAGACCTGCCCATCAAAACTCATCCGAGAGAAGAGGAGAGGCAGACACAAAAGAGAGAGAGAGAGAGAAAGAGAGAGAGAAAGAGGAGGGTAAGCCACATATAAGCAGACACAAGCAATGGAGGTTTTCAAGTGCTGTGCTTCTGAAATTGGGTCTGCTTGTCATTTCAGTCTCTTGTGACAGTTCAGACTTGAGAAATTGTGTCAAGAACAAAAATCTTTCATTCAGTTTGGATTCACCTTGACCCGGAACGGATAACTTAGAAAATGGAGAGATTGAGCAGTAAAAGTGAACAGAACCGATGAAGAAAAATACATCAAGACTTTAAATGTTTTGTGACTCTTTGGTTTTTTTTTTATCAGTTGAAAACAAGATGACAATAAACACAATTATTCTAAAGCAGGGTTCAACACTAAGGATTTGGACCAGTGGTTCAGATTTTTACTTGCCCTGCCAAAATTTTTCACTGGCCCCCCCAAAAAAAAGTTTGTGTGTCAAAATGAATTTCTAAAATGTTAAGGAAACTGTGCAGGCATTTTATTGCAAAACAAAACCTGTCTGACTTAAAAATGACAGCAAAACATCACAAAACAGACATTTTCTTTTTGCCTCATAATTTGATGTTGCCGTCATGTTGTCATCTCTTCACTGTGTTGGTTTTTACCAGGTTACGGAAAAAAATAACGTGCTCACGACATCCAATCAAATTAGAGGAACCAAAAAAGCAATATGGTATTTACGACTTCACAGAGAAGGTAGCATTCAAATACTTGGAAGCACAAACTATTTCTTGATTTTAAGACTATATATGCATGCAATTGAAAAATAGTCGCAGGCAAATTAAAGTTTAGTGACAAGGCAGCACTGGCCTGATCGGGCCAGTAACGATTCTGTCTACTGTCCCGAGCATCTCTCACACTGTCCCCGGGCCATCAGGCAGTCCTTATTGTTAAAGATCGTTATATTTTTGTGCTCACACACTTCACTATTCATTCATCAAAGCAAAAATGGTGTTTTACTCCAACACAAAATAACAATGAATTCATACATTTTAAGTGGTCTCTTCATTCTTTTACATTGCTGTATATGTAACTACTAACATACAGTTATTATCAATTTCAACACAGTTTGAATTGATTAATTATTACATAAAATGATCCAGTCATAAAATATTTTCACTTAATCACTTTCTCCCTGGCCCATTTAAAATGTCTGCAATGCTTTAGGAACAAAGAATTACGATTTGTACGAAAAAAAGAGATGTAATTGTAAGTTATAAAGCATCCCATCATGTTATAATTGCAGTTTGTAAAAGGACAATGAGCAAATGCACAAAATATGTCAGAAGAAGTGGGTGACGCTCCATTGTGCTTCCTGACATGTTTTATCAAAGGGCTTGAAAATGTTTTAAAGACTCACAAATCAGCTTTTAATGTCAACAATTATAGATCATTAGAGGTCTGAAAATCACATGGATGATTGCGTTTGCATTGCGGAGTCTTGTAACGTTCACATTGAAGGCATCTATTCTCAGTCTTCTCAGTTTTCCATCCTGCTGTTATTCTCTTCCCCTCTTTCCTTCCATTATTCACTAGCAGGTCTCTGCAGCAAGCTCTCATTTCACCCTACTATGCCATGATCAATACCTGCAGTGTATGTGTGTAGGCTTAAAGTTACACAAAATGAACATGCGATCGGGCCAAATGATTTGTGCATGCACACTTGGGTCCTCGTTGCAGTACAGAATATATCAGCAGGACAGTGCATTTGCCTCTGTATTAATATATGCATGACTTAGCACTTTTGATCATGTTGGAAAGGGTTTTATTCAGCCTTTGAGACGTAGACCCATGCACAAACACTCACATAATATACATCAGTTTCATTTTCAGTAGTTTAATGCTTTTACATTCTGTTTTCCAATATTATCTGAAGAGAGATCTAGTATTTATGTTAAATCTTTAATAAATCTATACTTTTTAAATAACAATTCTATTTAAGTATGCATTATTTTTCAAATAAAGGAAAATATATTTTTATTGTTATATTTGTTATTATTATTATTATTATTATTATTATTATTATTATCATTATTATTATTATTATTATTATTACTATCATTCATTCATTCATTCATTTTCTTTTCGGCTTAGTCCCTTTATTAATCCGGGGTCACCACAGCGGAACGAACCGCCAACTTATCCAGCATTTGTTTTACGCAGCGGATGCCCTTCCAGCCACAACCCATCTCTGGGAAATATTACTATCATTATTATTTTAATTAATATTTATTTATGTATTAGCATAACTATCATCATTATTATTTATTAGTATAACTATCATTATTATTATTATTATTATTATTATTATTATTATTATTATTAATTTATTTATTCATTTATTAGTATAACTATCATCATTAATATTATTATTATTAATTTATTTGTTTATTTATTTATTTATTAGTATAACTATCATCATTTTTATTTATTTATTTATTAGTTTAACTATCATTATATTATTATTGTTGTTGTTGTTGTTATTATTTATTTATTTATTTATTAGTATAACTATCGTCAATATTATTATTAGTAGTATTATTATTGTTTATTATTATTGTTGTTGTTTATTATTATTGTTGTCAAGACGCCAATACAGGTGTCTGTGCTACTATTTTGCAGGGATTCTGCATAGTCTATGATTTGCACTGTTACCCAATTTGCATAATTCCTGTAGAGTTGCCTGCTAAAACAATATGGTTTATTTGCGCAGCATGTGCAAATAAGCAACGTTAGCAGCAGGCGCAATACATTTCTACTGAATCTCCCCTGCGGCACAAGAAAAAAGTAAATACCCATACATTCATTCTATGTGCATTTTAAACACACACAAACACACACACACACACACACACACACACACACACACACATATTGATCTAGTATGGCTCCTCCTTGTGTTAAGGAGCAGACATGATCTGAATTTTAAAGAGGCTACATTACTTCACCCTCTCTCTCTCACACACACACACACACACACACACACACACACACACACGGAGAGAGAGTGTAATGTGGCCTTTGGTAAATCACAGTTGAAAAGTGCCTCTATTTTGGCTCTTTCGCCGGTTGCTAAGCACAGATCTAATTGCTGGCAAATGTTTCTGGATGCTGTACTGTAAGTCAAACTGCTTGTGTGTGTGTGTGTGTGTGTGTGTGCTTTTAGCATATAAATGAAGCTGATAGCTCTGGATCTCATTGCAGTCCATCTGCACTAACCTAAACCCAGTACCTGAACTCAGTCCATTCACCTCACTGCAGTCACTAACTCACTCTAATGCAGCACTGCAGTCCTCCTGATGTCCCACAGCCCATCTGCGGATCCTCTAGAAGCATCGATCTGTAGATCATTTCGAACAGGAAGTGGCTGATAAACTACTATGTTCTATTTCGAGAAGGATTTTTTTTTGTATTGTTGCAGTTTTATCCGTGACAGGATCTCTTCCGATCAAGTCTACTGCAATGCAGATATGCTAATGAAGAGATAATGTCATTTCATTTTAATGTGCACGCTGCATTGTTTTGAGATCTTTCGTAAGCGTATGTGTGTGTTCTCGTGTTGCAGTGCTTGGTTTCTGGTCAGACGTGAACTGAAGCAGCTTTATATAACACCCTGATCAGAGATTCAAGACCCCCGAGTGTATCCCACAAGCCCCTGCCCGTTTGGCTTAATCTAAAGCACGCTTTGATTTCCTGCAGGCTCAAATTTGAGCTGCTAAAGAGAGACAGGCGCTCTCAGAGGGAGTTCAGTACACACGCATACAGCCACTGTCATCTACTGTACTGGAAAACAAGGAGAGAGATGCTACTTCATACAAGAGGCTGCGAGGTGCATGTCTTCTGCTTCTTGAGGATGTCAAGTGTGTTGGTAGGTGCGTGTTGGCGCCTGTGTGTAGTGTATGTTCGTGCAAGTGTGTGTCAGGCTACCAAGTACGCACACAGGTAGTGAAAAAACAACTTGATTAGCCAAATGATTTTGCAGTAAACTAAATAATAATATATTTCTATTTAAAATATTATAAATACAGAAAAAAAATCTGTCTTTGAGCCTTTGTTAATTCTGTATTTGAGATAAATGTATGTTTTTACAAATAGTTTAAGGAATTAATTTAAATATCTATTAAATATGTGATTTAATATCTATTAATTAGAGGACCTATTATGCAAAAATCACTTATAAGGGGTTTAAACACAGTTGTGTGGCAGCAGTGTGTGAATATAGCCAGCCTCTGATGGTAAAAGTGAATTACTTCTATTTTCTTTATAATCAAACATCATAAAAACAATCTGCTAGAACACTTTGATTGACATTCTCCCTTTGTACATGTCATTAGAGGGGAAAAGGCCTGTCCATTAGTAATGATCCCTCCCTCATTCGCATTGACAGCCCTGAGTGAGAAGCAGCTGTCCTCCATAAGTATTTTCAAACCACACCTGATGAAGATAATTTCAGCGACTAAGAGGACTGCAAACGTGGAGTTTTAGGATGCGCAAATGAACACTGGAGTCTCCACAGACAACTTTCTTCTGAGACCCCATGATAGACATTCATCATTCAATTATACTGTATATAGTTAATGAAAAATACTACTTTACATATACATTATTTGAGCCACATATCATATTCTAAATTACTGTCTGTATAGATAGAATTTGCTTTGTTTTGAGGTGAATGTCTTTGAGATTAAAAGCTTCTAGTTGTTTTAAACCAGTGAATTGAGAGTTTGTAAGTTGTTATGATTTGATTTGTTTAAATAACCGGTCCGTATGAGTTAGTAGCTTATGGATTGACTCATGCGAGTCGTTTTGCTTATGCATCAGTCACTTGAATCATTTTACATCACAGTTTTCTTTTATCTTATTACAGTTTTTTTTATTATTCATTGTAAAAATAATATGTTCATACAAATTATCATCTTGTGAATTGGTTCATAAGAGCCATTTTCTGATTAATTGGTACATAGGAGTCATTTGGTTGTGAATCAGTCTCTTGAGTCATTTATCCGTGAATTGAATTAACTTTCTTGTGCTGTTGATGTTTATGTGAATCTAAAATTCTGAGTCCTTTTGACTGATTTCTATTAGATTTGTCCATGAATTGGTTTATAAGAGTCATTTACTTGAGAATCAGTCAGTTGAATCATTAGTTTAAAATGACCTCCTTGTGCTGTATGTTGTTTTTCCATGCAGCTCAATCGAAATGTATTTTTTTATCCTAAAATTTCTTCTTTTTAATCTCATTTCATTCTATTTGGATTACAAAGTTACATTCTTAACTCAAGTATATCTGATTTATTTTGCCGCCACACTAAAGCTTCCACAATGGCTGCGTTTATTTCGTCTGTCAACATTCTTCCTGAAAGGTGTAGATGATCTGACTGTGTGTTTAGCGGGAGATTTTCCATCACATGCTCACAGTTTGTCTCTTTCAGAGCTTAAACTCGTTAAAAAGCTTGAGCTGAGTTTTGATTTGTTGACTGCTTGTGAAGCATCAGTGGATACGTGTTGATTCTTTTGAAGGATAAAACTTCCACCTCTATTCACAGACCTCAAGAACACTTCTAATTAGCGTCTGTTCAACAACTCGTACACTTTGTTTTCTGACAGATTCAATAGCCGTTGTCTCATGCAATTATAAACGCGATACATCATTTGAAACGAGAGAAGGAGATATTAGAGGAGTAATTAAATAGCGCTAGTAACAAATGACAGATGTAACGACAGATGTCCAATACACTTGACAAGAATAAATCGTATTATAAATAAAAATAAGAAAGCAACCACACAATTCCTACATGTTTTCCCAACACAAATTCGATTAAGTTGACTTGATGTTTTTTTACTAATTTAATTGGATTGAACATAAAACATTAAAGTTGTCCCAAAAAAATCCTGAAGATTTGTTGAGTCAGCTCTTTTTAAATAAGTTGTTTGCCGCATTTTATAGTTATGATTACGACAAGTATTTGATGTGTTTTTCCTTTCATAGCAAACACAGAGTATTGTGCATGACAATAAATGCTTAACATTGTCAGCCTAAGTACTCTTGCCCAGTGGTTCTCAAACTGTGGTACGCAAGCTTACTTCTAGTGGCACTCGGAGGAATTGCTGAATAATAAATGTTAAAGAATGAACACACTTTTAACCCTTTGATGCATACGATAACACCGATGTGATCAGTAAATTGATTTTAATAGGCTAACCTTTTATTTTATTTTATTTTCAGTTTTTTAATGTTTGTTATGTATTCTATCATTTATTCCATCACATTTCCTTCTCATATTTGTAACAGTTGTTGGGGGTTCCCCGCATTTTTATATCCCAATGTTGACAGGTATAGTTTATTAACTTGCTTTTCTGACAAACAAAGTCTACTTTAATGCACAGTAAGCAAATCTAATTTCTGATTTAAATATGTAAACCCAATTCATATATTTAAAGTTAATGTTTAGATTTAAAGACATACAAATAAGTCATATATACATGCAATATGTTGTTCAAAAAGAAATAAGAATGTATGAATGTGTTTCCCAGAGATGGGTTGTGGCTGGAAGGGCATCCGCTGCGTAAAACAAATGCTGGATAAGTTGGCGGTTCAGTCCGCTGTGGCGACCCCGGATTAATAAAGGGACTAAGCCGAAAAGAAAATGAATGAATGAATGAATGTTGTTCAAAAAGAGGTAATGTATAAATATGGTGACATATAGCCTATATTTATGAGGTCCAAGGAACTTGACGAATAGTCTACTTTATGATAATACTTTTTAACTTGTTAAGTTCGGTGCCTTTTTTAATTAACTTTAAAAGCACATTTAAATTTAAATGTTGGCCTGTAAGCACAGTACAGTGTTAATGTAAAAGTATGTAGAATGTTTAAAGTGACTGACAGTAAGAAATATTCTTTTAATAAGAATTATTCTGCCATGTTTTTGAACTGTACAGTGCTGTAGCTGCTTAATAAGGCCTACTGTATTTCAATACTGGTCATTATGGTGGTACTTGGAGAGGCATTTTTTTCTGAGGTGGTACTTGGTGGAAAAAAGTTTGAGAACCACTTTGCTAGCCTATTTAATGTTGAATATAATGCATAATATTTTACCAGTGAAAATAAAAGTTCGAATAATGTTGTCAATGACAAATGGCAAGCATATGTCTCAAGCATAATAATTAACTTCAGAATTATGAATAGTTGAATTCTGATTAATCACATTACTGTGAATTAACAACCAGGGCATATTTAAAGTATGTTCAAGTCCACAATTCCAAGTCTATACAAAATTTAGCATTTTAACCCTTTAGCCAGCACCCTGACGTGGACACACTGAGGTGCTGTTTTTCCCAAATGTCAGTGTTTATGAATAGATTACACCAAAAAGAACACAAATAATCTTCACAAACTATACATCCGTCTAAAGCTACAACCCTCAAGCACCCATTGCAGCTAGTTGCTTTTCAATGGGAAGCTTATAAAGAATGTATTTGCTAAATTTGTGTAAGTTTTAGAGAAAACGCTTATTAGATATGGAGTGAATATCATAGTAAAAACAACACATACACGCGTTCATTGCTGTACATCAGGGTTTATTTTGAAAGGAAAGAGTCCACAGAAAACACCCATCGAACACATTTAGTCCACTGACACAATAGTGTGGATTATGGATCGTTATTCGTTTTTTTATATAACCGTTTCTACAGGAGACCTGTTGTTTACCATGGTACTTACACGTGAAAACGGCGTCTTTGTAAGCTATGACATCACCTTGCTTTTTACTACAGTGTTACAATTAAATAAGATCAAAAACTGAATAAAAAGTCAAAGTTATAGTTACTAAAATCTAAACAAAGCTGTCGAGTGTTTAGACACTCTGCATATGCTGTCTCCCAGTCAAGCTGTAGACCTACACATAGACCTAACATAATCATATCATAATTGTTTTTTTTTTTGCCATATATTTGGGAAATAACAATAATCCTAGCATACTCATATTAACCTTTATTTTACATTCTCAGAATCACGAGGAGATCGTGATTCTCATTTTAGCCAGAATCATGCAGCCCTAATGCGCACACATAACATAATGCATTACTATCATTTTAAATCAAGACAGAACGAACTAATAGCTATCACCCTAGTTCACAACCAGTCAACTGATTACATTAAGAACTGCAAACATTTTTTGTTTTGCAATTTTTCTATTCATGTCATGTTGAAATGTGCAAATGGGGCACAATTTCATTAAAAATGCAGTGAACAAAGTCCGCTTCAAAATTGTTTTCCTTTTTGATGTGTTAGAGTAAATGGTTTTTACTGAGGGGATTTTGAGTATCTCTTTCACGCCCTAATTTAGAAAATACTAACAGCCAGAAAATAGCACAATATTTTGTTGAATAAAATGTTGTGCACTGTATAATCAGGCAAATCATGTATGAACAAATTCTGCTGTAAAACCTTCAGAATACAGAAATAAGTAACGTTTGATCTTTAAGTGTTGCCTGTATTGTCTGCAGACATGTAATATGTGATAAATGAAATGCTTAAAACTATATGGGTTATTCATTTACATTAGACCGAAAAAAGAAAAATATTTTACAAAAGTGCCAAAAAACTGATGTGCAACGTCTTTTTGCCTGTCGTGTCTCGTCTTAAACCTTTGTGTGTATTATAAGAGCAGATCTATGACTTATTGATGTAGCCGTGATGTGCTGCCGCAACCTCAGCTGAACCCAACACAGATTTAGATGAGGAGTGAAGAGGGTCTTTCCTACATACTGCACGCACAGCTTTCTATACAGTGAGGATCTGTCAAAAACTGCAGTTCTGTCACAACCGTTGGGATGAAAGGAGCATGAAACTGACTTTGAAAATCATTAGATGGAAAAAGACAAAGAAAAGTAGAGGGTGCTTGTGTTTATTAGTCTTCCCCGAAGCATATGCCAGTATTTGATAATTTTTCTTTCTTCCTCGCCTCATTCTCTCATGCCTTTTCTTCACTATCTGACTTCCTGCTGTCGCACCTGTGTTTTAATTGAAGATCGATGACTGTTGAAAGCTGTTGGGTGATTTTGAAGTCTAGAAATTGTTCATTTTGAGCTGATGTTTACAAACAAGCACTCGATTTCTTTACATTTGTAGCAAAAAAATCATTAAAGCAGACTTTGTTTTTGTAGTATTTAGATCTCAAATTGAGCTTGTAGTACAAATGTTACTGTGTCTACTGAAACATTACTAAACGCCAACCAAACATCATCCACTGTTAAATTCTGTAGAAATAAAAATTCATATTATCTAGTTCCAAATTAACAGTAATATAAATAAATGAAAAGTTACATTCTGTTTTTTAATTATATCATTTAATTCGAAACTCTAGCAGCTTAGGTGTGAGAGACGATAAACCTCTTGTCTTCCTGAGCACTGACAGATCCTAAAGTGATGCAAATGCTAAAGGCAGGGTCACAACGACTTTGGGTGATACTTTCAGGCCAAAGAAACTCTTTTGTTGATACACTTGTGTGGTCAGTGGCTGGGCAGGTTCTTTCAGCTATCGGCTTCATTTGCATGCTTTGTTTAATCATCACCACTGCCCCCTCCTAGAAACATATTATTAGACTTGTTTTGGACTCTGTTTAGACTACTCTTGTCACTGTGTGAGGCACTGTACACAGTTTTGCAGACTCGTGGACTTTTTGAAGATGCTGTTTGACTGCAGAACAACCAGCATGTCTCAGACTTCTGCTTGTCGAGTCTCTGGACTAGGTTTGCATTTTTCCAACAATTCAGAAATGGTCAATTCAATTAAAACAATTATGCAAACATGGTTAAATAATATTTTACTTTGACCAATGACAACTTATGTTTAAGGATATGGAAATAAAGTTAAAGGATTGTTGAAAGAAGTTGTGTTTTTCTGACTGTATATTATAGATATATACTGTATCTATAAATTGGTATTATGGCATAATTGATGTTTAGTAAAAATCTATTTCATAACCACTCATTTATGAAAATGAAGTTAACGAAGTTGTATTAGTAAAATAATTAAAACTGATTTATTTTCTTTTTGTGTGTGTTTTTTTTAAATGCTAAAATGAGTGTACAGTACAAATATCTAATTTAATGACCAACCGAACATTACCCTTATTTTAAGCAATTTCTGTTACATCCCAAAATGCAAAATGTGACTTATTATAGACTAAAATAAGAGTGATATAGTTATTTTAGAGTGATATTCAGTAAGAAAACAAATGGAGTCATGAGAGATGATTCTGTTGTGTGACGTAGTTGGTTGTGGAGATTTTATGGTTGTAATGTTCTGTGCTGC
>CAIGQQ010024821.1:855935-904530 GCA_903798035.1 Danio albolineatus
GTGTGTGTGTGTGTGTGTGTGTGTGTGTGTGTGTGTGTGTGTGTGTGAGATGTGCAGCAAATGAAAATGATAGCTCTGTTTTCAAGGACAAAACAAGGAAGCAAAAACCTCAGGCTATTAAGTCAATATCAGATTACACATGCACATAAACCTGACTCACATACGTTCATAATCTTCACACTCATGCTAAATTTGGTTGTCAGTTCACGTTTTAGTTCTTAATTGTGTCCTAGTATACACACAATTCAGTCAATTACAATTACAACCACAACCACATCCAACAACCCAATTTAATTTGGAAAAATCCAAATGTGAAACATGCATTTAATCTTTACATGGCACACTTTAGACCTTACATGGCTCACACTCTTGTTACCGAATCTAGCTGGAAAAAAATGTGAATGACAAGCCTCAAAAACTTAATCTTTTCAAAAACTGTAAGCCGCATACCAAAACACAAAACCTGTACCTGAATACATTTTAACTCTAGAAACTAGATCTGTCAAGGCCAAAGCTGCTTAGATTGTGAACATGGCAATATGAAGTGATGATGCGGCCTTCCAAAAATAAACAAGTCCTGATGCCACTATTGACGTTAAGGTTAAATCACCGAGCATAACGAGCCTTTGTAATATACTTTGGGTCAAATATATTGTGCACCAAACAGAAAACATGCTAAAGCATTGCCATGGTTACAAAAATCTCAGTCATTACAATCTCTGGAGAGAGTAATTGTCAGGGCTTTTGGCTGACTGGCTGCAGAAGTATTAAAGTATCACCAAACAATACATGAAGTGGTCCAAGAATTGTGTGTCAAACCTGCTTCCATTCATCCAGCTTACTGACGTTTATTTTTCCAACGCCTTTATGACGTTCACGTTGAAATTGAAGATTAAAAAACAGAATAAAGCACCAAAATTTAATGTTAAAGGGCCATGAAACCCCCTCTCTTTCAGGCCAAGTCTACCTTAAAAAATGCTCTGAGATGGGCGTGGAGCTCTGAGGGCAGAGAGGGGAGTGGGCGTGGCCGGCAGAGCAGGGGGAAAAGGAGTGAAGCGTACAGTTGGTTCACAAAATGAAACATACCGTGAGGAGACCCATGATTTTATAGTTTGCAAAGTTAAAATGCAAAGAAATAAACAGTAAATAATTTAATGTCCTGCTACATTTGTTATTCTTAATTTCATACACGCATAACCACAATTTGTTATATCATTATAAAGATAATTGTGTTTATATGAACACTATAAATGAGGAGGACTTCTCTTCTCCTCAATCCCCGGGTCTGAAGGCAGACACTGTGGATAGCAGTGCAGCAGGTCTCTTGCCCTGTCCTCTCCAATCATTAACCCTGCTGGTAATCTGGAGGATTTTAAACATGTGCGAACACAGCAGCACAGATATAGCCCATGTGTCTAAATAACAAACCATGTAACAAACTCAACTAATAAAAGACAAACTCTGCCATTCTCCAATTCTCGTACCGCACTCCTGACAAAAATGTTTGCTACAAACCAACAGCTTTGCTGTATCTGCCCTGACAGCCTCGCAGGGAAAAACATGCAACAAACCCCGTAGATCATGGAAACAAACACATATGACCAGTGCCTCACCTAGTCATTAAGTCTCCGAGCTTGGCAGGTCTGCTTTGCCTTCGGAAAGCACGTCATGAATAATTAAGAAGCAGGATCTTCTCATAGAATAAGAAAACTCCATTATGAATAATAAAGTGAAACCGACGCATCATCACTCCACTACATCACCGTTCCCGCCTCAAAAACTATTTTAAACCCAGAAGATGAAATTAGCTGACAAAAGCTCAAAGTTATCCCGTTATCCCACAATTAAAGCTGACAGGTGCTAATGTTATTTTAACTGATGCTCAACACACACAAATCTGTTAAAATCTCAAAGTACCCCAGGGTTTCTTGAACCTTTAAAACTATAAATAAAATGAAATTTCATAAAATGGCCACAACAGTCATGTTTATTAAACACACAAAATAAGGTACATATAAGTGTATGTGGCCTTAGTTGAATTTTTTCAATAATCAGCGGTTATTCAGCATTATTTTATTATAATATCTTGTGGACAGATATTGTATTTATACTTGATATATTTAAAATATATTTGGTAACACTTTATTTTGATGGTCCATTTGAGTATTAGTAGACTGTTTACTTAATATCTATTGATACTGACATTCAACAGACATTTAACTGACTGGAAACTTTGCTAGTACATGTCAACTTAACCTAACCTTACCCCTAACCCCAACAGTCTACTTATAATCCAATGAGAATTTGTTGCAATGTAACTTAAATTCAACAAACGGACCATCAAAATAAAGTGTGACCATATATCGTAATATTTTTTTAAATCTTTTTTCATAGAAAATCCCATTTCTGCATTTGGATTTCGTATAAAATAATTGTATTTTTAATTTGTATATAATTTGTATTGTATTTTTTTCGGTACAAATAGGGTAGTAATTCATCTGACAGACGGCAGAGTTTTAGTAGGACATCAATTGTCTCCATCAAACTGCCTATTCCTCTTCAGTTTTCTCCAGCTAGTTATTAGTCCCTCTATTTTTGGCTATTCAATTCGTCTTGACCAGCCTCTGTGTTCAAATTATAGATTGTCCTGTCAGTTGATTGTCTTCTTTACAATTCTATAAAATTCAAAACCACGAACAATACTGAGGACATGGTGAATATAAGACTAAACACAGCGTTCGCGGATAAAATGATCTGCAATCTGAGCCCAAAAGAGATGATTCACTGTACGATTTGATCATCTCACAAATGTGTGGAAGCACAAATTGTGAAAAACCCAGTAATTAACCAAAAAGGAGAACTTATCGTCTGAGAATAAAGATGAAGAGATTGCCCTGCAACAGATGAACATAAAATATCAAGACAAAGAGAAAGAGAGACTGTTTAGGCTACAGGAGTGTGTAGCTCTGCCATTAATCTGCAGCGAATCTTATGCTGGAATCCTCCACTAATGCCTCAGAGTTCATTTGTGGCTGGAGATTTATACGTTCCATTAGATATTTCATTGGTTTATGCAGCCGTGTCTTCCTGTGAGGCTCATGTTTTTGTTGAGCTTGGGAATATAGTCATCATAACATTGTTTTATGGCTGATGCTGTTGTTGGTGTAGCGGTTTTGCCAGCCGAGCTGAGGCGTTGAGAAGAAATGAGATAAATGAGACAGACAGAGAAAACGATACTCTTCTTTCTGAAATCACCACCCGTAGTCATTTCCGTCTTTGTCTGTCAGGTGTGTTCTTATGTCTCTGATGTAACCTAATTGATTTCCTTTCCAAACCTCTGTGTCTTTAGGTCTGCTGCTTTTCCTTTGACCCTCTCATTTCATTGAATGTGTGTGAATGTGAGTGATTGATTGGGGCAAAGCCAGTCACAGGATCAGGGGTTACTTATACCACACACTCAGCCAGAATCCCACTGGGCTCATAGAAGCTTCATCGCTTGGAAAAAAAAAAAAAATGAAGGAAAAATCCTGCCCCTGACATATTTCTCATATACAGGGTCACAGTGGTCTGTGTGTGTTTTATTATAAAAGTATGTATTATAAAATGGGCCCATGTTTCTAAATTTACCAATAAAGATCTGAGATTTTGACCTTTTAAAGGATTTTCCCTTGCAGAGCCAAATTCATTTGTTCCTTGCCGCTTTTTGACTGAAACTCTATTTACACAATCCAGTTGATCCGCAGAAACCAACTGATCAGCAAACACACTCTGGCTGATTTTTATTATTGTTATTTTGATATTTTAATGGTGGCAGTTTAGTAGGTTTGTCTTCTACTTTCTGATTGGTGTATTTGCTTTCAGACGAGGAGAAGGAGGCGGGGAAGGAAGAGGAGGAGCCTCTAACAGGTGAAGAAGAAGAAGAACGACGCATTGCTGAAATGGGAAAACCAATGCTTGGAGATCACCCCAGAGTGGAAGTTATCATTGAGGAGTCCTATGAATTTAAGGTTTGTTGATATGGCTACATTTTTCCCATGTAGGGGCAGTTCACATGGCACTAATCACCCTAAAAATTCAAATGATGAATGATATACTGTTATCATCTGGTGATTATCCATGCTGGTTATCATCTGTTGCTTAAATGTCAGTTGGCCTTAAACGTCACCATGAAATGAAAATATTATAAATGACTCATCAGTTCGCATCATTTATTACATGTGCCCTCCTAATCTTTAATCAAAATAAGTATTTTTAGGATGACATGTTCATTGCATTAGCGAACAAATAAGATTCAGTCAAATACTGATGAAAAAAAACAAGTACCCAGATTTATTTATTTACTTATTTAAGGTCATCCAAAAATGAACAAAATATTCAGCTGCAGTATTTACTTGTCAATCAGTTGTCGGATTTAAATGTCAGTGTAAACCACTATCACTTCCATTCATCTATGAAACACAAAGAAGATATTTTGAAAAATGTTTCTGCAACTTTCAAAAGAAAAACTAACTCATATATATGGACATGCTACTTTTTGTTCAAATGTAAGTAAAAGCTGAGAAATGTTTTTTCATCAATGATGCCTCTTGCACATCATCTTATTATCTTTTGGGAAAAGCCTAATAGTGTACCATGTCTGATGAATTTTTACAAAATTAAGTCAAATAATGCTACTTAAGACATTAAAATGCCATTTCAGTTGTTATACTTATATTTAATTGAGTATATTATTTGCTCATTTTGTTTTCTTGTCTGCTTAGTCCCTTTATTAATCTGGGGTTGCCAGAGCGGAATGCACCGCCAACTTTTCCAGCATGTGTTTCCCGTCACTGGGAAACATCCACACACATACACTAGGGCCAATTTAGCTTACCCAAATCACCTATAGCGCATGTCTTTGGACTTGTGGGGAAAACCGGAGCACCCGGAGGAATCCCACGCCACACATAGGGGAGAACATGCAAACTCCACACAGAAATGCCAACAGACCCAGCCGAGGCTCGAACCAGCAACCTTCTTGCTGTGAGGCTCCTGTATGATTTGCTCTTTCCTTGTAATTGTATAATTACTTAATTATTTAGCCATACATTACACTTTAACTTTATACAGTAGGTCACATACAGTATGAATCAGAAATATATCTATGTCAAGATGCCAGTTTTTTTTCATGTACAACAAGTTTTCTTTTTGTTCCTGGTAGAAACAAGACACCCTCATTCTGTCAGGGAAGTTCAAGGATCTTAAACATTGGCATATCATCGGTCGCCTCCACACACTTCAGGACGATGCACATGTATACGCATGCACTTTAGCCCACACATACTCGCCACTCTGAGACATACACACACACTCTGATCCCACACACACTTCACAGCGGGGCAGACCAGAGAGCAGTCAGAAGCACTCGATGAACGGTGGTCCGCCTCGTCTGAAGTGTGTTTATGTTTGTTTGTTCCTGATCTCAGTTGCACTGGGCAGTAATGAAGCGTTCATCCATTCTCTTTGTTTGCTCTCTCTGTTTCCTCCACAGAACACCGTTGATAAGCTGATTAAAAAGACAAACTTGGCACTCCTGGTTGGCACCAACAGCTGGAGGGACCAGTTTATTGAGGCCATCACGGTCAGCGCTGGTGAGTGTCTCGGATTGTGTGTGTGTGTGGAGGACTGTTTTTCTGTTATAGTTTATTTTTTTGTCAAGAACTGATGTTAATGACAGCGTTTAGCTCAAACCTGCATTCATTCACCTGCCTGGGAGGTTCAAGTAATTCTCTAGAGTTTGATTAGCTGGTTGAAGTGTGTTTAATTAGATTTGAACCTCTCCAGGAGCAGGATTAGACGTCCCTGAGTTAAATTGATTGCATCAAAGGTTTTGTTGTTTATTGTTTCCACTTGAAATGTCAAAAACATTTATACTTTGGTACAGTTTTTAGACTGTCTCAAAATATTGTTTTGAATGCTAACACAAGTTGCCTACCCAGTAACAACCAATGTGGTGGAAGCAACTTGGGTTAGTTTTATTAGATTTTTTCTTTCTAGAAGATTTATTGGCCAAAATTCAGCTTAACCTGATTGAGAAGAAAAATTCTTTAGTGAATCAGACATCTATTAATTTACAGAGATAAAACAAGGCATAGTTTTCTTGGATGTCTGGGTTGTTTGGGTTGTCTATAGTTGTTGTGACACCCCTCATTCAGTGTGCCATTATTATAGATTCTAGTGGAGTCTTGCTGTAGATGTGGAATAATACCATGTCTTAAAGACTTTTAGTATGAACTACATTGGGTTTGAAAACTTATTTTGTGATGCGTATGTACTACTTATGCAGTGTTGTCATTGTTGTGGTAACTGCCATCCTCTTTGGGTCACTTTAATGCCATTCCTCTCCTGTGCCCTGATGGGATAGTAAAGTGGTCATCGAATGCACATTTACAAATCTTGGTAGCAGGCCATCTGGGTACTTTTTCAAGTGTTACTCACTGCTGAGCCACATGGGCAGAGTTGAGCTCCAGCTGCACCTCTTCTACAAGTGACATTACTGGAGGTTGGGGTTAGGGGCTGAGTAGATGTATGCATTAAGTGAAGTTTATTTATAAACTAATTTCGAGAGGATCACGTGCAGATGATTGCTTGCAGCTGGTCCTGCATTATTCAAGTTATGATTCACCAATCAGACGATTCCTACGCCACTATAAATACCCTAAGTTCCATATCACAGCCATCTTGTTTTGGATAATCCCCCCTTCCACCCCTACTCCTCCTCCTTTCCTAGATGGGTGGCATGGAGGCCCAGTGGTTAGCACTGTTGCCTCACAGCAAGAACGTCACTGGTTCTAGTCCTTACCAAGCCAGCTGACGTTTCTGTGTGTAGTTTACACGTTCTCGCTGTGCTCACATGGGTTTCCCCTGGGTTCCCCGGTTTCCTCCCACCGTCCAAAAACATGCAACTTAAGTTAATTGACTAATCCAATTTGGCATCATAGATGTGCTCCTAGTAAGTAGTTATCTCTTCATGGCAATCACTATCTTCTCATTAGCTACTACAGAAGGGGAGTTCTTGAGATCTACCTGAGCTCAAGCTCTCCTCTCGCCTTGAAAATGGGAGAGAGCCCCTGGCTTGAGGATCTCATGAGCTCAGTGCTCTCTCCCCGGACAGCATGCCAAACAAGCTTTATAATCAATCAACAGCTAAGTGTGAACTGTTGAAAACAGCTTATAGAAGTAGGAGGTGGAGCCCAGCTCCACTCATGTGGCTCTGCACCGAGCACCCTCTATAATTTTTGCCTAATATTAAGTCAATAAATTCGGATGTACTACTCAACTCACATACTGTTTTCTCTATATGTAGTATGTAAGCATGCAAATTCAGATGCAAGGTTAAAAGTGTGTTTCTGTTGCAGATGCCATAGAGCAAAAAAATATATTTAAAAAAATTATAACTTACACTAAACATGTTAAAGAAGGAAATAATTAAGAGTAAGATTTTTCTTCAGACACTGGAGTTAATTTTTTTTAGTTGAAACTTTGGTCCTCTGTGATTGTTCAAATGCAAGTCGAAGGGTATTTTCACTTTGAGAGTGAATAAGTGCATGCAGGCAAGACAAAAGTAATTCCTATGGTTCCTGACCATACACTGAGGTCTTGTGAAGCCTGATTTTTGATGGTTTATGGAAAAAACTGAACATTATTTACAACAATATTACCTTTAAAGCATAGTTTCTGTGCACACTCCTTGAGTGTGTTCATATGAGTCTTCTGTCTCATAATACTATACATGTCAGCAGGCACTATGTGTTTACAATGTAAAGGGATGATTGTGTACCTTGTATTGTTATGTGACAGGTAGCGTGTACTTTTAAAATATGCCTTTAAGAGCAATATGTGTAAATCTATCCCAACTGTAGTTTTTACAACCTCATCTCACTTTTACACTTACAGCTGTGCAAAGAAAGTAGATGAAGGCAAAGAGAAAAACGAGAGAGGGGATTTTTTTGGTTTGTTTTCTCTGAAGTAATTAGCACTCGCAGCACGACCTCAGAGAGACTGATGATCATAGAGACTGCAGCTCTAGCCGTGTGTGTGTGTGTGTGTGGATCAGGTGTGGGGACTTAGTGATTCACACATGAACACCTCTCAGTGTGCCAATTTGTGCTCTGGGGCAAAGCAAGGTTAAAAGCCTCTGTGTATGTGTGTGTGTGTTGCTCTATTTGCTCTCAGAAGTGACCTGTAATCACCAGTACACTACTGCTAGGCATAGACTGCTGTAACACTAAAGCCCCATTCACACCACAAATAACTATAAAGATAAAGATATAATTAAAACGATTGTTCTAGATTAAAAAGAATAAAGGACACGTATAGACATTAAATGTCAGTTGGAATTTGTCCTGCTTCCAAGAACTTGAGCATTTAAAACAGACAAATCTAACTAATAAGGTTGTTGTTATAACCATTATTCTTGTTGTGAAGATTCTCTGTTAAAATACTCACCCTGACCCTATTTTTTTATCTGTTTTTAAAAGATCCTTTATGATTCAGAAAACTTAAGTCAATGGCTGTCGACACTTTTAGAGTAAGAAAAACATTCATTCATTCATATTCTTATCCCTTTATTAATCTGGGGTCGCCACAGTGGAATGAACCGCCAACTTATCCAGCATATGTTTTTGTTATGCAGCGGATGCAGAGGAAACCCACGTGAACAACATTCTAACTCCACACAGAAATGCCAACTGACATAGCCAAAGCTCGAACCAGCAACATTCTTGCTGTCAGGCGAGTGCTACCCACTGTGCCACCCTAAGAAAAACATGTACAGGCAAAAAAAGTATTTACAGCATTGTTAACTTTAATGTGTCAGGCCATGTATCCATTTGGGTGCACACGTCGTACACTGTTGTGATGATGATTATTTAATTGTGTTTTTGGATCATGTACTTTCATTCTTCAATAAGGCAGTCTGAATGCCCTACCAAACTTGCATTAAAGAATTCCTAACTGTAAGGTCCAGCCAGATAGTCCAAACGGCGGTGTCTACTGCTGGATGAAGGCTCAATTGCGTGTTCTTTCTTTCCAGGGCACAATGTTGATTTACTTCAAGTTTAACTCGTATCTGACACTAATTATGATATAAGATGATTTAGAATGTTAATATATTTATCCTTGTTTTATCTGACTCTATTTTATAGTTTAATATTACTTTATTAATTTAACAGCTTTAAGAAATTTTGATATGTATTTGAATAATCTTGTAACTCTTACCAAATTTTCCCATGTACAACTTAATTAATTCTCAAACAATAACCAGGGGTTAAACTAGGTAATCTATAGTTCTGGTTTTCCATGATTAAAATAACCATGTACAACTTAATTAATGCTGAAACATTAATCAGGGGTTAGACCAATATTCTATAGCTCCAGTTTTCCATGATTAATTATGATTGAAATATTAATCAGAGGTTAGTAAGCTAGTACCAGTTTAAAGAAGGTTTTGTAGCTGTTCTTTGATGAAATTAATCTAACGAACACAATAATTCCTCAGTACCATTCAAGAACTTTATAGCCATTCTTTAATGAAATTAATCTAGCTCCGTTAGTACTTTTACTCTTATTTACTCATTTGTTGTGAATCTATGCTACTTTACGCCGGCAGTAATGCATCATAGATTCACTAGCCTGATTAATAATTAGCGGTTATTCCTACTATCATCTACGTACACTTAGTTAAAACTCAAACGATAATCAGGGGTTAAATCAGTAGCCTATGGCCCTAATTTTCCATGATTAAGACAATCATGTACAACTTAATTATGATTGAGATATTTAACCAGAGGTAGTAATCAGTACCATCTAAGACTTAATAGTTCGTTAGTACCTTTTAAAGAAAACTTTATAGTTATTCTTCAATGAAATTATTCTAACTCTATTACATTTCGTCTTAGTGAAATTACTCTGACTAGTCAGTACCATCCAAGATTTAATAATTTATCTTAGTGAAATTACTCTGACTCACCATAGTGACTTGCGACGAATAACATAATTAAAGTCAAACAACAAGTTGGAATTTCTAGGATCTCCATCTAACATGTTATGTTTAGTCTATCATGGAGTCTAGCACATTCTTAACTTATCTGAGTAAATAATTTCAGAGTAACAAGAATACGTTCAAATATAACAATTTATTAGTCAGGTAAATGTGTATTATGCCAATTCATTCAGTCAATTCATAAACGATCAATACAAAACATCAAATTCTCAAAGATAGATCCAAGATCAAAAGATGCATACCTGACAAATTCTACATAGTGCAGAGTTTCTGAGAAACTAAGCACCATGGGCCACTCTGAATGCAGAGGCGCCCCGACCAGCTGAAAAACTGTTACTTAAGTAGTCCAAAACCAAGATATGTGTGGGTGTGTGTTGAATAACAATAGGGCATTTACATTCAGTGAGGGTTCCTGAACCCCCCGGTCACACCCTTAGCAGTGGTGCAAAAGATACCTGAAGTCATATAATTATTGTTTGGTTATGGCTATTTCTGAGGGAATGAGACCATTGTACCAGTCGCACTGAGACATTTCAAATGATATCAAACATGATATATATAGTCACTTGCATGGATATATAACAGTTCATACTTTGAGATGATCATTTTGTGTGAGTTCAGGGAAAAAAGGGGGTGAGATACTTCACATGTAAATGAAGGGTAGAGAAGGGTGTGAGTATTTGGGTGAAACGTAGGTCCCATTGTCCTTTCTCAGCTGGGTAACATGCTTTTCAGTCTCGTGTCTCTCTCTTAAATGAGGCATATTTTCATAAATCTTACATAACTGATATCATTGATAGATGACAAATGGAAAACTTTTTTTTTTATCTAATCCCGCTGAGAAAAGAACACAGATTTTTTTTCCATTACTTTTTATCAGGACACGCAGTTGCACATGCATACATATACACAAAAGTACACAGATAGAGACAAATAAGCGGAAAAGGTCTGCAGCTAATGGCAGTAAATTGAAGAGTTGCGAGTTTAAAAGCTTTGCTAAATGTCAGCCTCTGCAGCACAGCGAGATGATTTATATTGACAGATAAGAAGAGAGTCAACACAGCATGAGCATGAGTTTGTGTGTGTGTGGAAGTTTACTTATCTATAGATTGGGCAAATAATTGTCCCCATGTGACACAACCTCCCATTGGAGATATCTGGCCACTTCCTTTATTGGGGAAAAATGGCTCATAAAGTATTTTATTTCTATAAATAATTAATAATAAATAAACAGACAAAAATGAAAGGGAATTTGGAAGCAGAAAATAGAAATGCTATCTTTGCAGCTAACTTTGTCTATGTTACAAGATAAAATATGTAATATGTGTTTTGGTTGACGTGGTAAAGTTATTCATTAATTCATTCATTTTCTTTTCGGCTTAGTCCCTTTATTAATCTGTGGTCGCCACAGCGGAATGAACCGCCAACTTATCCAGCATATGTTTTTACGCAACGGATGCCCTTCCAGCTGCAACCCATCTCTGGGAAACATACATACATACTCATTCACACTCATACACTACAGACAATTTAGCCTACCCAATTCACCTATACCACGTCTTTCGACTTGTGGGGGAAACCGGAGCACCCGGAGGAAACCCACACAACCACAGGGAGAACATGCAAACTCCACACAGAAATGCCAACTGACCCAGCCGAGGCTTGAACCAGCGACCTTCTTGCTGTGAGGCGAACGTGCTACTCACTATGTCACCATGCACAGCAAAATCATTAGTGTACATGTAACTTAATTTGAGTTTAACTTAACACTCCTTGGGTGTACATATGACTCCCTCCATTTTGGAGTTAAAATAACACTTTCTATAGTGTGACATTTGTACAATACTCACAAAGTTCACTTTAACACAGTAAGAGTTTATTCTTACATCCAACTGGAGTGTGTCTTACCCTTCAAAGTGTTGATATTTCTTTCCTTTATTATCAATTGGTGTGTGTGTGTGACAGATAACCGTTTTCAAGGAAGTCAAGGTTTTAAAACCGCCAACATTTTCTGCTATACCGTTCCTAAGGTATGGATTAATTTTTTTTTATAAAATTTTTTTGTTTTTGTTTTTTAGGACAACAGTATCTTCAGCAGAAAAGATATCCAAAGGTGCCATTTTAAATTGTTAAGACGTGTGTTTTTGAAACTAATGAAGACAGCAGAAGTCAATGATTCACTTGAATTATTTAGTCTGACATGTTTACTGCTCCAAAATATATTAAATCTTTAAAAAAAATAAAATATATTGTTTTCAAAGGGGAAAAAGTTCCAGTTTTTTATCCAGACATTTACAAATTATATATTTTAGAGCAGTAAACAAAATACCATCATACCGTAAAACCGTAATATTTTTATCCAAGCTTATCACACCGTCAGAATCTTACACCGGCCTGATGACAGAAAACAGTGATCAAATATGTTGAAAATAGTTTTAATTTATTAAATGTTTGTTAATCTTTTCAGAAATAATTTTTAATACATTCAACTCTTTGCATTTTAAATTGCAACAAGACATGTTTCAAGTTTAAGTAAAACATACTGGTTTGATCACTATTTGTCTGAAAGAACCGGTTCGAGTAAAAAAAAAAAAAAACAGAACTTCCCATATAGTGGGAAATATACTGCATATTGGGTTAAAAGTTTAACACTGAAAAAAAAAATCTTAAATATGCGCTCTTTCACACTGATGGATTAAAATGTACTCCGGATTTAACACTGAACAACACCAAAAATAATCACACTGTATATTTAACACTGGGATTTTTGCTGTGTGGTAAAGTTAATAAAACAAAATTATTTAAAAAATTAATAAAAACAAGGTGGCAGGGTGACTCAGTGCTTAGCACTGTTGCCTCACAGCAATGCTGGTTCAAGTCCCAGTTGGACCAGTTGGCATTTCTGTGTGGAGTTTGCATGTTCTCCCCGTGTTGGCGTGGATTTCCTCCGGGTGCTCCGGTTTCCTCCACAGTCCAAAAACATGCAGTATAGGTGAATTGAATAAACTAAATTGTCTCTAGTGTATGAGTGTGTTTGTGTGTGTGTGAATGAGCATGTATGGGTGTTTCCCAGTTTTGGTTTACACTGGAAGGGCATCAGCTGCGTAAAACATATGCTGGAATAGTTGGTGGTTCCTTCTGCTGTGGCGACCACTGAACTGAACAATGAATGAATGAATGAATGAATGAGTAGTAAAAATGACACATACAATTACTAAAAATAATGGATGTAAATACGGAGTTAAAATGTACATGTTTTAATTCAGTGGTATTAATGTATTAAAGTTAAGTTTTTCAACATTTTGCATAAATGGGGAGTTTTATTTATGCCATTAAATTATTATTTACAATCCATAGACCTGGAAATTAAATTTTCAATTTAAACCATTGTAAATCTTGAATTCTTTTGGAGTACGCTCCTTTTTTAAAAGACCCTTGGAGGTTTATTGTTTGGAAAAATGCACCAACACTTTCTATTCCACTTTCCACCATTTTTAGTTTTTTTATGTGAACTATATATTTACCAAACTGTAAGAATTCCAAACTGTTCTTAAGACTTTTATGTGGCATTTACAGCCTTCAAACACACTCTGAGCACATAAACCATCACATTGACCTTCTATATGTCTTTTATCCCAAATAAGCTTGTTTATACACATTTATTGCAGTAAAATAAACATCATTATGACCTTCAAACACTCTTGGGCAGTCATAAAAAAGACCGACATGCTCACAAACACCCATGTAGATCAGATCACATTTGTGACTGAATCCTCAGGATCTTCAAAACTCAAGATCTCCGTTATGTAATCTATCTGAATTGATAGTTTTGAGGATTTTCAGTTTTAAGTACCGAGTGTCTGCATGTGTGTGTCTTTTCTACCAGTAATCCTTTTAATCACAAAGTGCAATCAGATTTTATGCCAGTGAACAGAATGTATTAGTGAAACAATGTCTAATTCTGCTGCAGCATTGAATAGATGAGATTTCTCAACCCAAAGCTTCTAATCTCAGTTTAAAGGAACAGCCTCACCTGTCAGAGACCAGTGTGTGGGTTTGTGTGAAATGCTCTCAAGGAAGTGCAGCACCAATAGAATAACAAACAGATTATAGCTTCAGTCAACACACATGCACACACACTACGCACACTGTGTGTGTGTGTTTGTGATGGGTAGTTAGTTGTCATAGGACTGTTGTTTGGTCGATAAGGTAATCAGATTGATTACAGGTAAAAGTGTGTTGCTAGGGTATTATAGGTGGTATCCTTGATGCTTGCTAGAGAGATGCTCGAGGACGAGAAAAATATAATTTGCTTTACATTTTATTACAAAAACGCTTTATCAAAAATAACCTATGGAACTTATACTGATAAGCTGCTGAATAAATAAATTGTTGAGTTAATTATAATTACCATATCAATGAGACCAGTGGTTCTTTGTTATTAGTATAAAGCAGCCGATATACTATAAAAATAAACAATAACACTTGAGATAAACTTGTTCCAAAAATCGTTGAATTTGTTCCATCTGTTGATCTCAAAAGAAGATATTTTGAAGAATGCTAGAAACCAGCATCCATTGACATTTTGTTCATTTTCCTATGGATGTCAATGGCGACGAGTATTACAGCATTCTTTAAAACCTGTCCTTTGTGTTCAACGGAAGAAAGAAACTCAAACTGATTTGGAACCGCTTGAGGTTGAGTATATAGTGAGTCAGATTTCATTTTTGAGTGAGCTATATAACTTGAAACTTGAGTGACTCATTCCCTCTGTTGTTTGATTAACATCAATAATCCAATGTAATGTTGCACATCTGATTTTTTTATCTAACTAGGTGTTGCTAGTAAGTGCTAATGTTTCCAGGAGATTGCCATGGTGTTCTGGACTAAGTTGTTCCTTGACTTTTTCAACAATTTTACGTACATTTCTATGCATTTACTACAGTGTTCTGAATAGATGTTAGGATAAATGCCTTTCTGTTGAGTTGCTAGTGTGTGCTGATCAAGATTGCTGAGGTGTTCTGCCTAGTTGCTAGGCTGTTTGGTTTTTTTATATTAATTAGTACACAGCAAAATCCTCTGAGTACATTTTACTCAGTTCAGAGAGTAATTGGTCCCTCTTAAAAATAAGGGCAAACAGATTGGTTAAAAGTAAAGCTGCTGTTTGTGGAGTTGCTAAATGATTTTCTGCTGAGATTTTGAGAGATTCAATGTATTATATTTTTGCACATTTTATCCAAGGCTGTGACAAGTCAGATGTAGTTTTGTGTTTCTCTTTTGTGTTTCTGCTTATTAATATCATGTGTTCATCATCAGTGCTCAGTCATCATTAATTATTCCTTTCATTGTCTCATTAACTTGAGTAACTTTAACTCAATTTAGAGAGGGACCAAATACCATCTAAACTGAGTAGATTTTACTGTGTATTAATTAATATGAAAAATATAAAAATCTTTTGCTGTGCTGCATTTGCTATGGTGTTCAGTATTCTGGATTACTCCCAGGTAGTTGCTCAGGTGCTAGGTGATTTCTAAGTTTTATTTTATTTTTTTCCAGGTGAACATTGTAATACATTTCACTTAGGAAAGTAATTGCACAGTTTGAAAAATAATTATTATTACTATTTCTATGGTAGAGGATGATTCATGTGCCATATTGTAACACTCAGGTGTTTATTCACCTTGCGTAAGGTCATATTAAATGATTCTCTTTATCATCCTCCTGCAGGTGAGGATGATGACGATGAAGAATGCGGAGAAGAGAAGCTTCCCTCCTGCTTTGATTATGTCATGCATTTCCTCACCGTCTTCTGGAAAGTTCTCTTTGCTTTCGTGCCGCCCACCGATTACTGGAACGGGTGGGCGTGTTTTGTGGTGTCAATCATTATGATTGGTGTCCTGACGGCTTTCATCGGTGACCTGGCATCTCATTTCGGCTGCACCATCGGTCTCAAAGACTCGGTCACAGCAGTGGTGTTTGTGGCACTGGGCACTTCAGTACCAGGTGAGAAACAGAAGCACACGTGCCTCTGATTTTTGCATTTCAACCACCCATATTTATATTTACATACTGTCATTTATCACAGAAAGAGGATGTCCAAGCGCTTGTGTGTGCATGTGTGTGAGAATGTGAGTGTGCAGGGCTATGATTATGATATATCATATAATTATGCAGAGTAAAGCTCCTTGCTACATTGCACCCACATATATTACCTTCATCAGTCATGATAACTGTTATTTAAAGCAGGACACACATACTGCATGTACAGAAGACTCTCACACACACACAGATGTTAAATAGATTGAGTCTGCTGGAAGTGCAGTGCATGTTCACCATGTTTAGTATTCCAGACACACTGGACTGCTCATAGAGAAAATGCTGAGAGAGCAGAAAGTACAAGCATTCCCATCTCTCTTTCTTTTTCTCTAATTCAGTTCTTCTCCCTCTTTACCTCACTCACTTCATTTCTTTCCTTTTCATCCTCCATTTCTCGCCCTTTTGCTCTCCTCATCTCACTGCAGGAACTCATTTCCTTGCATTTGCGTCATGCGTTCCAGTAAAAGTCAGTGTATGTGGACAAAAGAAGACGTTATTTTGATCATCTGTATTTTCTCAAAGTATGTCTAAAGGGATATTTCCCTATTTCATCTATAGCAGAGGTCTAAAACACTCTTGGTCTTTTATCTTTATACCAGGAATATCAAAGGTATCTAAAGCATTATTGGACTTTGTTTGTGTTTCACACAATAATTAAAGAGCATAAAGGTTTGTAACAGGTCAGTCAGTGGGGACGTTTTCATTTTTACAGAAAATTACTGTTCTCAGACTTTTTTATGGCCCCAATTTATAATGCAATAGAGGAAGAAGCATTAATTAAATATTGATTGAGCAGAACTTTTTTTGTAAAAGAGGATTATTGAAGAACTTCAAACAGTGTCCCATTTTTCATGCTTATTTCCCTCATTTATAGCATTTCATAACTGCATTTTATAATAAATGTCTCTATTATTTCTTGCAACAAATCAATTGCTCTGCAGTTATCCACCACAATTTGAGGAAGTTGGTGCTTTCACCATATGCCAGCATTGACCATAACTGTGATATTTCAAAAATGAAATATTGATATAGCCTTTGTTATAGGTGTCGCAATAGCCATTTATTGTTAAAGCTAACAGCTTTAAATACAAAGCTGTACTTTAACATAAAATGCACATCCTTTAAAAGACTAAGGCCCAATCCCAATTCTATTTTTGTACCCCTACCCCTTGGCCCTTGGTTAAGGGGAAGGGCTTCAAAACTTACCCCTAAGAATTGGTACAGCACTTCAACACCTTCACACGTCATCATATGTCATCGTGATCTCTTGCTTCATATGAGATCAGACGATCATGACTGCTGGAGTTATTCCAGTTGTGTTATTTTTTGGTGTTTATCTTCAGGAAATCACTGAAGGCATATATTATGTTATCATAACGATCTAATGTGGCAATAAGATCAAAACTGTACTGTGCATTTACTCCGTGGTCATACTCATCTATGTAAACACAGAAACAACATTAACATTATAGTAGACACTGTAAAAAGCTCATTCCCAGACACTAGACATCACTGACAGGGTATTCGAGTGTCGCCGTGTGTCAGAATGTTGTGGGACGGCTGTACATAAGTTATGATTATGGATTATAGATCACGAAATTTAGCAGGTTTTTTTGCGCAAAACGAGGGGTAGGGGGAAGGGGAAGGGCTAAGGGGTAGAATTGGGATTGGGCCTTAAACTTAATTTATTTATTCATTCATATTATTGTCGGCTTATTCCCTTTAATAATCTGTGGTCGAAATGAAGCGCCAACTTTTACAGCATGTGTTTTACTCAGCGGCTGCCCTTCCAGCTGCAACCCAACACTGGGAGCCATCCATACACTTACACTACCGACATTTTTAGCCAATTCACCTATAGTGAGAACATGCAAACTCCACACAGAAATACCTACTGACCCAGCCGAGGCTCGAACCAGCGACCCTCTTGCTGTGAGGCGATTGTGCTACCCACTGCACCACCGTGAGGCCAGACTTCATTCAATTGTGTATTTTATGATTGATAAAAGTGACAATGTTAGTTTAAACTTAAGTTGTGGATATCTTTTAATGATCTCATACATGCACTTGTCAGCATAGATGTCTGTTGTACTGTTGAGCTGATGATGAAAGTTGTATCATGCACACTGCACACATAGCTTAGCATTCATGTTTAAACCAAAGTATCGTTTGGGATAAATTGTGATGATAAAATTGAAATAGTCCTACACGTGATTCTTTTATATTCAGTCATAGTCTGTAATATGGGGCATAACAGTTTGAGCTGCACGAGCTGAAGATGAATGAACAGAACTACTACTTTTTTGTTGCCATGCAGATTTATTTGCAATGCAGATGTATTAATCATGCTAAATGAAGATTACTTAAAAAAACTAAATTTGAGAGGATCACGTGCTTATGATTGCATTATCCAATTTATGATTCACCAATCAGACGATTCCTAAGCCACTATAAATACCCTAAGTTCCATATCACAGTCATCTTCGTTTTGAAGAATCCCCCCTTCCACCCCTACTCCTCTTTTCCTAGATGGGTGGCATGGAGGCCCAGTGGTTAGCACTGTTGCCTCACAGCAAGAACGTCACTGGTTCTAGTCCTTACCAAGCCATCCAACATTTCTGTGTGGCGTTTACACGTTCTCCCTGTGCTCACGTGGGTTTTCCTGTGATGCCCCGGTATCCTCCCACCGTCCAAAAACTTGCAACTTAAGTAAATTGACTTATCCAAATCTGCACCATAGACATGCTCCAATTAAGTAGTTATCTCTTCATAGCAATCACTATCTGTTAATTAGCTACTACAGCAGGGGAGTTCTCGAGATCTACCTGAGCTCAAACTTCCCTCTCGCCTTGCAAACGGGAGGGAGCCCCAGGCTCGAGGATCTTATGAGCTCAGGGCTCTCTCCTGGCACAGCATGCCAAACAAGCTTGATAATGCATACTCAAGCAAAGTTACTGGGCAACTGGCACCATTTCATTTACTCGCCAACACTAATTTTTACTTGCATTTGGTGCTTGGCAAGTGGTAATTTTAGTCCCTGTGTATAAGGTGAAAAATATACCATCTGTGGTAAGATGTATGCATACATTTCAATGATATACAGTGCTTCTCAGTATAAATGAGTACACCGTTCACCGCTTATATTTTCTATAGGATTCTGTACTATAACATATTTCTGCAAATACATTAGATTAGTAATAAAGACAAAGCTAGAACTGACAAAAAAAAAACTTAAGATCGCAGTACAAAAATGAGTACATCCAAATGAATATTTTGGGGAAAAATGTAAAATTTTAAATAAATATGAAAAATCAAGACAAACATTAAAAATACAATTATTTGTTGACATTTACAATAACTCGTTTGAATTTAAATGTATTATCCTTCTATTCCTACAGATGTTAGGTGATAAAACTTCTATTTTAATGTATATATCTGTTTAATAAAATGGTTTTGTGTAATGCACCAAAAGTGTTGGCTATACTCACTGAGAAAGACTAAAAATGTTCATTTTCAAAAGGGGTGTAGTCATTTATGCTGAGCAATGTAAGGGTTAATATATTTTTAAAACATATATACTGTATAATTACATCAATGTTTATTTTATAAACATAATAAAAGACCAATTTTGACCTTATATTTACAGATGTTCTTTAAAGTATTTCTAATAAATAAATTTAGATTTATTTTGTATTTATTCATATGGTATTGGTAAAGTCAAAATGTCTGATTCATGTTAACAGAAACATTGATGTACTAACACTGGTCACTGGTAACAGGCCAAAAAAGGGTCAATAGTAAGGTAAATGAAGCAAACCCGAAAAATTTGTTTTACTGAAAGATTTACAATCGCAGCTGATTGTTCTTCTGCTGCTTTTGCACAAACTCTGGTCCTGCTTAACAAAAACATTGTGGTACTTAAACTTTGTACTAGATATAGGTCAAAAAGGTCAATAGTAATGTAAATGAAGCAAACTTGAAAAACTGTTCCACTGAAAGGTTTACAATCACCCCACATTGATTGTTTTTCTGCTGTGTCTGCACAGTTTGACAAAATGACAAATGCTGCACACAAACAGAACGTTATTGAGCAGTTAGCGAGCGTGTCAATCTGTATACTGAGAGATGAAAGCCAGTATTACTGAGAAAACAACTGAACGTCCAATTAGCCAAACGCACAGACAGAAAGCAGACTAGGAAGTGTTTGCTCACTGATAAGACAACATTCGCCAGTGCTTCTGAACTCAAAACAGTCCTTAGATTCAGTGCATAGTTTGAGGATCTTTAATTATTTGCTTGATTAATTTAAAATGGAAATGGGTTTGATGATTGACGTTCATCTTCAACATGCAGTCCTGCTAATGTCTGCTAATTATAATGTTTTTTTTCGTTCTTTCTTTCTGTCTTTCTAGATGAAATGTTTTTGGTCCACACTGTATTTTACAGGGCAGACATGCATCATGTTTGGCTGAGCTAAACTTTAAACTTGATAAAGTACTACAGTGCAGACATAATTACTATGCAAGTTGATTCTCTGATCATATTTTGTTTTCCCATGCATGTTTTACCAATTCCGAAACTACATCATTCTTAATTACTGTTCTGAGGTTTTAACTGTTCTAAAACATAAAAATACCATAATATATTTGGAGATACTTAAGAAACATGCTAACTGAACATTCTTATTTATCTGAAAAACTATGCTTAATTCAGATATTCTTCTTTGAAAATGTGCGTTACGTGCTGGAACGCTGTCTTTGTTTTGGTCCCTTTAACCTGTCCAGTGCCAGCTTGCCCAAATTATATTTCAACACTCCTGGTTGCCTTGCTGGAAAACTGCTAATTTGATTCATTCAATCAAGAAGGCTCTCCAAGTATGCGTCCAAGACCGAAAATGTGGCAGTATGATTTTCTCCGAAATGAGACGCAGATTCAGAGTTAGACATGAGGTGGTCATTAATTAGCAAATAATATAAATATTACAAACGTAAACATTAGGTGAGCAGGTTTACACTGTAACCCGATGTCCTAACAACACGCTACGTGATGAGACTTGCAGCGATAAGCAATTAGGCTGTTTGCACCAGACGAAACACAACAGAAATTTAAACAGCCATTCACAAGCACAGAATATATGTGCACTTACTGCACTCCAACGAAATGGTACGGTTTATGATCTAATTAATACATATTAAACCTCTTTAACATTATTAAATGTACATGCTGAATCACTGATATTTGTTGGCGTGCACTGAGTCACAATTATGAAGTTCAATTTCAAACGGTTTGTTTTATTTTTTCAAGATCTGAGGTGAACTATCTGCTGCTGCTTTCAGTATATGCCATTAAATGTCATGTAAACTGACATTTAACCTCACATTATTAGCATTTAACTCTGAATAAAGCACATGAGGTGTACCTGAGGTGATCATTGTCAGTTTTCTGTTCTTCACTTACAAGAAATAGAAGTCCTTTCTAAAATATAAATTCCAGGTGTTGGTTAGGACAAAAACTCCTTTTAATATGGAAATATTAAAAGGATCTTTGTATCACGTGCCATTGCTTTTATTTAGAACACGGTTTAAATCAGCCTTTAGGCTCCATAGTCAGGCACGCTCCTGGTTATGTCGTCAACCGTCAGAGGAGGGTCTGAGTGAAAATGTGTTTTGAAACAATACCTAGGTCAACCACTGGATGTTAAACTTACATACTTCACCTTTAAGCGGGTTTCCTTTGACAGGTTAAAAGGCTCAAAACAACACATAACTCACTTTAAAAAGCCCAAAATTAGGAAATGATCACAAGAAGGGTTTTGTTTTCCACTTTTATCAATTTGGGTCTGTAGATTTCAAATACATATTTTAGAAAATCTTTCACATTTTCTGAAATTGAGATTTTATTTTCTGTACTAAGCCGTAAAACACCTTTTTTACGCCAAACATACGCACTTGCATACAGCAAACTCAACAGTTTGGTCTATATTCTTAAAGGTTTTTGGAGGCATATGTTCATGCATAATTTGCCTGATTATATACAACGTTTTATTCTACAGATGCTTTGAACATTTAAATTACGTAAAAACAGTCGAAGTTCCCTCTTATAAGTCATTTAAATCTAATATATATTTAACAAATCTACACTAAATTATTGCCTGGCGCCACGGTGGCGTAGTGAGTAGCACGTTAGCCTCACAGCAAGAAGGTCACTGGTTCGAGCTTTGGCTGGGTCAGTTGGCATTTCTGTGTGGAGTTTGCATGTTCTCCCCGTGTTTGCGTGGGTTTTCTCCGGGTGCTCCGGTTTCCCCCACAGTCCAAAGATATGCAGTACAGGTGCATATTGGCAAAATAGTGTATGAGTGTGAATGAGTGTGTATGGATGTTTCCCAGAGATAGGTTGCAGCAGGAAGGGCATTCGCTGTGGTGACCCTGGATTAATAAAGGGACTAAGCCGAAAAAATAAATAAATGAATGAATAAAATTATGGACTGATTTCTTTCAGTGTTCAGATTTTTGTTATAGGAAATGTGCAAATTGGTGCATATTAATGTGTGCATAAATAAACATTGTAGAAAACTTTTAATACACAAAATCATTCAACTTGGGAATGGTGATTATCTTTTTTTTTTTTACCCTATTCACCTGCAGTGTCTAAATATTTTTGTGGTTTAGAATAAGTACAATGTGCTTGAGACAAAATCATATTAATTTGCTTAATAATCATGCACATGTTATACATATATGTGTGTGTGTATATAAATTTGTGCGTAAATGTAAGCAGTCTGAGGTTTAAACACTGTTTCAAAGTGTGTAACAGTCTGGAAGGCTGATCCGTTAAACTGCTCCCGAGTGTCTCTCTGGGATGAAGCTTTGCATTGCACAGACACCCACATTAGCGGCAGTTGTCGTCCACCCGCTGCCAGGCTCTTTGGCAGGACTTTATACCAGACTGGGTGTTACTGAGACTTAACTGAGAATTTCCATGGTAATGCTATGGAAACGGCTCCGTCCATGCTGTTGTTTACAACAATATAACAGAACGGTGATGAATAACGAGAGGGAAAATGTTATTTCACAGATAAGTACTTTACAGTAAACCCAGATTTGACTTTATAATTCTGTCTTGAGATGCCGTTTGAGGCAGTTTGGCTCTCATAAGCCTTTAAATGGCTGATGTTGTTCTCAGATACTTTGTCAGATTCGCATGGAGAGTTTTTACCATTAGCTTTTTAGATGGATGTTTTTAATGGACTGGAATCGGATGGAGTTACTATTATTACGAGATGGCAGCTTGGAGCTGTTCACATCTAGAAATTATTCATTTCTGTGGAAATGTTCATTGTTGATTCTGTTGGGAATGTTCATGTTGACAAACATGCAAAAACCAAAAAAACACACTGGGCTTGACAATACATGAGTTACCAGGTGTGAGTTTAATGTCTTTAAGATGTTTCTATTCATGACATATATATACAGTATATAGCAGAGGTTCTCAACTGGTTTGGCCACGGGACCCACATTTTTACATGGTCATAAAGCCGCGAGCCAAATTTTTAGGAACTGTAATATAGTTTTAGGAATTATAATTAATTTGTATTTATTTGTTAACATACACAAGTAGTGACAGAAAACTCATGAGAAAATCAGCAAGACTTACAAATAAACACTATTTTATTGCTGACATTTAACAAAATGTATCAAATTATAGAAATATTACAAAGTAAAAACGACAAATACTGTAAACAGTGGTTAGGGTAAGGAAAGGTTGTTACCATATATCGTTTCCAAAGGGATCGGTTGTCGTGCGCGCGTTTCAAAATAAAAGTCCAGTATACGCAAAACAAGTTAGAAATTAAACTTTTGGTTTTTTTGACTACACACTCCGCGACCCACTAAAAATGTTCCTGTGGCCCACTTTTGGGTCGCGACCTACCAGTTGAGAAACACTGGTATAATAGGATAGGACAGTTTTAAGGATTTTTAATGTTTGTTTTGTTATATGCAGATCTGATAACCTTTATTCTGAGTTGGAAATAAAATATTGCCATTTAGATCTTTTTTTTTCAGATTTTGACAGTAAAGTGAAATAAAGAATCAAATAAAGAATAAACGGTAATAAAGGAATATCAGTCTGTTAAAAAATAGCAGTATCAATATTTTTCTTTTTTAAGGAAAAAACTAAATGTTGCTCTTGTACTGATGCGTTGTCTTATTTAAACAGTCATTTCAAGGACATTTCCTCCTCAGCATACAGCAACATAATCAAGTATTGTGACTTATTCAAACTGATCTATGGTACCTGGTAGGTCCAACAGCACTAGTATGAGAAACATCACAATACCACGATTTTTGCATCAACATTTTTCTCTGTGTACTAATGTTTGAATTAAGTACCTGTCTGTCATCTGACATCCTGTCTGTGACACTACATCCCAAAAGATCAATTTTACTCTCATCAGTCCACATTTATCTTTGGGCCTGTCTGTGTTTCCTGAACAACTTTATCTGATTCTGCATTTTTCAACAATGGAACTGGGATTCTTGCTGACAGCTGATCTTCCATCAAACGTCTTCTGACTGTAACTGTACTTACAGGACATTTTAGTGCATCTTTGAACAGACTGGAAGTGATGTTTGGCTGAATCTTTGCCCTTCAGACTATTCTTGATCTGATTTATCTGTGGTTGCTTGTTTTCATCAGCGTGTTTTAGCTCAATTTCACAAGGAAATATAGCTATTTTATATATTGTAAAATAACAATGGCTAATTGGTACAAATTTGTTTCATTTGTGTGAAACATTATCATTTTTAAAAGGAAGCGTGTCCTCAAACTCCACTTCTACCCCTTTTGGAGGATGAGCAAGTTGTGCTAAAATGTCCAAATGAGGTCATTCGTTTATTTTCCTTTAGCTTAGTCCCTTATTTATCAGGTGTCACCACAGCAGAATGAACTACCAACTATTCCGGCATATGTTTTACACAGCGGATGCCCTTCCAGCCGCAACTCACAACTGGGAAACACCCATACACACTCACTCATACACTACGAACAGTTTAGGTTATTCAGTTCACCTGTCCTGCATTTTGGACTGGAGGACCAGAAGAAACCCACGCAAACATGGGGAGAACATGCAAACTCCACACAGAAATGCCAACTGGCCCAGCTGGGACTCGATCCAGCGACCTTCTTGCTGTAAGGCGACTGTGATAATCACTGAGCCACCATACCCCCCCAAATGAGGTCATACAAATGAATATGAATGAGCCACTAAATCAAAAAGTCACAAATTTGCTGTGAGATTGTTGCATGTTTCAGGTTTTACTTGCCACTTTAAAGGGCACCTATTTTAAAAAAGCAACTTTTTAAGCTGTTTGGACAGACATATGTGTAGGTATAGTGTATAGACGGTCATTTTGGGGTGATATAAAAACACCCAGTCCTTTTTTTTTTTCAATTTAACAGCATAAAAACGGTGGACCAATTGGAGCGGTTTTGAGACCGACCGCAACTTTATGTAGGAGTGCGGTCCCCCCGCCCACCGAATTGATTGACAGCTGCGTATTAACATGTCTCCATAGTAACGCGTATACTCATCAACAAGACAGGACGTGCGCAAAGCAAACAGGAATAAAAGGTCTGTTCAGTTCGCGAAGGTCATCAATCACCATCAAATGTGATCAAGAGTGAGTTTCACAAGTTTAACACGTTTAAAACAGTGCACGTTTGTAATGAACTACAGCCATTTACTTCAGCTTTACTTCATCACCACAGCCACGTGTCAGCAATAAATATGCTTCAATCTTGGTTTGTTGACATTAAATCAGGTTTATTTTGTACATTGACATAACAGATATCCATACAGCAGTGGAGATTAACCTGTATCCTTTCACATTTGCTTTCTGTATGTATGTGTGTGTGTATGTGTGTGTGTGTGCATGCGTGCTTGAACTTTGTAACTACATTGTGTGCGGCGACTCATTGCAACTCCTCAACAAACACATCAAACAGTATTTGGTAACGTTCTTACTGTTGTATTTTTTCACAAACGTAGTGAGATCTGCTTCCTTTACATCTGTTCCTGTTGCGTCTGTATGTCTGACGCAGCCGAGGGCGGAGATTGAGGCACGCTGATGGGCACGTGGGAATGGTGGGCGGGGAGGACTATCCTTAAAGGCCCAGTACCAAAAACAGTGAAAAGCTGTTTAGAGCTACAATATTAAGACTTAAGGCAGCTATAATTAATAATCTGATGGGTGTTTTGAGCTGAAACTTTACAGACAAATTCTGCTGACACAAAAGACTTGTATTAAATATAAAAAAGGGGTCAAATATGTGCCCTTTAAAGCATTTGAGTTCATTTTTAGACGAGCATCCTATAATTTGCAGCCCACCCTTATATGTTTTTTTTTTTCTCTAATCAACTTTTTGCTTAAATATTTTTCTAAACAACATTTGGTACGACCTACTTTTCATCACAATTCAGAAAGAAATATAGAAAAACTATGATACGTTACTGAGTTCCTCCTTTAAAAAAAGGACCAGTCATGATATCTGTTATTTATTTCACAGAATGAATGAATTCTCGCATTAAACTTTACACTGCTATTATTTTGAGCACTTCCTTTTTAATGTATTAGCCAATAATTCGGAACAAGCAACCCATGACACAACACAACTATTGCAACACAACCACTGGCTCTGTTTTGTTCTATTACAGTACTACATTTATGAGTATGTGTGTGTGAATACTTCTATTGGCATGCACTGGTGCACTACAAATATGTAAACAGGAATGTGCTCATATTATATTGTGTGTCTGCAGGATGGCAAGACCTTTAAATGAGGAAAATGGTTCTTTGTGACCACAGGCATCAAACAGTAATATGAAGATATCCAGAGCACTTTAGCGGGGTTGCGTGTGATGGAGCGCATTAGCATAACCAAAGCGAGAGAGGAAGATTTCAAAAGACAGAGAGCTGGAAAAGGCAGCGTTTGTGCATGTCGGATTATTTAGAAGACAGAAAGCACAATCAGCATCCTCATGATTTCTCATCTGTCTGCAATAGATCAGCCTGTTAGCATGCAGAGAGAAAACACACAGCCCTCTGATTCCAGCTCAAATCAGAGGTTAACCAGACTGTTATTGTGAAATTACATCCTGACCAAAAAAGGAGAGATGAGAGAGAGATGAGAATACCGTGTGAGCATATGCTTGTGTGTGTGCATGCGTGCGTGCGTGCGTGCGTGCGTGTGTGCTGCAAATAAATGAAAGAATACATTTGTTTTTAGATTATTTTCTACCGTAATCTTTCCATAAAATTTCAAGATAAATTATGCTAAATATAATTTAAATATAGTAGTTTTTGGTCGGGTTGGTTATTATTTGTGGTTTCCTTTACTGTACGTTTGGGAAAAATGAAATGACATCTTTCTAAACCATTGAGATGCTATTGCAGTTTATATATGAATAGTCTTTCCTTTTATTAATTTAATTTAAAGTCTATTCTGTAAGTATTGAAACTCTATTTTTATAAGTATTTCAATTAGTTTCATATTTAATTGGGGTTTGTTTATATGATTGATTTAGACATGTTTTAACGTCTAATTTAAGTGTTTAATTAGTTTTTATTTTTTACATTTTCTGTTGTTGGCTTAATTAAATTTTAGTTTGAGTGTTATTGTAGTTTTATTGATTTTGTCTTTAATTTCAGTTTATTAATATGTCTGTACAGTGTATCTCTTGATTTATTTTAGTTTTATTATTTATATTTCTAGTTTATTACTTTATTAAAATACTTCCAAGTCCCACTAAAATGCTGTTGAATTATTCTCTTTTTATTTTTCCATTTTGATTCTAATTCACTTTTTCATAATTTCATGATTTAATTCTGTCTGATGGAACATTATCTGTTCCTGAAATAAACACTTTTAAAAAAAGTGAATTCAAAAATAGACTGTTGGTTGATTTTTGTGAAGGATTATGTTATTTATTTGGTTCTCAGATTTTTGTTTTTTATTAAAAACACTTTTACAAATTTACAAACCATGTCATCGTCCTTGCCCTTAGACCAGTTGAACCTACTGCTTTAATAGTTTTATTATGCTAAAAACTTCAGAAATAGCAATTTAGTTTCACATAAATTGATTAGAAATATAACACTATAAATAAATTCTACAAATAAATGCTACAAATATATAATACAAATGAATTTACAATTGTCCCCATGTTTCGGTTGGTCCTGTCACATTTGCATTAAACTTAACATAAATTACCCATTACACTTTTAAGGTTTTGTCTCAGAGGACATGACATTATTTGATAGAGGAGAAGCTGACAGTGATCAAGGATGCCTTCTATCATTGAATTGTATGATTTTATCCTTGTTTTTTGAGGAAGACGAGCTTAAACATCAGGTCCTGTCACATTTTTTAAAAGTGAAAATGTATGTTTCTGGTAGAATGTCCCATATATATAGTTAATTGTTATTTTAGTTAACTTTTTTTAAAACGAATAATTGAACAAGATGAAAATTAGGAATGTTTCTTTAGCAACTAGCTGAGAAAACTTTTCTGCTTTTATTTTACTTGAATAACCCTGGATAGTTTGTATTTTTTAATTATTATAATTTGTTGACAGTTTTATTATTATTAGTGTTAAACATAAAGCTAGCGTTATTATTATTATTTTATTAATCAATGAAAGTGTCAAAAATACTAATACCTTTCTCTTTTCCTGTCTTCTTTCCCTCTCTGCTGTTCTGCCTTCTTCATCATTAGACACGTTTGCCAGTAAAGTGGCAGCGATACAGGATCAGTACGCCGATGCGTCCATTGGAAACGTGACGGGCAGCAACGCCGTGAACGTGTTCCTGGGCATCGGAGTGGCCTGGTCCATCGCTGCCATCTACCACAACTCAAAGGGCCACGAGTTCAGGGTGGAGCCGGGAAACCTGGCCTTCTCCGTCACCCTCTTCACCATCTTCGCCTTCATCTGCGTGGCTGTGCTCATGTACCGGCGCCGGCCCGACATCGGCGGTGAGCTGGGGGGTCCGCGGACTGCGAAAGCGCTGACCACCATGCTCTTTGTCAGCCTCTGGCTCCTCTACATCCTCTTCTCCTCTCTGGAGGCTTACTGCCACATCAAGGGCTTCTAAACATGCACTCACGCGCTCAAACACACACACAGAACTACACACCCTCACACACACAGACACATACACAAACACATTCATGCATTCTGGGGAAAACTAGCAAGGACTGCAGAGGAAGGCAACAGCGGCGGATGATGGTTTTCCACAGACCATCGTTTCTCCACACATCACTTGTTCATCTTCATCTTCCTCCGCTCAACGACTGCATCTGATTGGACCACAGCGTTCAGACATCAAAATCTAGACTATGAAATTGCTACCTTTAACTACTGTAGTTGTGCTTTTTTAACCTAAACCGGTGTAAAAGCCACGTGGGGCCGTGGAATCTGTAAGCTCCCTTCATAGTGCCATGGAACTCTGGGTAATGTGGCTGTGTGTTATAGGTTTGTTATGTTGGAGCGAGCGGTACTGTAATTTTGCTTGGGTGATTTATTTTGGTTTAGTTTTTTTCGGACGCACCACTTTGTGTTTACGGTAATGTAATCGATAGGGGTTAACTCTTCGGACATGGTCTTAAACAGCTTTTGTTGTTCTTAAGAGCAGCTGTGTGTGTAACTAATTCCTGTGAAGGCCAGTTTTTCTGTGCAGTTCATTTCAGTTCAGAAGAGAACAACAATAAGGAGAACGCAGTGCTAATCTCTGCCGGCGCTGAAGCTTTAGAGACCAGAGACGCACTAGTGCAAGACTTTGATTTAAAGCCTCGATCTGCTGGAAGAGCTCGGGTCGGGGAACATCTGGAATTTTCCATTATGATTATAGCGCACTTCGTTATGGATTAGATTATTAATTTATGCAATCGATGGAGGTCTGTGCAGTGAGATAATCCAGCATGTGACATGCTTTGCCAACATCACATCGAGAGTTTACAATTATGACTGTTACTTTCCGTCCAAACAAACATATATACTATGGGAAATACGCAAAAGCGGTGGCCATACCTTCAGACACAATTTACAGTCTAACACATGCAAGCATGTAAAATTGGTAGTCTTTTGCTTGATAAATGAATACACTGAGTGACTCATCTATGTGGAGTTTACGAGGGCACGCTTTCCCTCCAAACCTGCTGAGATTGCTTCTTTGTACTTTGTAGACTCGCTGCATACAGAGCTGTAAGGTAAATCTCGTAGAGTAGTCACGGTTTTAGGCGTAGCTCGATTTTTAAAAGCAGAAGTTGTAGAACTAACCTGAATTTGAGTCTAATTATATTTAGGATAGCATGGTTTAACGCAAACAAAGCGAGCGTAGCTCAGTTTAAATTTCGAAAGCGCAATTGCAGGACTTTTCACTTCTTTCCAAAGTTCCAGTCCTAGTGGGTATGCTCTTAAAAATAAAGGTTCTTCATCGCCATTGATGGTCCTACAGAGAGAGCCATCACCATCCGTGAAACAATCAATTGTTCAGAAGGTTGTTTTGAATGTTTTTCTGCTGAGAAGCCGGCTATCGGAACCTTTATTTTTAAGAGTAAAACTGAAATCACGTTTCTGGACTGAGCACAGCAGATCTGCCGTGTTGATATTTTGGACTTCATCTGTTGTGTAGTTTGCACCAAAATTTGCCAAAGGGAAAATCTTTCTAACGGAGAGCTGAAGTGTGCCACACAGCCCCTGAAGTGGGTTTTGTATTTCGATACTTACATTTTTTACCCACACCAAAAATGTCCTTGCAAGGATAAAGAGGCCTTGGTGACATTTCTTATGGGTGTTTGTACTGAAGGGATCCAGCCTACAGCTCTTTTACTGCATCTGAACACCTTTTCTCATGACGAAAGAGTGTTTTTAAAGGGATTCTGAGTTGGGGTTTGTAGTTGATTTGGAAAGTGATAGCTTGAAGAGCTCTTTTTTTCTTTAGGTCATTGTGTTGTTTGGGTTTGTTTTACATTTGTAATGAAAGGAATCAACATTGTACCAGCGCCAGGGCATTTCCATCGGAAACCTTTGATGATGACCGTCGGTCCCTTATGAAGATGGTCCGCTGTTGCTTGCTAATTTTAAGATCCACAAGAAAGACGCTACAAAGAATGAATGAAAAAAAAAAAACACCAACATTAATAAAGAGACCTTTTCCTTAAGTCTAATATTTAACCAATAAACAAAGCTGGAGCGAGTTGGTGAAACCATGTGAATTACAGCCATACCAAGACTCTCGCCAGACCAGACTCTCGCGTACGTTCTGCTCGTCACACCAAGCGGTGCGTCTCTCCGTACGGGATGATGGAACTCTACATGGTCTCTACGGTTTATACTGTACGTGTATTTGCTTCAGCAGAGCAGAGGTCAGCCGTTGTGCATCTTTGCTCTATAAATCAGGGCGTGGCTGCATCAGAACCACCCCCCTGTGAAGCCTAGCCCCTCCCCTGCCCCGCCCCCTTGTTTGCCATGTCCATATTTGGAATGTTAATGTGCTTCGTGTTGACAAATGCATGGATGCTAACCTGTCTGTATATAGTACGCGGAATCCTCTTCATTAACTTAGTCTACCGAGGTTTGAAAGCTGTATAGATACTCAGACTTTTCGTTTGTTCGTTCGTTCGGTTTTTCCGTCCGTAAGTTTCATTTGAATGTGTTTAGGTTTTTTGGGGGTTTTTACTTTGCACATGTATATTAAAAAGGCAGTATCTGTCGTTTGGTACAGGAGCACATGTACAAACAGTGGAAGCAATACATCAAGAGCCTTCGCTTGGTTGTTGCAATGGCTGTGTTATTTAACAGTATGAAATATTCGAAGCGTTCCGGTGTGTGTATGTATATACTGTACAGTAGAATGAAGGCAGACTCTGCCATTATCACAGAGAGAATACAACGTATTTATTTGAGACCCTTAAGAACTTCTGAATGACAAATATTGCCTTTTAGATTGATTGTTGCATAGAGCTTGTTTTGTTCTAGTTTCTTTGCTGAGCAGTGTGTGAGTGCGTGTGTGTGTGTTTGATCAGTCTGGAGCAGTCGGTGATGTTTGTTAGAATTAAGGGAACGTAAAATTTGTTCAATTTCTGCTCCGAAAAAAGAAGTAAACCATCTGGAAAATGTCTGTTAAACGTTAGGAGAATGTGTGTGTGTGTGTGTGTGTGTGTGTGTGTGTGTGTGTGTGTGTGTGTGTGTGTGTGTGAAGCGTCAGGGTTTGTCTTACATTCCTAACCCCTCTCTCTCTTCCTCACTGCTCAGATGGACTCTAGTCTTTCAGGGGTTTAATACTAATCTTTGATAATGTTATTTCCTCCTCTTCCCGTCTCTCCCTCTCTCTCTCTCTAACCCTCCACTCCAAGGCCTCACTAACATCTTGCATTAATGTGTCCCGTGAAAAATGTAGGCTTTATGTTGTAAACAATCGCAGTGTATGTGTGTAACAACGTTCCTGGTGTTGCTGGACAGTGCGTATACGTGGGTTAATGTCTACATTTCACTTATTTATAATGTATCAATTCATAGCATGTATAAAGATTCGCTAAAACCGCTCGCGCTGCAAAAAATACTGTTCCTGACTAGCTGTTTTGTCTAGTTTTCAAATACAGGAATACTTTTACACGTGTAGGATAAGGTTTGTTTTCGAAGAATATCTTTATATATATAGACTTATTATTTTTTGCTGTTCTTTAAAGCATAATATAAGGAGGTTTATGCTTAAGGAGAAGAGATATACTTATTAGAACATATCAAATACGTTATTTTTGCTAGAGAACAAGACAAAATACTTCTTTCTTTCTTTTTTTGCAGTGTAAACAACATGGCAGAAAGCTCTCATGCCAAAGCAGGACTGAATGTATTGTATGTAACGTAATAGCTAATCTAAATGAAGGTTTTATTATATTACTGTATCTGTCTCGTACAGATCGAGGGGCTCGAATCATTGTGTGTGCGCGTGTACGATCACTGTAAGCTTATGCTGAGAGTCATGTTAATGCAAGTGTGTGTGGCCTTGTGGCATAGTGTGTCTTACACAGTCCTCTTGTCATGGGCTTATTTAAGCTGACGCTGTTTTCCTCTCTCTCTCTCTCTCTCTCTCTCTCTCTATCGCTTTATTTCTCGCTGTTTTGTTTTGATCGTTAGGTTGTTTTATTTCCAAACTGAATAATTAAATATGAGATTTTTTTGTTTTGATTTATTTTTATGTTGCACTCAATCTAATAAGATGGACGTCCACTAACTGTGATTGCTCCCCTAGTACACCTCTACACAGGAAATAAAGTTTGGGATATCCTGTTTAGAGCCAAGTGGCTGCAGTGTGTCTCTTTTTATGATTTTGCCTCTGAATACACACACACACACACTCACAACAACATTAACAACACAGGCAAAGGTGGCATCATTAAAGCTGTGTTTTGAAACTGGCTTGCCAAGCTACTCATAAATTGAAGCCGTAAACTATGGTGTTCAAATGAGATGTGTTTTTTATAAACCTATAAATGTATCTTAATTTCATTATTTTGTAAAAATGTATTATCTTTTATCAAATATCATAACGTTCTGACCCTGTAGAACTGACGTTTCTTCACTTCTGCTCACATGGGGTGAAGTTTATTTAAAAACTCATTTCGAGAGGATGACATGCTTATGATTGACCACAGCTGGTCTTCTGTTAGCTATCACATGATTTACCAATCAGACGAATTCAAACGCATAATAAATAACCAGATTTTCTGAACCAGAAGTTCAGACTGCCTGATTTAAGCCCCAGTTTTCACTCACTGACAAATTTTGAGAAATCACTGACAAATGCTGAAAATTACAAGCAAATCTGTGCACATTCACAGTGTGAATTATCAAAGACAAGATCTGAGCGAACGGCCAATAAATCACCAACACCCGTGAGGTATTTGGCATGCTAAATATCTGGACCTGTCGGCGATTCAAAATCATGCCGTGTGAAATGTGTTCTGATTGAAAATAACATTGGCGATTACCTACAGCCAATGACAAAGCAGCATCCACTAGTATGGATATCTGCAGGCCAGCAGGACGTTGGAGAGAGTTAACAGGGCTTTTTTTTTTGTCTATTTGGACCCAAGAAATGGAGGAAAAACTGGAAATTTGGCTGGAGCACCTGTGTCTGTTTGACTCAGACGTGTCAGACATGTCATCTGAGCAATACCTCAACCAGGTCCAAAAAGAAAAAAGTTCAATTAAAAAGAGAAATTGCTAATTCCCTTTAAAACAGTTGAGCAAAATAAGTACATTTTCTAGCCCACTAAAGGCTTCTTTCTCAGTATGTAGTGAATAACAACAGACATATTACGTGACCTTGCCTTGTTTCCATGTCACTTCTTACGTGTTATTGGTTGTGAGACCTAGTTTATGGACCGAGACAACATTGTTGGCAATTCTCTTATTGTAAAGTCATGCAGTGTGAACCCCCCTGTCGCCGATCCATCCTGCCGTGTGGACACAGCAACAACATCTGTGACGTGACTGCTTTAAAAATTGTTCTGTCTGAACTCAGCATTAGTCATCTTCGTCTTGAAGAATCCCCCTGTCCAGCCTTACTCCTCCCCCTCTTTCTTACATTAATCCAGGACAAAGTGGCACAGTTGCCTCACAGCAAGAAGTTCGCTGGTTGGAGTTTGGCCAGTTGCCGTTTCTGTGTGGAGTTTAAATGTTCTCACTATACTTCCGTGGGTTTCCCCTGGGTATTCCAGTTTTCTCCCACAGTCCAAAGACATGCTAATTAATGCAAGTTAATTGAACAAACCAAATTGGCAAAATATATGAGTGTTTTATTACTAGGCATTCACCGCACAAACATATGCTGGTATAGTTGGCAGTCCGTTCTGCCATGGCAACCCCTATAACCAAGGAACAGGCCGAACAAATGAATTCAGGGGAGTTCTCGAGACCTACCTGAGCTCAGACTCCCCTCTTTCCCAATGAAATTGGAGGGAGCCCCATGCTCAAGAATCTTCTGAGGATCTCTCCTGGGACAGCATGCCCAACAAGCTTTATTGTCAATCATCAGCTAAGTGTGATCTCTTGAAATGTCTCTATGTAGGGGCTCGTCTCGTTTCCGTCCTGCTTTTTTTCAATTTGTCAATCCCATTTCATTTCGTTAGCAACACAATCTTCCAAAAAACCAATCGCTTGCCAAAGGATGAAATCATGAACTGCCCTTCGTTTCCTCCTCTCATTTTAGGACTGTTTCAATCGAATGTACAGTACGTCATGATATGGGTAAAAAGGACAATCCGCTTCTGTTTCATAGTGACTTTAAGGGCCATTCACACCAAGGAAAATAACGATAAAGATAACAATAAAGATATCGTTCTAAAACTCATTCAGAATATAAAATGATAGCAGAGTGCAGACTACAGTCGTAAAGATAACGACAGAGAATTTCTATGGGTGGAATCAATTTCAAATATTTCTTTTCCAACTGATAAACAATAAAACAGTGACAAACGAAGCAGCTTGTGTATTTAAAGCAGCAAAGAAGACCCCAGCATATACAGAACTTTCCAAGAAGTTCCCATATTGCTCCTTTTTGGTTCCCATTTATTTATTTTTCCAAACCAAAAAAAAAAGAACGTTCCAGGAGGCACACTACATACCTTCGGTTCATATTTTACATTTCTATACAATTGATGTTCTATTAGTATCATCATGTATTTTCACATAATTCACAGGTTCACCAAGTTGCAATTTTGGAAAGCAGCAACCTGCGACACTTGTTGCACAAGTTTGCGTATTTCTTGACTGGTGCATTCACATGCGTAATGAATTAAAGACTACATGATACACATATGAATGGGAGTCAGTGGGCAAGATACTTTCCAATTTTCTCTTGCTTCAAATTTAAGGTCAAATTTCAGGCACTGTAAAAAAAAAAGAAAAAAAATCTGTAATTTTACGGTTTATTTCCATATTTAGGTTTTTTTTTCAGACATGTCATCAAACAGCCGAGGCAACTAAACAAGGTGTTTAAGATTGTCTTGAACACCTCGATTTTTTGCATCAGCTGTGTTTGATTAAGGCCCCGCTTACACTAGTGCGTTTTAGTTTTAAACTACTACTACTGCTCCAGCGAAATGTATATCACGTGTCCATTCACGCACTCTGGGCATGCACGTTCAAGTATAAACAGGAAGCATGGTTCTTCCTGGTGTCTCGCTGGTTCTTCCCGATGTAACCCAAAACCGGCGTTCTAAATGGGGCTTAAGCAGCTGGAAACGCGAGTGATAAGTGAGTGCTGGAACAGTAGCTTGCCTCTTGCGAATATATGCAGCTGTTGTAATAAAAAAGGCAGAGTTTAACTGCACAATAGCGCCTAAAACGGACATTGGTTTCAAATGTCTTCGTTTCCCCCATCCACACTGAGACGGAGCAGCAGCGTTTTAGAACGAAAACAGCCTCTCCAGCGTTTCCAAAATGCTCTGTTTTCGTGGCTCGAATACTCCGGCGTAGTGTGAACGGATGGCGTAACCGTAGCAAAACTTATGTGTTTTAAAACGGAAATGCACTAGTGTAAATGGGGCCTAAGGTTGGAGCAATACAGTGCAGAGCTGCGGCCCTCCAGGAATTGACTTTGACACCTATGCTTAACACAGATAAAGTTAGGCCCCGTTTACACTAGTGCGTTTTCGTTTTAAAACGCATAAGTTTTGCTAAAACGGAGCGTTTTAGAAACGCTGGAGAGAGCGTTTCCATTCTAAAACGCTGCAGCTGCGTCTCAGTGTGGACGTGGAAAAACGCAGACTTTCGAAAACAGAGGCGTGGCTGCTGAGATCCGCTACGTGATTGGGGCTTTGGGTCATTGCGTATCCTTCCCTTATTCGTCAAGCGCACATGGCTATGACGTCACCGGCAGACAGCAGACCAGTCTTCACTGTAAACACGGCATTTTCGATAGCCATGGATGTTTTATATACATTTGTTACTTTAAGTAACAACTCAACCTCGTCGTCTGTCCTCAAAAAGACCTCTCTTGCTTTCTTTGCCATCGCGTTCATCGTTCCTCCAGCGTTTGTTGACTAACAATAACCAAACGCCGAGCGAGACACGTGCTTCCTGTTTATACTTAACCGCGCATGCTCAGAGTGCGCTGACGGTGCGCGAATGATCACGTGATATACGTTTCTGGTGGAGTAGTGAAGACGGAGATCTTTTGAGACGCTGAGTGAAAACGCTAGTGTGGACACGGATCGTTTTCATGCTAAAACGCCGTTTTAAAACTAAAACGCACTAGTGTAAACGGGGCCTTAGTTCTGCTTAAGTGAGATACCTTAGGTGAAACATTGGCTGGAACACTTCGAGGTCAGAAGTGGGACATTTCACACCTCTGATATGACAGGAATGAATGCAGTACTAAAGGTCAAGTTAACAGAAGCAGTTGACAATCAGCGTCATGGTAAGTACCAACAAAGCCTGACTGCATCGGTTTGACTTTGTCAACTGCAAACTAAATATAATCCTGGGTTTTTTCAGCCACTATCATGGAGTAGGCCCCTGGTGTGTATGTTCTAAATTACAGTAAAAATTACACAATATATTTACCTTAAACAAGAACGCAATATTTAATTATTTAGTAAAGTGAATGAAGCTAGGGTGACACAGTGGCTCAGTGGTTAGCACTGTCACCTCACAGCAAAAAGGTCACTGGTTCAAATCCCAGTTGGTTCAGTTGGCATCTGTGTGGAGTTTGCATGTTCTCCCCGTGTTCGCATGGGTTTCCTCCGGGTACTCCGCTTTCCCCCACAGCCCAAAGACATGTGTTATAGGTGAATTGAATAAACTAAATTGGTCATAGTGTATGTTTAAATGAGTGTATGGATGTTTCCCAGTACTGGATTGCAGCTGGAAGGGCGTCTGTTTTTTTAAAACATATGCTGTATAAGTTGGTCGCTCATTCCTTGATAAAAAAAAGGGACTAAGCCAGAGGAAAATGAATGAATGTATGAAATGATTGACTAAAATTAGACTAATTTCCCATAGCTACACATGAGCTTTTGGGTAGTTACTGGAGTTCCTATCACTAAAATATTTTAGTTGTGGGTATATATATTATTTATATTAGTATAGATTAGTAAAAAAATGCACTATAGACTCCTATTCAGCATCTCCCAAATAAAAAAATAGATGAATTTACCCTGCTCGCTGTAGCAGTGTGAGGTGTCTTCTGTTATTCACTTTATTGTAAAAAGGTCACTGTTGGGCACCCGTGGGCCAGTTCATAATTTTTTTCCATAAAGCTCTTTGTGCAAAGAACTCAAATCACTGTGTTTCATGTTCCATTTGTAGTTCAGAAAGGAGTTCTGGCGAGTATGAACTTGGGCTCACCTTGTCTGGTGGAAAACAGCCTTCAGAACCAGAAGAGATTCAAGTTTTACTTGTGAATTCTCTCACGCCACTGTTAAAGGAGACATTCATGAACAGAGCAGAAAAAGAACCAAGGCCTTTCTAACCCAATGTAACTGTAAGTGGACACGCAAACTCATCCTTCAGTTGTGAATGAACAAACGTAGACTGAACTGAACTACAGAATACAAGACTTCTTTGTTATGAGAGGATAGCACGGGCATTTGAAAACTCCGAGTATGAAGGATTTCATTTAAGACTATAGCTGTAAATCTGAAAGTATGGAACAGAATGAGGACACAGTGGGTGGGCAGTGGGCTTTTAAGATAGTTGGCCCTGAAGCCTTTGCATGTCATTTTCTGCCTCTCCAAAGAGCAAAAAAAATCAATAAATAAATTCTCATTATGAAGTCCTGTTTCACTTAAGATTACTATTCTTTAAAGGAGCATCACGCTTTGGTTTGGTTTGATTAAAATGAACTCTGGTGCAATCACTCTGTGAGCGTGCTAAAGTGTGACACTGAACATCTGAACGCTTATTCAACAACTCTCCAGCTGTAATGAAGGATCACGGGTGAGGATCCATTTGCAGCTTTTTTATGAAACGTAGGCGTCATTGACAGGCACAGTAGACAAGAGCAACGTATACACTGTAAAAAGAATGCTGGTTTCTTTGCAATTGAGAAGTGTTGGGACAACATGAAGGATTTAAGTGGATTGAACATAAAATAATTAAGTTGTCCAGCGCCTCCCCCCAAAAAAACTGAAGAATTGTGTTTTGTTGTCACCGTCCTGCACTTTGCCTCCATTCCCCTAGTGGTCCCTGTGTTCCCTCCTCTGCTTTGTTTCTTCCTTGTGTGTTCTTTTTAACTTAATTTCAATCACCTATGACTTGTTCCAGCCTGTGTATTTATGTTGTCACTTTTTCCTCCCTTCCTCACTTGGTTTTTGAGTCAGTCCCCTGTGACATTGCCTTGCATCTTCTTGATCTCCTGAGCTACATCTAGTAAGACTCTTGTTTTTCCTGTTGTTTGCTTCCTTACTGTTTATTTGTTTTCTCCCCTGGTTGAATTTTCTTTGTATGTTTATTGTACTGTTAAAACATTTTGTATACCTCATTATGCATAGAATTGTAGTTGTCTGTTTTGCTACCTCATTTTCAATAAGATTATTTTTATAATAAATGTATTTATTTTCTATAAATTTATGTTTTCTGGATCCCTACTTTGAGTGTTTTAGTCCAACACAACTGTCCCTGTGGCTCAGTGGTTCCGCACCAGGGACCCGGGTTCAAGACCCTAACTAAATTGGCCGTAGTGTATGTGTAAGAATGCGGGAGTGGATGTAATGTGTATTTATATAGCACATTTATCATGTATGGCCATACACCCAAAGTGCTTCACAATCATGAGAAGGGTCACTCCACACCACTTGGATGATGCAACGACAGCCACAGAACAGCGGCGCCAGTGCAATCACCACACACCAGCTATAGGTTGACTCGTAAGACAATACAGCCAATTCACTGGATGGGGATAATTGGGAGGCCATGATCGGGAAGGGCCGAGAGGAAATTTGGCCAGGACACTGGGGTTACACCCCTACTCTTTACGCGAAGTGGGATTTGTAACACACAGAGAGAGAGTCAGGACCTCGGTTTAGCGTCTCATCCAAAAGACGGCGCCCACTGACAGTATAGTGTCCCCTTCACTTTTTACTGGGGCATTAGGACTTGCACAGACCACAGGCTGAGTGCCTCCTGTGCCCTCTCTAACACCACTTCCAACAGCGACCAAGTTTTCCTATGTAGTCGCCCATCCGGGTACCGACTAGGCTCAGCCCTGCTTAGCTTCAGTGAGTAACCCGTCTTGGGCTGAAGGGTGATATGGCTGTATGGGTGTTTCCCAGTGCTGGACATCACTTTGTGTAACATGTGCTTACTAGGTTGGTGGTTCATTCCACTGTGGCTATCAATGATCAATAAAGGGACTAATTCGAAGGAAATTGAATGAATGAATTATTTAAAAAAAGTTTACATTAAAATGCTGAAAATCATTCATTCATTCATTCATTTATTTTCTTTTCAGCTTAGTCCCTTTATTAATCCGGGGTCGCCACAGTGAATGAACTGCCAACTTATCCAGCATGTGTTTTACGCAGCGGATGCCCTTCCAACTGCAACTCGTCACTGAAACACCCATACACTCTCATTCACACAAATACACTGCGGACAATTTAGCCAACCCAATTCACCTACAGTATACCACATGTCTTTGGACTGTGGGAGAAACCGGAGCACCTGGAGGAAACCCACGCGAACACAGGGAGAACATGCAAACTCCAGAAATGCCAACTGGCCCAGCTGAGGCTCAAACTATAGCTACCTTCTGTGCTATTCACTGCGCCACCGTGACACCCTAAATGCTAAAATGTCTTTCCGAAATAGTTTTAAGGTACGTTTTCACAGGGCTTACTGCTTTTATTAAACAGTTCTAAAAATGTTTGTTACCTGATCAAATGTCGTCAGACCATACAGAGTAGAAAAGAGTTGCTTAATCAGATCATTTAATGAAGAATGTTTACAATATAGACAAATGTTTGGAATAATTGTGCAATTATCTTGTACATATAAAAAAACTTCCATAAATGAACAGTTTTACAAAAGTAGTGATTGTTTTATGTGTGTGTGTGTGTGTTTTTCAATTGCACTATGGGACATTGATCTTTCCTCTAACAACATTTGAATAGAAAGTGACTTTTATTGGCATTGAATTGTTTTGAGTGATGTTCTGCCTTGGCTGGTGTTGTAAATTACGGCACAAAAACCTGGTAATAAACTGCCAGTTATTCTCTTATTTTACAGGCCCAATTTTCCATAAATTTTCTTTTACAATATACTGCAAAAATGTCAATAAAAGTCACTTTGTTAAACTGCACAGTTGACTTGTCAACATCAAACCTTGACAGAGCTGAGGTCCCATAATGCAATTCACAACAATTTTTATATATTTTTACTGCTTTGGGTCCTTCGCAGTATTTCGCAGTATTTAGTAAATCTAGCCCATAGAGAAATACCTGATGTTTATAATGCCATTATGTAAGCATGGTCTGCCAAACTGTTCGAGAGGCTCTGAATGGCACCGCAGCCAAGATTTTCAAGCCTTTCCTAAGATCCAGCCTTTGGTTTTAAAGCACCTCTAGTTGAAACTCACAGTGCGTCGGTTATTGTGTGAAAACCTAGGAAGCCCCCGAGGCTGTGCGCTTTTCCATCAGCTTTTAGTTGGTGTGAAATGCGCTCCGGTCTAACGTATGTGACAGGAGGACAGATTAAAGACTGTACAACCCCATATCATTCACATAAATTCATCCATCATTCAGCGCACACACATTCTACTGTCAGATATTTTCAGCTCTCATGCCTCAAAAACCAGCAATATTTTAGTCATTTAGGTCAAACGCTGTTATGTGAGAGATAGAATATTCAAAACAAGTGCACACGTCTGCCAAAAGTGCTTTTCATTAAACTTTAAAATGATCTGAATGGAGGCATTGATGTCAGAATCAGACATAATCGGTTGTTTTCTTTATTAAACTCCAGTAAGCAGATGCATTATTTTATTATCCACCATTGTTGCTTTTAAGAGCTTTCCCTCTATTGTTTGGCGTTTGAATGAAGCAGCAGAGATGTTGAATACAGTAGTAGCACGAGCTTGTGTTGTGCTTGAGCATAAACAGATATCATTCTGATTGGAGCATCTTGGCCCAGATAAATAGTTTGAAATGTCATAGAAATGGCAGAGCGATGGTCTCCGAACCACACAATGTACCGTGATGACTTGTGCTCTACCAAATAAAGGTTAGCAGCCAAGATGACACATCCACTCATCCTGAGTGCTTTAAAATAAAGAAAGTAATGTTTCTGTGTGTTGCATTGTATTGTTGTTGTTGTTGTTGTTGTTGTTGTTGTTGTTGTTGTGTGCTCGAGCACTTGTAATTTAGGAGAGGAGCGTTTATTATTTTCAGGAGGTATTAGACAAGGTTGTCCTTTTTCTGGGCAATTATTCTGCTTGTTATTGAGACACTTGTTTTACGCAGGCTGTGGAAGGACCTCAGAGGAATTTTAATTGCAAACGAAAGTAATAGAAAGTTATTTTATCCGCTTATGCTAATAACAACGTTTTTATTCCTGGGAAAACTGCAGCTCGGAGAATGTGTGAAGCGATTGGAAAGGCAGCAGCTCTTTCAACATTCATCTTTAAATGTAATTCTTTTGTAAACTGTAGTTTTTCCTAAATCTCAAAACGGAGGTGTATTTAATCAATTAGATACAGGTTTTGTTTATTAGAAAGCATCAATTACGATCTTAGTTTGATTATTTATTTGTTTATTTAAATTTTTAAAAGTGCCATGCCACACTGTAAAAAAAAATCTACAATTTTACGCTTTATTTTTGGCAGCTCGTGTGACAGAAATAAACCTTACAATAAAAATAAAAATAAAAAAATAAATAAAATAAAAAAGAATTACTGTAAAATAATGGACATTAAATTACAGAAATGTGCTGTAAAATAATGGACATTAAATTACAGAAATTTCCTTAAATTTAATTTTCTGGTAAATTTCTGTAATTCAATGTCCGTTATTTTACAGTGAACTTAACGGCTGTTATACACCCCAGCAGCCGGAAATAAACCTTAGAATTACAGACTTTTTTTTCAGTGCAGTTAACAACTTTATTGTATTGTTTTTAATCAAAATTCACTTTTAACAATAAGTCCTATAGTTTTAATTTCATTTGAATCTACAGTAAGACCACTAAATAGCGTATTATTAGAATTACAAAAAGCAACATTCAAACTGATTAAGCTATTCTATATATTTTTTGACAAATTATTTGAATTGTATCATTTATATATTCCACTGTGTTTCAAATTTAGGACCACATAATTTAAAGACTCATTTAAAGACTTTTATTCCTCATTAACAGCCTTTTGGATCAGACGATAATGAAATGTAAAAAAAGACACGCTATATAATATATATAATATATATATATATATTTTTTTTACTTTTTATTTATGATTTTTAAATATATTCTTACAGATGAGGGAATACATAAAAATTATATTATAACAATTAGAAAAATTGAACAAAGTAAATAACTAAATAAAAGGCATTGCCATCCTAATTACATCAAGTTACTGTACGTTGTGCTACATTGTAGTTATCTCAAATTACATTGGTGTTAGGTTAAGTAACATCTAAATATACTCTAAATATGTTGTAATACTTTTCCACGTCTTTAGAAAAATATCAGTCTTCATTTGTAGCAGCAGAATCCACTGAGCCACCTTAGGAGAACCTTCTTCCATCCAATGTACTGTTATTGTTTTTTTTTGCAACCAGTAATAATATCCATAATGCAAATCTTGTTTCTTCATTAAACATTTCTTTTGACACAACAAACAATAATTCAAATCATATTATTTATAATTCAAGATCAAGATGTCTTGAGCTAATATTTGTGCAACCTCTCCCTCTCTCGTTATTCAGTGAATAAAAAATGATTAAGAAAACACACATGAATAAGACCTGATTGGAGATTTGTTCATTTCCCTGTAATTAGCCCTGCAGACGAAGAGCTAAATATCATTAGCACATGATTAACAGTAGCCACTGGCTTTTCATTTAGGTTTCCCCTTTTCTCGAACCCTCTTCTGTTTAACGGCCCATATCAGCAATGAAAACAGGCCGTTGCAGGCTGTACTGTATATCACACCATGGCCTGCCATTTTAAACAATGGGGCAGTTAGTACATAGCGAGGCACTAATTATTCTGCTTGCCGCTTTCCTAAGAAGTGTATTAATGTTCTCTTTCTACATGGATACATCTAATACCTCACTTCAATGAAGTGAAGCCAACATTAACATTTATAGAGGAAAAGAGGAGAAAAGAGATGGAAGAACCACACTGTGTCATTAAAGAGCTTAGATGATCAAGTAAGTGTTGTTTACTCTTTACTGCTCTCAGACATCCTCTGTTAAGAAACAAAATGATCTTGCTTTGTCACCATTTTGTACTGCATATAAAGCACTTGTGTGTCACTATTCTGTAAGGTTTTTCAACATAATAGTTCTGTTTAAAACCGTATTATCCTGAAGGACACTTTTCTATGCTCAAATGTTCTTTATGTGAGCTTAGGTGAAACTGAAACCGACAAAGCACCTGCTTCTGAAGCTTAACCCTCAACTACACAGACTGTCAGCACTGTTTCGACCATAGACCGTAATAAATAATGCTTAGTTATTGCTTCAATCTCCTTTCAAAGCTCTGACAGCCTGCTCAGAGAAGCTGTCAATAACTGTCAATCAGGATGAAACTCCTCGTTTTTATAGTATTAAAAATGACTAGCTAAAATCAAACTCACCACAAAAACTGACAACTGAACCACTATCAGCGTGGGAGATTTACTGGAAGTGTAATTATTCTTCATTTTGTCTCAAGTCTCGTTGGTTTGGTTTACACAGAGAGGGTGGGGTCATGTACTGCATCCAACCACCAGGGGGCGATCAATGCGCCCATAGCTTCACTAGTTCGCTTCTCAGATTGCATGAGGCACTCTCTGGTCTCAATACCATAAAACTTTCAAAACATAACTTATTTCTTATAAATAATCTAGTGCTGGTCAAAGATTAATTGAAAATAATCAGATCCAAATTAAAAGTTTGGCATTTGTGTGTGGGTTTTGTATATTTATTATGTAAATGTAATATACACACATACATAGCAACAAAACTATGTAAAGGTTTTGTTACATAAATATTTAAATATATAGATATATTTGTATCATTTATATTTTATATCTAAATATAAACATTTTGTCAAATATACGCAATCGTGTGTGTATCTATATTCATCTATTCATTTCCAGAGCTGGGCCAGTTGGCATTTCTGTGTGGAGTCTGCCGGTTTGCATGGGTTTCCTCTGGGTGCTCTGGTTTCCCCCACAGTCCAAAGACATTTGGTTTCAAGAGCTCACACTTCGCTGATGATTGATAATAAAGCTTGATTGGCATGCTGTCCTGAGCTCATGAGATCCTCGAGCCTTGGGCACCCTGCCATTTGCAGGGTGAGAGGGGAGTTTGAGCTCAGGCAGATCTCGATGAACTTCCCTGACTTATTTCTGGCTTCTTCACAAGAAGAAGGTACTGAGATAGGAAAACTTTGCTTATTTATAGTGAGTTAGGAATCATCTGATTGGTAAATCAATCGTGAGCTGATGTGGTACTGGCTGTGAGCAATCATAAGCACGTGGTCCTCTCGAAATTAGTTTATAAATAAACTTCACATAGGTCAATTGAATATACTAAATATCCTGTAGTGTGTGTGAATGTATGGGTGTTTCCCAGCACAGTGCTGGGTTGTGGCAAGAAGGGCATGCGCTGCATTAAACATATGCCAGAGTATATGGTGATCCATTCCTCTATGACGACCCCTGATAAATCAGGGACTAAGCCCAAGGAAAATGAATGAATGAATGTTTTTTTGCTGAACAGAGCATGAGTGATGATTTCTGTTCAGTTGAGAATGACTCTTCTAAGTGTAACCTGCTTCCCATCTGATTCACGGCACCAGTGTAATACACCAGTCCTACACCAGCCACTCACTCCAAGCTTGGATCAAACCCTCGATTCTTTGTATGGGAGGCAGTTGCTCAAACAAGAAGGCTAGACCTCAGGCATCTGTTACTACAGCACCTTTTTTGAGATCAGTGAACTGAGGTTTACCTGAACAGCACTTTACTAGCTGGCCTTCTTTACATAAGTAACAGATTTTTCCCCCCTCCTAATAATAACTTTTTATAAGTTTATGCATATGTCACTAGAAAAAACATACATATACAAAAGATACCCCATGATTTCACTTTTTGCCTTTTAACAGTAAACTGCTTTGAACGATGTCTATTTTTGATGTCTATTTCTATAAACATAGCTGTTTATACCTAAGCAAATGGGAGAGACTCTAAAAAAACTCTTTACAGAGCCCTTGAGATGTAAGACCTGATTAAAATAATAATATGTTGTTATTATTATTATTATTATACTATATATTAGCAATATAACACTAGCATCAGTGCGATATGACTGTATATCGGCACTGATGGGAGGTGTGCATTGGCCACCAGTGACGATATACAGCTTTATCGCACTGCTACGAGTGTGAAATTGCATTTATACAACAGTTCGACCGCATAATCATGTATATAAAAATAAGAATCAAACATCCTTTTGAGAGAGGATGTTATAAGAATCAAACACCAAACATCCAAAAATAAATCTCAAAAATACTTTTGTAGAGGAACTACTTTTTTCTGCCATTCATTCAGATCTGCAGCAGAAACTGTTGCTCAAAAACACAACATCACTTTAGAGCAAGTATTTGAATGATTCTCTAGCACAATGTGTGATGACAAAACATTTGCAAACATTTTAAGATTATAAGGCTGAACGAAGTGAAATGCCATCAGTCTACAGACATTCTCTGTTGCGATCAGTATATCACAATAATTAACCTCGAAAAAGCTAAAGCAAAGCAAACACTACCAAATTACTATGGTATACAAACAGCACAAAAAAATACAAAAGAGAGATTGATGTCACTTGAATGATTTATAGTGATTTGTTCAGCTGTAGTTTAAAATATGGAAAGAAAACCCTGAGTTTTACTTCTTCTAAGGACTTATTATGTGGTCTCTGTTGCATTCTTGTGGCTGTCAACTGTCAATTTCTTTGCTCTGCATGGCCTCCAACATGCTGAATCTCTGAGTCTTAAATGATAAACATTGAAAATAGGCACTATCCTTATAAATAAACTGCATTCACAAAATAAAAAAATTTAAAAAATACATTGTTGTCCAACTGCTGTGATATTTGTCAAACTATCATGATTTTGTCTCACCTTTTGTACACACGGGTGAAGAGGCTGCACTATTCTGCCTTGTGATGGAACTATAAGCAGAACACTACCTGTTCTATAAGTAAAAAGCTTTTGTGCTTTGTCACTGTTCTATAAACACAGCAATATTTTTGCTCTGTAAGTAGATTGCTATGTTGCACTTTCATGATTTTATAAGTAAAACACCCTCGCACTATTCTATAAGAAGAACACTATTGTTCTTTGTTACAGTTGTCTGTGGAGAACAGTATCATGCTCTGTCACAATTCTATTAGTAGAAGACTATGTTCTTTTTCACTTGTGTTCTGTCACTTTTCTATAAGTAGAACACAACCATGCTCTTATTAATCTACATAGAGATCTCTGTGATGTTCTTTCACTGTTCTGCGTATGGAAGATTACAGAGCTCTTCCTCTGTTTTATAAGTAGAACACTATTCTGCTCTGTCACTATGGTGTGAAAAATGATCTGCATATGGAACACTCTTCTGCTCAGTCACTTTTTCTGTAAGTGGAGCACTGTTGCCCGTTCTACACTCTGCAATGGAGTTCTATTTTGTTGTCACACTTATAATATATATATATATATTTTTTTTGCTGTCAATATTCTACATGTGTAATACAATTCTGCTATGGAAAAGCCTCACTGTTCTGTACATAAAACAGTACCTCACCAGCCACACATTTGCACTTAAAGTGGGCAACACACAAAATGAGAGTTCCAAATCAAGCACCTCAACAGACACCATATACCAGACAGTGTTCTTTTCTAACAGCCTACTTCTAATTAGATTTAGTTCAAAGTCAATTTGATTGATTAGTCAAACCTAATTAACCTAATTCATCTTTGGGTACTGCTAAAATGTTATCCTTTCAGATAATACCATAATCTGCCCCAAGAGCTCAGCCAGGCAATTCCCTGTGTAACTGTTATCCTTTGCAGAAAGTATTACAAGGCAAACAAATTTTTGTAACCGTGTGCTTATAGTGACCCGCAGTGGTGCATTCTGATACTGTATATTTACACACACACACACACACACACACACACACACACACACACACACACACACA